>WEIV01025736.1:412338-438349 GCA_013390005.1 Calyptomena viridis
AGATCTATGTGTGGGCTCTCGGCTTTTAGCCAGAGTCAAACCATGACACCAGCTAAAATGAGGCTGGATATTCAGGTTGTCCCTGCATGTCACTGGAGCTTTATTTAATGGATTAGCCTGATGTTTGGGAATGCTGTGGCTCACCAGGGACCCCGTGTTGGCTGCTGGGGGACAAAACATCCCTTTTCCATAGAAATCTTCCCTGACACGGGGACATGTGGGCACACACACATGGAGTGAGTGAGGCAGGTGGGACACAGGCCCTTTGCAGGCTGACCCTCGATGATGGATTCTTTTCCCTTCAGAACCAGAGTGGAAGTATTGAGGAGGGAATTTGGGAAAACCGCAGAAGCGGCTTTAGAAAACGTGTTTGAGTCCCAAATGTTTGAGTCCCTGAGTGAGAAGCCTGAGCACAAGCCCAGTCCTTCCTTCCCAGAGCAAGTGCAGCCCCCGGGATGTGCCGTCATGTCCCGGGAATTGCTTCCTGGACACGCTGCATCCACCTCCCTCCTTTCCCTGTCCTGGTCCTGCGGGACCGTCCCCTGTCACTCCTGGCTGAGGTTCCTCTGCAGGGACACGGGGCTCAGGGAGTCACAGGAGGGCCAGGACCAAAGGGCAAAGACCTTCTCATCTGTTTTTTGGAGGAGTAGAGTGGGAATGGATGGGACACCCAGGGCAAACCCCGCTGAGGGGTTTCAGCCTGCCCCAAGGGCAGCCAGGGACACAGTTCCCAACCACACCATCCAAACTTTGTCAGAGGCAAGTGAACAAAGCACAGAGCTGCTGCACCCACAGATCCTTCCCTGATGGCCAAATCACAGAATCCCAGCACGGTTTGGGTTGGAGGGAAGTTTAAAGCTCACCTTGTTCCAACCCCCCTGCCAAAAGCAACACCTTCCACTTGACCAGGTCGCCTAATGAAGAAAATTAAAATAAATGGGGTGGTGAACTGAACCATCAGGTATGAACTGCTGGTCACTGCCTTGTGTGCATGGAGGTGGTGATGGAGTTGGCAACCCAAAGAGCAATTTCCTTTCTTACTCCCCTTCCAGGGCTGGATGTCACGGGATGCAATGGGAATGTTTCTAAGAGGACACTGAGGTTTGCTGCCAAGCAGGAGCTTGTCCCTTCTCAGAACTATCTGGTAGAGGTGACTGCCATGGTCAGAAATTTATTCCAGTCCTCCCTCTGTGTCACTGGTGCCTTTTCTTCTCTACCTGCTCAGAAACAGCTGCAGATGCTGAGAATTTAAAGCCTAGCCCTTAAGATCTAACATGGTTGAAATGTCTATAAACACCTTGAGTCTCTTTAGAGATCTCTGTGCTTGCCAAACTCTGCAGCTTACTAGTACATCTCATTATTTGTGGTGCTTTCCCCCTCCTGCAGCCCATGATTATGTGAGAACTGCAGGAAAAGTATGTTTAAAGACTTCAGTACATTCTCAATGTCTTAACTGAGAAAGCAGTTGAAGAAACTCTAATTTAATTAAAAAGTTCAAAATCTTTAATATTATTTAAGATGACCTCAAGACTTGGAGTCTGTCTGCAGCTTTTTTCCAGCATTGGCAGGTAACAATATTGGAATATTATCAGAATATTTTTTTCCTTATTTCTTTATATTAATAATCCAAGAGCACAGAATGCTCAGCTGAAATCTGCTGAACATTACTCACCAGATCCTGTGTTTTATGACTGAAATAAATCTGATTAGAAAACAGAAAAAAAAATCAGTAAAACTAGTGGCATGATGAAAATTCACTGATGGAAATAGTTTGCCTATAGGAGTCAAATTCTGGGTTTGAATAGAAACACATATTGTACATCTGACCAGAGATGCACTAAAATGGATTATTAATCAGCAGATATCTTCTCTGTGCATGTGTATGCTAAGAGATGATCTAGAAGGGCTCCAAGGATACACAAGAGGCAATATTTTCTTGGATTTTGACCACAACAGAATTGTGCTCAGGCAGCAAAAACCAGCTCCCAGCTCATGGTGATCCCGTCCTCCTCTCTAGAGTGAGGTTGTTCCTGTCAATACCAAACAAGAAGAGACACTTATCATTTTAGGGACTTTCCATCATTTATCTTCTTTCCCTCTCTCCTCTGCACAGGTGCACACTTGTTACAGTCACTTTCCTCCAGGGAAAAAGCCTGTTTTCCTGGGGGGAAGGAATGCTGACCCTCTGCCTTCTGCTTCAAGCATCCATCAAACTCAGCCTCTGGGTCCCCTGGAGTCTTAATTTTCCTCTTGACAGCAAAGACAAATGACTCCCCCAGGGCTGTTTGCTCATGTCTACTCAAGGTTTCTGTGACATTTCTTAGAGATGTCCTAGTTTTTAAACACACAATGAGTTTTCTTTCCACTGCCACCTACTACTGTGAAGGTAGAGATAGATTTGTTTTAAGAAAAGGATATGATGCCAATCCTTGACACATCTTCCCTCTCTGCTTTCTGCTTGAGGTTTCTTCTGCTTCCCAGATGTTGCCAGCTGCAATATTTTTTCTGTATTTGGGATTGTCCTGCACAGATAAAGTGATACTTCATTGAGGTGGAACCACCAACAGAAAATATGTTATTTTTTGGTATTTTTGCAATCCAAATTGTTTCCACCTCACTCTGAAATCTGCCTTTTGGCTTCCCCAACACCAAGCCCCCAACTCTCACATGGTGGGGAGTATTCCTGTGGGAGATATTCCCCTGTCTCCAGGATTATCCCACTCTCTCTGACCTCCACTGAGTCCACAACACGAGAGCCTGGGAGCTGCTCTTTGACTCCTCAAACCAAAGGAAAGGGGTATTTTGTGTGTTTAGGATGATGTTCCAGGTGATGCAAGAGAACATGTTACACTGGCAACATTTGCACAGGGTAATGACCAACTTTGCCAAAAGACAGTTGGACAGATAATCTTCCTCACATTAATTACTTTTAAGTTTTTAATGGATTTGAAAACAGATTTTGGTTCCTCGATTAAAAGATATTTCTAGAGGAAATTTGAGACTTTGTAAGAGTGTCAAAGATGACTTTTTTCCCAATTCTGCCAGCCCCTCACCTGCTCACAGGTAGTTTCTCCTCTGCAAAACAGTGCCTGGAACACAACTCTCCTTCTCTCCAGCTCCTTGGAATCCACCTGAACTCTGCAAACCACCCTGGGGAGGCAGGCAGGCCCCACAAGGAATCAGGAGCTGGTTTTGCTCCTGAAACCTGCATGCAGAGAAAAAAAACTTCCCCCATTTTCTCATTTTGGAGAGCTTGTCTTTGCAATATAGCTCTTTAATGTCCTCCCTTTTATTTCCCTCCTCCCAGAAAAGTCTCCCTGCAGGATCACACATGGAATAGCCAGGTCGTGCACTGGAAATGCCAAACACCCCCATTTCCAGGGAATACTGCCAGCCCTGGCTGTGATTAAACCCCACAAAAATGAAGGGACTCTCTGGCCAGATCCTTTTGGATGATGAGAGAGAGAAGAATGTGGTTGCCACTTTCCAGTTTCTCTTGGCACAAGGATTTTCCAATCAACCAGGACATCCTGAGGATGGAAAGGGTGCTGGACCACCTGTGTGCTGGCTGTGCTCAGGGGCTGGAATGTCCCTCCAAGCACCAGCCTTTCCAAACACAGCCCTGAGGTTACACAAAATCTCTCTGATTCCACCTCAGTGACCCCTCAGGGTTAGAAATGCTGCCATGGGACCTTCTCCTGCACTGGAACGAGCTCCTTGTTCCCATAAATTATAGAATGATGGAATGGTTTGGGTCGGAAGGGACTTTTAAAGGTCATCTAATCCAACCCCCAGATGAAAATGATGCAATCTGGGCACCCGACCACCCAAACCCTCTGTGGAAGGCAATAATCACATTCTGGATGTCAATGAGTTACTGTGCAAAGGGAAAAAGCCTCTCTCAAACCCTCTGCTTTGCCCTTTTCCCCATGTGTGTATGGGGCTGCTTAATATATATATGGAATAATTTAAACAATCCACATGTCATAACATGCCCCCAAATGTTTAGTTGAGTGCCCCCAAATTTGCTCTGCATGTTTATCCTTCCATTTGTTAGCAACATAAACGTTCTTTGACTTCACCCTGTGCCTTTCAGCATTATTTTATGGAAATTCTGATTTCCTGCGCTGAAAGAAGCCCTGATGATAATGAGAGGCTTGAAGCATTTCAAACAAAAAGAAAGCAGTTTGAGTCAATTCTGCATTTTGTTCTTAATCAAAACTAGTTGTGTGCATTTGCATCCACAATGAGCTCAGCACACAATGCTCCATATGGGCTTGGCTCTGGCATTCAGTGAATGGCAGGAGCCACTGAAAAAGCTCCCTGGCTTTCAAAGATTTAGGGATGACCTTGCACAAGTGTCATTTGTCACTGACTTGTCCAGAATCACTAGAAAAATCCCTGGAAACAGGCTATGGAATTGCAGAGCCCAGTTCTCACAGGCCAAAGCAGCGCAGCAGCACTTACCTACAGAGAAACAGCAGGAAATAAGAGACTGGAAGGTTTTACTGGAGCCCCACAAGATTTTTTTTCATGATTTTTTTATCTGGATATTGGTTTTGTGCTTCAGATGTTACTCATTTTTCAGGCACACTATTATACCAAGTCTACCATAAATATGAATGCAAACAAGCTACGCTCCATTAATCTGGACACCTATTTGCAATTCTAAAGTGTCTAAAACACTTGGAAACAACCCACAAACTTTTACTGGTCCCCAGTTCAGACCTGATCTCGCAGAAGCCCCTTTATGTTAATTCCAATCGAGTTACACCCAGGAGGAAGGATCCACATATGTGCCATTTTAGGAGCTGGTCCCCATTTTTGAGCACATTAACAGCACCCAGAAGGGCTGTGGTGCACAGACTTTACAGGTCTGTTCTGCAGAGCATGGACAATTAGGAGAAATAGGGATGGGGAGTCACACAGGATCCCTGGATGTGCTGTCGTGAGTGGCTGGACAAGTTCTGCTCAGGAAGGATTTATTTCCACTCATTTTGATCTTGTGGCTGTGAGAGGCTTGTGAAACCTTTCACCTTCTTTCCCTGGAGTCATATATATTTTATGAGAAATTTAAGAATTACCTCTTATTAAAATGGGGATAGTGTAATTACCAATAAAAAGCAGATGTTATGGCATGACTAACACTTGAAAATGTGTGTGCAGCAAGTCCAACATCCCGGCACATCCAGACTTTTCACTGAGATAATAAAAATTGTCTTTGTGGAAACGAACTGGCCAAGTCACAGAGGGCTGAAGTCACAGGGAAATCATTGTGGAAAACACTGAAAGGCTCCACAAAAGGGCAGCTTTGCTCCCACTGATCTCAGCAGCAACTCCAGAAGGCTGGAGTTGGGAGCTGGGAGTTCACCTTGTCCATGTCAGGAGGGATCTAAAAAGGTGTCCTGGTAAAGATGCTGAGAACATCCTTCCCCTACACCCCATAATGAGCCATAATGAGTGAGCTCCCTGACACCTCCAGCACCTCTCAAGGGTCCACAACCCACCTGCAACAGTCAAGCTCATTCCCTGGGATCACTCCCAAGTATTTTGGCAAGGCATGTCGGGAGTGATCCGCTGACTTTGGAAACGGGAACGTGCAAATAGCATGGAAGTGCAGTTCAACAAATCTGCTCAGGCAATCCCAGGGTTCACAAACTTCTGCTGAGCTCAAAACTCCCTCTTTTCCCTTTGTGAAAAAATGCATTTATTGCTCTCCACAACTACCTGGAAGGAGGTTGTGGTGAGGTGAGGGTTGGCCTCTTCTCCCAGGGAACTGGAGGTAGGACAAGGGGAAATGGCCTCAGATTGCACATGGGGAGGCTCAGTTGGATATCAGGAAAAACTCCTTCACTGAAAGAGTGGTTGAGCATTGGAACAGGCTGCCCAGGGAAGTGGTGGAGTCACCATCCCTGGATGTGTTCTAACAAAGAATAGACATGGACTTTGCAGTGTGATTTAGTGGGCAATGGTGTATTCAGTCAAAAGTTGGATTTGATGATGTTGGAGGTCTTTTCCAGCCTTAACAACTCGATCATTCTGTTGCTTTTTGCCATAAAAGGTTCTTTACAGATGTGCTCGGTTTACAAAAGAGCCTTTGTAGCTCAGGAGGAGTTTCTGGGTGTCGGGGTGGGTATAAATTTGGGGGCACAGGGAGGATCTGTGCCTGGGCCAGGAGGGGCTGCAAGGGCAGCAGGAGCTGGAGGTGGGAGCTCAGCATCCAGGGATGCAGGAGGGCCTGGAACAGCACAGCAGCCACAGGCTGCTCACCCTGCCTTCTCACCTTCAATTTCCACATCTGAATCTCTGAATCCTTCCCAAATCTGTCCCAAATCCCATGCCCTGCCCAAAGCCCAGTGGTTCAGGGTGCACTGGAGGCAGCAGAGACCTCCCTATTTTTTCCTTAAGTCATTATTTTCTCTGCACACAAAGTCCATATTTCAATTTCAAGGGAAAAAAAATATCCAAATCCTCAGACTGTTCTTGGCCCTGTGGGAGTGTGAGTTCACTGGAGGAACCTCCAGCACTGGAGGGGTTTGTTCATGTTGGTTTGTTCCAGCAGTAGCTCTGTCACTCCATGGAATGAAACTAAGACCTGTGCACAAGCTGCCTTGACAGCAATTAATTCTGGCAGAAAATTTGTGGTAATGAATTTCAATGATGCTGGGCTTTTGGGTGCCTGAGCACTTCATTAGCTGCTGGTATATCATACTGATGCAGCTGAGAAATCGCATTATAATAAACCACTTTTTACTGCAGGCAGCGACCAGGATAATAAATGGGATGAATAATAATATAGTCAATTCAAAATCATTTCTGTGCTTCAGAGCTGTGGAATTTCAGTAAATAGATCAAATACTATGCAGGAATGAATCTTATTCTGAATTTCTCCATTACCCAGGTATTCATGAGCATTTTTAATGTAGTGTCAGAAGAGCTGCTCCACTCTATTACACTTGCCAGTTAAACTCTGAAATGTATTTTGATGCAGTAATAAGAAAAATCATTTATGATTTAGCTAAAAAAATACTTTAAGTCTAAATGGAGGAAAATAGATGATAACTATTTCGATGTGAAATATCACTCTGTCTGTTTGTTTCTATATATTTACAGGAGTCCTTTTTTGAATTATGGAAATACATGACTTAGAAAATTCCTTAAAAACCACATCAATACATGACTTAGAAAATACCTTATAAGGCACAAGTGAGACATTCTCATGCTTTCTTCTATGTTTATAAACCAAAAATGCATTATTATATGTACAGATAGTGGGAGAGCAACTTCTTGCACAGGCCAATAGTGATGGGACAAGGGGGGATGGTTTTAAACAAAAAAACAAAAGGAGGGATTTAGATTAGAGGTTAGGAAGAAGTTCTTCACTCAGGGTGGCTGCCCCATCCCTGGAAGTGTCCAAGGCCAGGTTGGATGGGGCTTGGAGCCACCTGGGATAATGGAATGTTGTGGGAAGGTTGAAACTGGTCCCTTCCAACCCAAACCATTCTGTGATTCCATGATTCTGTCACAGTAAATAGAATGTTTCTTATCACTCTCTTTGCAGCCATTAGCATGAAAATGAGAAAAATGCAGGAATCTGGTGCTATTTCTGTTAAAATGTGTCCTTTTGAAGGTGTCACTTTGGCTTCTGGTTGCTTGGTTGGAAGTGAACAGTGAAGAAGGAGGTGGAAGAAGGTGACTTATCTCAGCAGTTCAGGGATCAAAGCAGGGATAAAAGCAAGTGAAGCTTCTTTAGAAAGAAGCCAGGCCATCTGTGAGCATCCCAGTAAAGCCAGGATGTCCATGAGACTGTGCTGGGGAGGAGGAAAGGGGGCTGGGGGTGTGGGGGATGTTCCCCCTTTGTGATGTTATCCCAGAACTCCATCCCCATGGCAGCCAGAGACACAGAATGATGCTCTCCCTGCTGGCCTGCCCTTCCTGGGTTCTTGAGGACTTGGTAACTGTAAAAATATCCTTTTTCTCACCCTGCTGGGCAGGTGGGTGGCAGATATGTTACCCAATTCAGGCCCATTTTAATGAGGTACTTGTAAGATATCCTTAAAAAGCAAAAAACCCCCTTAAAGACAGGGCTTTAGATAAACAAAAAGCAGAGGAAAGTCAGTGTGGATGGGGAATTAACAGCACCAGAATAGCAGAGAGACAAGAGACAGACAAATTTTCTAGTACAAAATTATTTGTGTTTATCTATAACTGCAAGATAACTTTTTTTTTCAGTGAAATAGTGCCTTATAGAAGTGATCTGATAAATTAGTTTTTTGAATAAAGACAAAGATAAAACTAGGGTTGATTTGAAACATGAAGTTCAAACTCTTTTAAAGCCCTGAATTGCATCTGCACGTTTTGGTTGTATGGAAACCTTAAAAAAAAAAATTATCTCTGAAGGAGAGGAGGATTCTACAATTTATTTTTTCCAGACTCTACCCAGATTTTAATGTTCTTCCATTTCCAGAATGCTCACAAGCACTGCTGATCTACCAAGATTTTTCAGGAGACCATAAATCACCCTAAATAGCCCAAGCCCGTGGGAGTCCCTTTTCTTTGGCCTGGAATCTGCCAAGGCAGCTCATGAAATCTGATGTAAGTTTAACCTCAAATGAGGTAAAAACACCCTCTCTGTGGGCCATGGTTTCATACAGGGCCAAACCAGTAGTCTATGAAAAATCAGGTAGCAGGGCATGGAGAATGAGGGTTTGTTTTTCCAGCTTCATTATCTCTGCTTTTCATCAACAAGGAGAAAACATCAAATTTCATGTTTTTCCTGTGTGAACTATTAAAGGCTGCTTGAGAGTATAGGAACTAACTTGGTATTTACACTTAATTAAAAACCTGACATGAGAAAACATTTCAAGACTAATAAAGAAAGAGGTGAAACACACTGTGAAATCCTTGTGATCCTCAGTTTTCTACCTCGAGGTGCCAGCCCTGGGTGTAGAGCAGAACAGAGTAATATTGGGGATTGATTTCACTTGTGGCTTGATCAAAATACAAATTTATTACAGGACCTTCCAGGAGATGTGGAGACAAAGGATAAAATCACTTTCCCATCCCCCAGCCCAGGAGTCTTGGAGCACATCCTGCTGACCACAGACAGCTCTGAAGGCTCCAGTACCAACCTCCTGCTTTGCAAAGACCAGTCATTCCCAGATTCCCTGGTGCTGGATCTTGGATACCTGCCCTACTACAGAACTTCTCACGCCTGTATCAGCCCATCTTCCCACACATCAGCATCACACATCCACACAGAGCCACAGGGAGGCTCCAGTGAAGGCAAGACTAACACCAAACAGGATGAAAAAGTGAGTTGCTCAGCCACCTCCACAGGATATTTTCCATACTGAGGAACATACGAAGAGCTTCTTGGCAAACCACCCACATATGGATGACATATATGGTTAAATCAGGCTAAGTACCTGCAAATTAGGTGAGGTGAACTCCCCTTTAATGCTTCTGAGAGCGTTAGGAAGGGAGGAAGGGAGGCTGGCATGTCCCACATCAAAGTGTTACTCAAAATGAGGCCCTTAGGAACAAAATAATGAGGTGTGCTCTGAAAATGTGATGCAGGAGCAGAACTGGCTGCAAGGAGGAGATACCTGAGGAAGCCCTCAAGGTCCCTGTGGACCCCAGATCCCGCTGGGTGGGACCCTGTTGGCTCTGGTGCCAAGCTGAGGGGACTGCTGTGTGCCCACGTGCCACCCTTGGAGCCCTTTGCTCTTGGTCCTGTACGTGTTTTTTTCAGAGCATCCCACCGAGTCTGCAGTTGAGCAAGAGGACAATTATTTCTCCAAGCTGTGAAAATCCATCATCCCAGCAGCTCCTGGGAGCCAGCAGCTCTGGGCACTGCCTGTCCATGCCCTCCTTCCCAGGCAGGCTCCCACCTCTGAAGCAGCCCCTTCCCTCCGGTGGGTACTTCCCTTACTACAGGACAGAGGGAGAGATCTGTGCTGGCCCAGCTCAAGGAAACAGGTCCTTCACTGGGATAGAAGCTCTGGAGACCCAGGAGAAAGGACAAAGGGAAGGTTTAAGTGTTTGGAATCTCGGTGCCAGCTGCTTGGTGAGCTGAGGGTGAGCACAGGTGAGGAGATCTGGAACTTACGACAAGATGAAAATCTGCATGAATATGAAATGAAAATATTCACTCTCTAAAACAAAACAACAAGCGATCACCCAGACTGTAATGGCAGCAGGAAGAAGCAGAGCAGGAATGGACTGATCTGGGGAAATCCAAATAAACTTGCTCTAAAGGTGAGGAGAGAACTGTGTTTTTCTGTGGCTAATCCCAAAGGCGAGATGTTCACTCCAGGGATGTGCAGCTATGGGAAATGGCCAATGGGAAAAAAAAAAAGAATTATTTAAATCTAAGCGTCTTGGAGGAATTAAGCAGAGACATAATTTCCAGTAGGGATTGGGAAATACATTTCCTTTCCTCCTCACTACAATCCTTCCATTGTGTTACTGGCATCTGTTAGACCTGGTTACTGTGCACAATAGCCATACACAGGAGAAAAAAAGATATTTTTATTTAAATTCTTTGTCAATAAGATTTTTTGAACACATTTCCATTATGTCTGTCTTCATTTCACTTGCACAGTCAGTAATGAAAATACTCCTGATTACTTTAATATGTGCAACTATGAGCTTCTATAAACATCAGATTTGACGCTGGAAAACTGGGAAAGAGCATCCAGAAACAATTTGGCTTTGGTGAATCCTGACTGATTTACACCAGATGAGGATCTGACCAAAAAAGTTCAGCTCAGTGTTTTCTTTGCAGTTGTGAAATCCTGCAACATCCTCTCCTTGCTGCCAACTATGTCACGTCCCCGAGACACCACACGAGTCTTTCCCATCCCTGTGCTGTGCACAGTCAATTCCTGCTCAGAATAGATGAGTTTACTCCTTTTAGTAAATTCTGGAGTGCTTCTGTAATGATTACACACTGGTGTGATGGTGTCTTGTGAGGCTGTGTCTAAATGTGCCAGGGTTATTTTCTCTTGAGGATCCACAAAGCCAAATCCATCATATTTAACCATTTCACCTCTCCATAGTGAGACCAGTTTTCCCTGTGGTACCAGAAATGCTACAGCCATGCAAGTACATGATGGTTTGGATGATAATTTCTGCCCACACCACGCTGAAGTGTTTTTTGGATGCTGGAAACCAGCAGAGCTCCCAGCCTGGAGCTTTGATCCCAGTGTTTCTGCTCGAGACTGTTCAGGATGAAGTGGTGCCTCATCCAAACTGGTGAAAATTCATCCCAATGTCCACACACAGCTGCCCCAGCTGGAAACAGGAATGCAACCAGAGCAGCTGGCATGTCTTCTGCATCCCTGCATCCCCACCATGCAATTGCTTTCCTGCTGAAAAACACTCTGGATGAACTAAGACTGTGTGAAACAGCTTCTGGTTTTAAGCACAAAGAAGGCTGATGTCTTGTGTTCATTGAAAGAAAGCCATGTAAAATAGAGTGAGATTATCCAGACTCAAGGGATCAGGCAGAGGAGGGAAGGAATTCTGTCTGAAAAGCAGGTGTGGTTTGTTCTGAGAATATTAACTTCAAAATTTCCATAAATGGGGCATATTAAAATAGTTCAAACTATGTAGCATCAAATCCAGAAATCTTCCTGGCTTCTACTAGATTCTACTAGATAGAAATGAGCTGCTTTATATTGGATGTACCTGATCATTTATGGGAACAGCAAACATCAGAAATCAAGGATTTGGGAGATGAGAATATTACAAGCTTTATGCTTATGGATCAGAGCAGCCTAATTGTAATCAAAAGCTGGCAAATATCATATCATACATTGCCATCTTGAAATTGGAGCTGAACAAAACTCATGATTTTAATGTATTTCCCATACCATCTTGCTCAGAGGTAAAAAGGAAAGGATGGAGGGCAGTGTTGGAAGCTTCTGTGTTCCTCTCTAAGGTTTATGCTGCTTTATTACTTTTATTACTTTTCCACGTAGTTAACACAGGCAGCAAAGGCTTTTTCTCAAAGTGCTCTGTGGATCAGATTGCTGCCTGAGTGAGGACATCATGTGCCCCCATTCCAAGAGAAATCCTGGTCAACCCAAAGTAACAAACAGTTTGGTTCCACCTCGTGTACTGATAACGTTTTTCCTTTCATCTCTCTATTTGAAAGATTCGTAATTATTGCTCTAAACCCCAGTTTAGAGCAAATACTTCAATACTCACAGTCCTCTGGAGTTTGAAAAACAATCTGCAATTACTTTGATGCATGCTGTGTAGTCTTCATTGATCCCTTTTAAGCTTTTAATCTCATGAATTCACAAACTTAATTCATAAAACAAACCAAACAAACCACGGCAAAATATCCCCTTTAATAACAAAAGTGGTGATGACCACAGATGTCTTTGGGGATTTCTTATAACAGGTTCTTCTTTCCCAACAACTGATGTCAGATTTCATTTGGAAAGGGGGGAAAGGCCTCAGTCACACTCTTTGTTAATCTGTGCACCCCTAGGGAAAAACCTACTTCAAAGGCAATGAAAAGACTCTCAGAGACATGGCAGGGCATGGAATTTGTCTCTGAAATCGGGTACAAGATACTTTCTTTAGCAAAACACTTCAGGCCTTAAGATCTAGACCCAAAGATTCCTAAAACCAGCAAGAAAACTCCGTCAGCCTCAGCAAGGTGGAACTTGGGCTTCCAGTCTCCAATCAGAGTAGCCGATATATTCCTTTTATAAACCTCAACTTGAATGCTTTTTTAGGGAGAAAATTAGCTCCCCAACGTTAATTGCATTGTTGTGCACCCAAGGACTGTTGTTAGCTGAGCTTTCCTTTCTCTCCCAAATCCTGATTGTGTCAATGTATACGACTTAATAACTTCACTTTGAACTCTGTTAGAAATGAAGCTTTTGGCAAGAAGCATTTATCACAGAGCAGCAGAACCCAGCATTAAACAAAGAAGCTTAAACAAGTCCCTGCCTGAGTGATGGGGAGGGATGGAAGTGAGTCACTGATAGGAAAAACCCTTTCAGAGCTGTATTTGTGGGGAGTGATTAGAGAATACCTGGAATATCCACCTCCATGCAAATCCCAGCACACACACATCCCTGGGGAAGCCCCTGGATGGGGGAACCACACGTGGCTCCTGCTGGGACAGCCTAATCCAGGACTGTGTGTTTTGCCAGTGCACTTTAGGAACCACATCAGAGATGAGGAAAAGTGTTGTGCAGAGCTGTGCTGGGTGCTAATCATGAGCAGGAGCACAGGGAAATAAGGAATGAAGAAAGGAGGGATGCCAGTTCCAGCAATCCCCAGGGAAGCTGGTGGTACAGGAAGGAAGGAGCTGTGCTACACCTGGACACTCCAACGGATTTGATGAGTCTGTTCTCACACACAGAGCTGGAGCTGGATCTCCTAGAGCTCTATCCTAATTCCCAGCAGAATGAATGTGCTTGGAGCCCAAAACCAGAGAAAAGCTGGGCTGGGATGAAGGCACAGGCTGGACCTGTCTGCAATCCTTTCTTGGTACAGGTGGGATGATGAAAAAGCAAAGAGCCACTGACCACAATCCCCCATAAATCCATCTGTCCCCACTCCAGTGCTACCAGTTCTCACTAACTCCCTCCAGGTTCCCAGGCTGCTGGGGACACTTTGGCCTTTCCCAGGAACAGGAGTGATGGGATTTGCAGGTGTGGGCAAGGCAGAAGCACTAGCACCTGGTCCAGGTTCTGCAGTCTTTGACTTCTGCAGCAACCATTAGAGTCTCACAGGTGGAAAAATGCACGTGCTCTGTGTTTTAGTCTGCAGCCTTTTATCAAGGCTGGTGTCCTTGGGCCAGTCCCTGCTATTGGTAAATGTAGAGGGAGAAAGGAATTCCCCAGGACAGCTGTACAGCAGGATCACCTGAGCTGAGGGCTCTCCAAACCCATGTTTGAAATTTATACACTATTCATACTTTTATTTTTATTTATATTTGTACTTCTGCTTGTCTGGGCTCCCACCTCTGTGCATGAGGAAGGACTCCTGTGCTGGGAAGGTGACTGAGCACTGGGACAGGCTGCCCAGAGGGGCTGTGGAGTCTCTTTCCCTGGAAACACTCAAATCCACCCCCACACAATCCTGAGTTATGTGGTCTGGGGGGTTCTGTTTGAGCAGAGAGGTTGGGTTAGATGAGTTCTAGTGGTGCCTTCCAACCTGAACCATTCCATGAATCTCGTGCATCAGTTACTGCCCAGGGCATGGCAACCTGTAGGGACATTTTCTGAGGTCTGGGGGGAAACTGGGCCACCTTCTCCTGTTATCAGCTGAGGAAAAGAAATGCCAAAGCCTCAGGGTGGCACACAGCTGCTTCTGCTGCAGTTACACCAAGGAATAAGCACATCCCATGATGGCTTGTACTGAGCAAAGTTATCAAAGGCAGGCAGATAAAATGGAGCAAGAGCTGAAGGAAAGTGCCAACACAAGCAATGCAAAGGGAACGTGGTGGAGAGCAAGGAGTTAAGCTTGCCTGGCTCACCAGAGCTGTGAAAATAGACACCAACCTGCCTGGGAGGAGGCAGTGGCCTCTTTCCCTCTCCAAAGCTCTGCAATGGCTGAGACATCAAACCCCCAACACAATATAAAGCTGAACAATAGGGTCTGACAGCTGCAGAGTGTTTGAACAACACCTCACATGGGGAGGCTTGTGAAATCCCCTATATCCCACCAGAGCATGGGAGTTGCAGCTTTTCCTGGCTTCTCTGGCCGTGTTTTCCCTGGACAGTGGAGTTACTGGCAGTGTGGGGTGAGCAGAGAATCACCAGGCAACACCAGGACAGAGGCTGCACCTCCACTCCCTAAACCAGAGATGGTGTCCTTGGTCCTCCCTGGTCCCATCACATCCTTCCAGGGACCCAACACACACCAACAGCCACCAGACTTTGGATTTGCTCCCTAAATATGTGTCCTGTGGCAGCAGTGGGCTGATTGCTTCCTTTGAGGAGCTCATTCTCTTCCAGCATCCCCACAAATGGGTGCTCGAGGTCTCACTCCAAGCAGCTGCCCCGTTAGCACCTGATGCTGGCTAATAATCATGATTAATGAATCTTAATCTTTCTGTCTCAATTCCCTTTCATTAATATTTATATCTGGCAGATGTGCCCCCAAGGGGGAACTTGAGCTGCTAAGTATTAGTCTGAATACAGCTGGTATTTTCTCCAGAAACTTTGAGGACATTCTTCTGAACAGCGTATTATGTGTAATTTTATTTCCAATTGTTGATGCTGTCATGTGTCAGTGTGGAGAAGAATGTTTATTTTAGGCTTCCTCATCCGACAAAGTTAAAAAATTACCAACATTTTCAGGAAAAAAGGATCTGTTGTAAAGGAATGATGGCACACTTAAACAACTGGAATTATCACAGAGGTCAAGCTCAGCTATGGATACACCCCTGAGCCTCCTAATTACAACAGGGTGTAATCTAAGGCATCTTTAGCAGTCAGTGATTTTAAATGTGTGCCATTTTCCAGTTAGATGTGTTCAGCTGCTAAAAAAAAAGTCTTGTAAAGCACTTTTGGAAGCCTAAACATTCAATTAAATGATCTAGTTGAGTCCTTATAATTGGCCTGAAGTCTGTTTGTAACTAATTCATAACACAGCATCATTAGCCAAATGATTAATTGGCAATTACTCTATGAAAACATATTAATCACAGTGTTTCCCAAACCATGATCCTCTCTCTACACCACTGCAAACCATTTGGCTCTGGTCTGTGATTCTCTTGATTTATTTTGAGTTATCCATCTACGTCCTGGCTGTAAAATTGGGAGGAATCTCCTCCCGGCTCATGCAAGGCACTGTCAGCTGCAGCAACAGGCAGCATCAAACACATTTCCCATTTTTTTAACATTTTATTACCCTCCCCAGACATGCCTGAACCTTGGCTGGCTGGATATTTCTTTGACTCTGCTCCCACTTGAAAGTAGAAATGTGAATCTTGCGATTTTTTTCGTGTAAAGACGAAGAAAATCAGCAGATGAGGATGTGAAATAAAGTCAGCCTTTGTGTCTGCAACATTCTTCAGCCCACAGAGGCTTCAACCTTAGAGTCAGAGTTTCCAAAATGAGTTGTTAAACCGTGTGGGCACAGGGAAAGCACGAACAGGTTTGCAAAAAAAAAGCAAAAAAAAAAAAAGGATATAAAATAGTTGCCTCCAGAGCTGTGAGTTTTCTTCAGGAATTGATGGAAGTGCCATAGCCCTGGGAAACATGGCTCAGCATGTTCAGCACGAGGAGAGACACCTGAGCTCACCCATCAAAGGGTCTGCAATGGGACAGCAATGGGCATGGAAGGAGCTTCACAGTGAAAACAGCCTCAAAATAGAATCACAAAATAATTTAGGTTGGAAAAGCCCTCTAAGATCGAGTCCAACCCAGCAAAGCCAAGCCCACCACTAAACCATGTCTCTAAGTGTCACATCTACATGTCTCAAAGGGCTGCTGACTCCACCACTTCCCAAGGGAGCCTATTCCAATGCTTGACAATCCTTTTGGTGAAGGAATTTTCCCTTTAGCCAACCTAAACCTCCCCTGGTGCAACGTGAGGCTGTTTCCTCTTGTCCTAGAAGACTACAAAAGGAAAAATAAACCTTCAAATGGCTGTTAAACACTTCTATCTCTGCTTGTTCTCAGAAAGAGAAGGAAAATCCGGAATGTTTAAGGGAGAGTATGCTGGAAAAAAGGAGGTGAGTCTTTGGGGAGGAGAGAGAGATCATGCACAAAAATGCTGAAACTCACCAAAATGAGGGGTTTCCTGAATTTCCTGAGGAAAGATTGCAAAGGACATGCAGGACAAGCAGGGCAGGTAGATGGGGTGTGAAATCAGCCCTGGGGAGTGGGTGGCTCAGTGGGATCTCCTGTATAAACTCCAATGGAAATGCATCCTGCCAGTCCCACTCGGAGCAGCAGTGCCTGGAAAACACTGTGCTGATTGAGACATCCAGCAAAGATTAACCCTAAAGCCCAGCTGGCAAATCACTGGGTCATTTGCCAAATAAATAATCCCTGATTTACCAAAATCAGATCTACCCAAAGCCTCTGGACAATGAGCCAGATTTCTGACATCACTTTGCTGCAGCTTTTGAGGAAACACCCAGTGAAGCCCCTCGTTGTCAGAAATTGGGTGCAAAGCCCCTCTGTCTCGTGGTGACTCTGTGGTAGCACTTCACCAGGTAATTTCTATTTAAAAGGAATTTTTAAAGTAATTTTTATTTAATTGCTGCCTGACACAGAAGACATCAGCTTCTTCATGCTGATTTAGTATTTTAGCATAGTAAGTGGCTTCAGTGATGTGCTAGAAATAAAGGTTGAGCCTGTTTTTCAGCTCAGATATCCCAGGGAATTTGTGCTGTTGCCAAATAACTTCCTGGATGAGGGAGTGACTCGGCCATCAAACATTTTTTTTTACCCTTTGCATTCAGCTTTGTGTACCCAAATCTGCTCCTAATGGGTGCAGATATTCCTCAAAGTCATCACAGAAAATGGACAGGAGAAGGAATTACTGAAAACTTTGGAGGAGACAAAGGGAAATCATGGCACTCTTGAATCACCAGGAGCGAAAAACTTGGGTTGAAAAACCAAAAATGACCTTTTTGGGTTTTTTTTCAGCAATCACTGGTGCTGCCTCACGGGGGAAAGAAGAGACAGAGACAAGGGTGATGCTTCTTATGGACAGTTGAGGAACCCTGAAGTTTAACAAAACATAAAAACGCACAGAAGGAAAAGGAGACAAGAGAGGCTGCAGTGAGAGCAGAGCTCAGGTAACTCAATCCTGGCCACAATTAATGCTAATTAATTGCATTAATTGTACTAACAGCTATTTCCCTCCAGGATGTGCTGAGGGAGCCTGGGATGTGAGAGGGATGAAGTCACAGCACATCCCACAGGTGCAGCCTGGAGGTTTGGGTCATCCAGCAGCTGTAGGGCAATAAAACAAGCTGAAAGTTCCTGCTTCCTTCATGAACAGCAGGTCTGGACTAGTTTTTTATATGATTTTTCACAGTTTTTCCACTGAGTAGGAGAGGGATGATCTTGGGATAATTTGGTAACAAATCTGATGTTTCTTTTAAGTCCCTCACTGCGAGCATTTTTCTCCATCCTGTCTTTCTTTTCTGCCTCTTTACAATCAAAATTTTGCCTATTCCTCCCCACATCTTCAAAAATTCAATCAGCTTTAGACTGATTCCTCTGATGTTACTCCTCCTGACAGGGACAGGCAGAAATCCAGAATAATGATACTGAAACTATTATTAAAAATGAATGAATAAATAAATAAAACTCAAACCCAGAAAATCTGAGCAGGTAAAAAGATTCTATCTATAAAAATGTCACAGTCCCAAGTCAAAAGGGCACCATCACCTTTGGCCCAGTCAGACCAATCTGTTGGCTGCATCTGTTATCTGGAACACGGATATTCCCAGTGAATGGAAAATAATTTCATAGGTGATGAGCCAAATGCTGAAAATCATGGTCCTCAAGGTGGTCTGGAAGTGTGGGAGAGCTGTAGCCACCTTCACTAGGGAGGCAGGATTAGAGGAAACCCAAGAGTAACCAGGAACAAAACCATGGCAGGAATTTTAAGGGAAGAAAACAGCTTTTTAAACCGTTGTGTATCTGATGATGAGTAAGGCATATGCATTTAATGCTGAGATGAAATGGATTTAAAAGCCATCATGAAAAAATGATCTCAGCTGCTGAGTGCTCTGGAAGCTCCTGGATGTGCCATGGTTGGAGAGGGCTCCTGGTCCCCACCATCCCCTGCCACCCACATCCATGTCCTCATCCCTGTCCCATCCTGGTGTCCCCTGCAAGAACCACAGGGAAACCTGTGTCATGCTCCTCCAAATTAAGGAAAATCGAAGGAAAGAGCACATGGCAGCATTTGGTAGGGGGAGCACAGCCTAGGTTTATCACTATTTAGGGCAAGAAAGCAGAATATGTATCCAGAATACAGAATATTGAATACAGAAAATGAAGATTTGAATCAAACCAAAGCAGTGAATTATTGACTCCTGAGATGTGATGCTGCAGGAAAGCCCCAGCTCTCAACCTCCAAGGTAGGAGTGACACAGCCTAACTGTGCCTGCACCACTCCCCACGAACCAATGGCACTTTTTCAGGTTGGTAAAACAAATAACAGCTGATGGTGTCACTGGTAATGAAATGAAAATATTGGGAGGGGACAAAGATCCTTAGGATGGTGATAAAGGAATATTTTTATACTTCATCAATGCAGGGAGGCCAAGTCATGGTTTCCTCATGATCAGATTAAAAAGAAGAAGGGATATAAATCCTTCCCCCACAGCAAGGAAAATACAACTTGATCCTTCTTGCTCTGCTCCAAGAAGTCAGGCTGGTCTCACCAAACCTCTGGCTTTGTCCCCCCCAGACACACCAGGCTGGGGACACCCAGGATGTGCTGAGACCCAGAAAGGAGCTGCAAGACCCTGTTATGCTCCCTGTCAAAGCAGAGTGTTTATTCCGAGGTACCACTCGGGGCACTCAGTGGGATGTGCAAGCAGGACACGGCTTTTCTCTGCCATATTCAATTCAAGTTTCCAGGTGGGGTCGTAGCATTTAGGTGTGTGCAGAGCCTGAATTGACATCCAACAGGAAAACCCTTTAATATCCCCCTGAAGGACCAGGGTCTGTCCTGGTGCTGGTGAACTGCAGGTTAACAGCACCCTCTGCAGCCACCCCGGCAGCCAAGGCTGGGAAAAAACCCTCGGAGAAGCATTTTATTCCATCTTCCCCTGCAAACCGAGACTGTTATTTTTGGCTTCTCGTTAATTTAAGAGCAACTGGCAGCTGTGATATCAGCTCAGTGTAAAGCACCTCAGACATGAAGTCCTTCATCCCTGTTTGGCACATCCAGGCTTCAGCTGGATCCCATCTGTGGTGACACTGGGATGCTCCAGCAGCTGTGGCCAGAGTCCAGCCATGGACCAAACCCAAAGCATCCTGGAGCAAAGTCATCTATGGCAATTGCTGCTTTAAAGATCCAGGTGAACTCTAAAATACTTAATTTCCTTTGGAAGTGACTGCTTTGAAACAAACTGATGAAAGTATTCCAGTTAACCACAAGCAAATACAGTGTTGTTTTGCAGGATATGGGGAGTATGTTATCTAAAAACAAAGAATAAGATTTCTCCATGTGTTGTAATTTAGCATTCCAGCAATTTTATATGATTGTATAAAAGCTGCAAAAGTCTTTAGCTGCTAGGATGGAGGGAAACTTCCCCTGGCTGAATGACTAAAACACTCATTTCTCTACCCAGGTGCTTTAGGAGGGCTGTGTGTGCTTCTGATAGAGGTGGATGCACAGAAGGGGGAGTAAAGCAGAGATCTGGATGGAGGGCAGGCAGGGCAACTGCTCCAAAACCACTGGCAACAGGCATTTCTAGGCTGGGTGGTTTATCCCGTTTCCTTTTGGTGGCACTGTCTGCCTGAATATTATCAATCATCAGCTGCAGCTTAAAGTCCCTCCCTAGGGGTCTGCTTTCCTCCAGGTACCAAAATCTGGCTCTTGGTGCTGTGAGAAATATATTGCAGCAAATTGTTTCTGCTGCTTTCACAGGTTTTAGAGGAAAGGTGCAATGAGGGTATTCAGCATTTCAGTGTGACAAGTACTCCTGGACTTGAAGTTTTTATGCATAACTTCCTTTTTATAGTGGTCACATTGATGGGATCTCTGGAATGACAGCAGGGAATGAGCCTTTGGTAAAAATAATACATTTTAAAGATAAGCATTTCCTTGAGCTTTAGACAGAAGCCACAAGAGCATCACTCAGACCAGATCTGGACTCTGATCCACAGACTCCTCCTAGGGCAAAAAACATCTGCACATTTTGCTCTTAGGTTAGGGTTAGAAATCTTTCAAAGATTTTTCCATGATTCTCCCGATGGTTTCCAAGCAAAACGGGTTGACACATTTTCTCATTCATGTGTTTAAGCAAGTTACTTGTTAGGCTTGAGAAATTAATCATTGTCCCAGAAATGAAAGCAGAGAGAACCTGGTGAACTTCCAATTGCATTTTAGAAAGGAGTTTTTTTCCATCAGGAGGTCACTGTCAGGGTGATAACATGTGATGGTCAGATTTGGGGGTTGAGAAAGAGGATTTGGGCAGCCTGGGCAGAGGTTTTGCTTTCCACAACAGGCAGAGTGGAGGGCAATGAATGCACCATCTCCCCTGCAGGTATCTGTAGTGTTCTGGCATGGCTTTTCCAGATGATTTGCTGGTGGAGTATGGAGCTCCCTGAGCTTCCAGAGACATTCCTGTTTAACATGAAGAAAATCTTCTCCCTGCTCAACCACCCTTTCCACCTGCTCCAGTTCCCTCTGTGAGGGTGTGGAGGGTCCGAGGTGTACGAGAGCAGGTCACAAGAGCCAACATTTCATGGAGAGGCCCATGAAAGTGTTTTTCCCATGACAGTCACCCTGCTATTTCAGCAACATACCTTGGACTGTTAACTTCTGCTCTGGTTGAACATCAACCCTTGATCTCTTCTTTGGCAGCTCTCTCTTTTCTCTGCCTGTAATAAAATTAATTATAAATGGTGTTGCTGGTGACAGTGTCCCTGAAGTGTTCCTGAAGGGAACCTGCAGGAAAGATGGAGGGAAACTTTTTACAAGGGTGTGTTTTACAAGAGAGTGACAGAACAAGGGGCAATAGCTTCAAACTGAAAGGTTTAGATGTTAGGAAGAATTTCTTTACTGTGAGGCTGGTGAGCCAATGGAACATGTTACCCAGAGAAATTGTGGATACCTCATCCCTGGGAGTGTCCAAGGCCAGGCTGGATGGAGCTTTGAGCAACCTGGGATAGTGGAAGGTGTCCCTGCCCATGGCAGGGGTTGGAATGAGAGGATTTTTAAGGTCCCTTCCAGCCCAGGCCATTGATTCTCTGACCTGACCATGGTGGTTGGGGTTGAGTTGAGCACTGTTGATGGAACACTCAAAGCTCAGACACTCGTCCATGGCTTTGAGCAAAGTGCTCCTCTCAGGCTCATTAGCAGTACAACCACAGGTTGCCCTCCCAGCTGCCTCTGCCAGGGAAACTTCCTGCTCTTTCAAGGTCTTATCAATAGCTGCTGTGTGGAAAATGAGCCCGGGGGATGGGAGCAGGGAGCATTACTCACAGCTGGCTGTCTCATCCTAACAGGACAGAGAAAAACACCTTTCCTGCCATACTGGAGCTGCTTTTACAGCCTTGCTCTGCTCTCAGCTTCAAGTATGTCCCTGCTCAGCCAAAATCTCCTCAGCTTGCAGGAGGATCAGCCTTGCCTGGGTGGGAGTGTGGCTGCAGCTCTCCAGGCTCCAGATGCTGCTGCTTCTCCTGCTCTCCAGAAACTTGGGTACAGCAGACAGAGCTGCACGTGGCTCTCAAGTGAGGATGTTGGATAGGGCTTGGGAGCTGCTCATGGAATGCTTGCCCTGACTGCTGGCTGGAGCTCAGCCAGGCTGGGATCTGGGGGGACAGGTTAGATGTGACTGGGAAATGTCCTGGTCCTCTGAGGCTGAGGGGGTTGGTCCCAGGTCTGTCCAGCACTGTGGAACTTCATCAGCTGGGTCTTGCCTGGAGGTCTGGAGAAAAATCTCATGGGACCTCAGCTACATCAGGCATTTGTCAGAGGTGTTTGTTACATTAAAAAATAGATATGATAGATAGATATGGTTTAGATAAAGATATGTAGATATTGGTGATGAAAAGATCAGAGAATTCCCTTCACTGCCAGTTCTTCCTGAAATGCCACTCCTCCAGTAAATCCTACCCAGGTCCTGGGCAAGGAAGGGCAGAGCAGACCTTTGCAGCCATTCCTGGTGGGGCCCTCCATGCCTGTTTCTGGTGTGTTTGTAGCCTCTAATTCATCTTCCACACACATTCCTGCAGAGCAGGCACTCATGTTTTGCTGCCCACAGAAACAGGCTGCTTTGGTAGCTCCTGGAAGGGAAAACTATTTCTGCTATGTGGCCCTTGACATGTCTTCCCACAGCCTGGGTGGATCTGTCTGGTTGCTGTAGCCATGAAGTTGACCTCTTATCACCACTTGCACATTGCTTCAGGCTGTTTGTACACTGCTTTTTAATTTACTGGGCTCTGCTTGTGCAACTCAGCTCCTCAGAGAGACACCAAGCATTAGAACCTGAGGACCAGTGACTCTGGTTGGAGCAGTGAGGTTTAATGTCATTTTATTTGTATCTTTTACAGCAGCTTAAGCCATTATATGTCACTAACAGGTTAATATTTAAAGGGAATTTATCCCTGGATCAGCTGTATTTCCAGTGAAATGCATCCTGGCCCAGAAATTGTTTACAGATGGATAAGAAATTCATCACCCTTTTCATCTCTAACATACTCTGTTCCTGCTGAGTTGATTCTTTAATTCCCAGAGTGGTTAAATGTGAATCCACCATGAGTTCCTGAGACTGCCCCAGTTTCTGCACTGAAATATTCTCCCACAGAAAATACACAGCTCTGAGTAGGACAGTGGGAAATTTCTCTCTTTTTATCAGTAGCATTATAAACCTGTTGTGGAAAGGATTTAAACTGATCAAAAGATGTGGGACTGTGAAAAACAGTGGGTTTGTTGGTGAGGGGGAGGCAGAATCAATCAGGATGACACAATCTCCCTGTTCCCCCTCTTGGCAGGAGGGAGAGGATTCCTCATCCATAACTGAAACCACACTCACCTCCCTCTGACCAGCACTTGTGAGTGGCTACAAGCCCAGGATGGGATTCAGAGCAGAAAGGATAGATCCCTTCCCAGTTTTCCATGTGGCACAGCTGCCTGTCACCAGTAAGAGGAGCTCCCCTGTCAGCTGGAGGTGTGTGCACAGGTCACAAACACCACTGTGCTTGACACTGCCAGGTGCAGGGAAGAGCCACGAGCCTCTCGGCCCATGGGCAGGACGTGGCACCACGATGGAAAGCACTTTGGAGTGCAAAGACGTCCCTGTTAGTGCCACTGCCCCAAAGTAGCTTTGCTTTAGTGCTCCCAGCTCACCCCGGCACAACAGCAGTTTGGCAAAATCGTGGAATCACGGAATCATAGAATGGTTTGGGTTGGAATGGATCTTAAAGCTCAGCTCATTCCAACCCTCGTGCCATGGAGGGGCCCCTTCCCCCGGCCCAGGATGCTCAAAGCAGCACAGAGCTCCAGCAGCAACCAGAGGTGTCCTGGAACCTGCCTGGAAACAGCTCACCTGCTCCCAGTCCACACCTGGATAAACTGGCAGCTGGATAAACTCTCTTTTTGAGTTGCAGCCACTGCACTTTAGGGGCAAACACATCCTCACAAAGCCCAGAGGAGCAGGGCACCGAGGGGCTGAGGGACACTGACCACCCCAGGCTTGCACAGGTCCCTCCCTGCCCACGCTGGGCTCATCCAGGGGTTTGTGGGCACTGCCAAGAGCAGCCAAAGGGAAGAGCCACGAGTGTCCTGCACCCCTGTGTCCTCAGGGCTTCTCTGCTCACCTCTGTCCATCCCACCTCTCTGCCTCCCTCCTCCAGGCTGAGAATTGTTTCCAGTAAACTCTATAACCAATGGTTTCAATTCCTGTTTCAACGTTGCACAGAGACCATGTCCAGTATTCTCCCTGACTTAGCAGATGTTCTGAATTTGGCATGGAAATGTGTTACTCACAGTTAAAGAGAATTCATATGATTAATGATTAATGCTGCTATGTGTATAATTACCTAATTCAGCCAACTTTTCTTCTGGCTGTGCAAGAATATACGCATGAAAAATGAGGACAATATCCTTTTTCTGTGTTACTGTCTATAGGTACATTCTGTATATATGGATTTCTTCTAAAAAGGAGGAAGCAAATTTATTGGAGAAAACAAATAACTAACAAATTTTCACAGTGCTTGTGCACACATGTTCTCTCCAATATTTATCCAGGACCACAGTCCCCCTCTGAAATCCATTAGAGACCTGGTGCTTGAAGCACATTGTTATATGCATTGAAAAATCTAAAGTTTCAGGTGTAGATTATCTGAGCTGATAACCATACATGCAATATCAAATTTCTGTAAGGAATTTCTAGACAAAAGCTCCCTTCAGCCAACTTGGTGATAAGGTTTCCTGTGTAGAAGTGCATGCACATAAGGGAACACTGTTTAAAGGTCTTTTTGTGGAATATATTAATTTATCAATGGAATTTAAGGTTAAGGACCAGAAGTAGGTTCTGCATTGAGTGACTGGGTGCTATCCAGGTGTAAAACATTAGATTTGCTATTTGAAAGTGCCACATATGAGGCACAACTGCCAAGATCAGGTATTCACCATTGGCAAAAGGGAGCCCAGCCTCCAGTGTCAATCAGAAAGGTGTTAGGAATTCTCAGAAAAGGATTTGAGTTCAAAACTGAAAGTATCTTTATGCTGCTGAGTGTCTGGTTCTTTCCTGTCACTTGTGGTTCTGGCTGCACAGTTCAAAGGCTTTAAACAAAAATAATCCAGGAGGGTAAAAAGGAACATCTTGCATGAAAGGGGAATAAAACAGAACTGTGGTCTTGACTCTGGGAAAGACAGGAGGGAAGGAGAAGTGGGTAATAGATGTATAAGAAAATTGTGAATGTTATGTAGAAGTAATGGGGTAGGGGGCAAGTGTTCATTGCTTACCAAAATACCGAAATTGGGGGTGTCTCCTGCAGTGACAATACAGATATTGGGAGTATCTCCCGAAACGATAATATAGAAACTGGGGATATCTCCCGAAACCATGAGGCAGCGTGATTTCAGCGAAGCAAACCCAGACGTTTTCCAGTGGATTAAAGCTTTTAAACTCTTCATCTCCGCGCTCACACCGTTAATCTAAAAGTTTACACCGCACCTCCCAAACCCTTGCATTTTTTCCTCCTTCCCACGGAATCCCCGTCCTCCCACCGAGCGATGCCGGGGCCGGGACCGGCGTGAGGAGGAGCCCGCCCCGACTCCCCTCCCCTGGCGGGCGAACCCCGGCGCTGCCCCCGGGACCTGCCCG
>WEIV01025736.1:438441-477152 GCA_013390005.1 Calyptomena viridis
GGGCGGGCGCGGAGCGCAGGGACCCCGCACCGCTGCGGGACCGCTGCCCGCCGGGACCCCCATCCCGGCGGGGCGGAGCAGCATGGGAAGCCTCCAGCTGCAGGACTTCGTGGCGGGCTTGGTGGGCGGTAAGTGATGCTGCGGGCTCGGCGTGCGGGAAGTGGGGAGGCGGCGAAGGGGGGACGGAGGCAGCGCCTGGGGGTAAAATCCCCCGTGTCCCCTCCGGTCTGTGTCCACGCCCGGCGTGTCCCACGGTTTGCTTCGCTTCGCTTCGGCTCAGAAGCGCGGTTTAATCCCGTTTGTTCGGGCGGGATACTTGAAGTTTCACAACGTGTGATGCTGCTGTGCGGGGGCGATTTGCAGAGCTACATCTATAAACTTCTCTTGAAACAGCAAAGGTTGAAGGGTTCAGAGGTCCCATTAGCAGTCAGCTCCGGGACATTTCTCTCTGAGCCAGAAGACAGCATTTCCTTGTGTCTAACAGGAATCTCACCATTCTAAAGCTAAACATTTGTGTGAGCTTCTAGGAGTGCAAGAGGGGCTGGTCATGGACAGGACATAGAAACAAAGCACCTCCTCTTGCTCCGGTGCCTTTGAGATGTAAAGCTGATGGAGCCCAGGAGAGTGTACAAAGAAGGATGTGGAAGAGTTTCTGCCCTGCTTTTACCTGTAGTCAGGGACAGGACACTGCTGGTCATTGCTCTGGCTAAGCCCCTTCCAACTGTTCCCATGGAAATCTCATCTCCTCTCCTAGAAACCCATCGCATCCTTCCTGTCCCAAAAACCTCATCAGTGTTTTGTGTAATACTTTGCTTCCATCCCCAGGAATTGCCAGCGTGGTTGTGGGCCATCCCCTGGACACAGTCAAGGTAAAACACTTTGAACTGTGCTCTCCTGTCACCGATTCAGACCCTCTCTCTAGATGACACTTCAAAGGACCTTCACTTACCTCAGGAGGGAATTTAGCTGGGATAGAAATGCTTTCATAGACTTTCTTCCTCTCCAATACTCATTTTGAATGAGACACTAAAAGAACTGGCTGATATGGGTGAGTTCCTCTGTGGAGAATTAATGCTGAAAATTAAACCTGGCCTTACCTAATGTGTGGTTCACTGAACAGTTCTGCCAATGTTTTATTGAACTTTGCCACAGACAAGTATTCTAAAGGCAATGAGGGAACTCTGTTTTGCTGCAGGCACATTTTTATGTGTTTTCCTGGTGCTGGCAGTGCTGGAAGGACAGAGTGCTGAAATTGTTATCCCAGGGCTATGACACAGTATTTACAATTCCTGCAAGACAATTGTTCCTCAGAGGGAAGGATTTAGAGAAGTCAGAAGATATGATGCACACAAGCCCATGCACACACCGATGCATCCTCAACCAAACTGCCCATCCCTATGGATGCCGAGAAAGAGAGGAAGATCCTGTTCCTTTCTTTTTTCATACAGACATTTCTGGTCAGCTTTCCTCACTTCAGCTGCTCTGCTCATGTTGGGGTTGTTCACCCTGAAGAAGATAAGGCTCCGAAGAGATGTTATTGTGGCCTTCCTTTTTAGCAGGGCCTGTTGCAATAGGACAAGGGGTAATGGTCTTAAACTGAGAGAATGGGTTTATATTATATATAAGGAGGAAGTTTTATACAATGAGGGTTGTAAAACACTGGCACAGGTTGCCCAGAAAGGTGGGGAGATGCCTCATCCCTGGAAACATTCAAGAACGGGTTGGACGGGGCTCTCAGCAACCTGATCTCGTTGGAGATGTCCCTGCTCCCTGCAGGGAGGTTGGACCAGATGACCTTAAAAGGCCCCTTCCAATCCAAGCTGTTCTGTGATTCCATGATTCCCTGTGCCCTGATCTGGTTGCTGGCACGAGGCAGGGCTGCCAGCTGTGGCACAGCCAAAGACCACTGGTCCTGTCTGCACCATAAAGACCTTTGGAGGGTGATGGGGAGGAGGCAGGGTCCAGCCCAGCCCACCCCACATCCCTTCCCCAGCCATTCCCTTGCACTCAGCAGGTTTTCCTGGGATCAGCTGGCCAGCCCTACCCTTTCTGAGCTGCTGAGGTGATCCCAGCCCCGGGAGCATCCCTGTGCAAAGATCAGTTCAGATCCCACACAAGAGGAGCCACAAGGCTGCCCACACCACCCCAGCCACAGGCAGGGCACAGGCAGGCTCTGCCCAGGGTTGCCATGGCAACCCCCATCTCAGGATGGTGGTCAGGGTGTCATTGCCAGGTTTGGGCCAGTTTGGCAACCAGGATCCTGCTGGGAAATACGGACTTTCTGGATGCCAAGAAGGAGCAATCCCATCCTTCAGTGCTTATAAAGACAACTGTCAGGCTGCCCCCTCTGTTGCTTTTGGCGAGGCTTTGCCTTGGGAATACCAAGTAGCAGAGTTGCTATCTTTCCAAATTTAGGGACAGGGAAGTGAAAAGGAGAGTTTTTACACAGCACTAAGCCAGACGAGGGGCTGCTCAGTAACATCTGCAGCCTCCAGGGGATGGAGGGGCCCTTTCCCACCTGGGGGAGGAGGCAGGACTAAATGTAAGGCTGGGTTCCCATCAATCAGGCCTCCTCCTTCAGCCTTTCCTTCCCAGCACTGCAGCTTCCATCAAATCCTGGCAGCTGGTTTTTCCCACAGCCTTGCAAAACTCTGGGGTCCTTCCTTTACTCTTCTTTTCATTCTCCCCATTCTGTTCTTTTCCCCAGAACTTTTTTCAGCTTCTGGGTGTCACCCAAAAGCCCTATCAAATGAAAACACAATAAACAGGAGAATTTTGCAGAGGAACATCTACTGGTAGCAGGAGACTTTATCAGAGATGCCAGCAGCGATTTCAGTGCTGGATGTGAACAGACTAGCCAAGGAGCTTGTGTGCAAGAAGCAGGTTGTGAGGACACTCAGTTGCCTTCATTTACACAAAAAATATATTAACTTTCACTTCTAAATACCTGCTGTGACAGTAAAAGAAAAAAAACCAAACAAGCCCATGGAAGCCAAATGGAAATGTCTGTGTTGAGCAGTCAGATGAAGCCAGGAGGGGGCTCAGGGCTGGGCACTGTGGTGCAGCCACCTCCCTGCTGGCCCCCCCAGCCCCAGTAACCCCAGTGTGAGTCAGGGTGTGCCTGGTCTGCACCCATGGCCTGGGCCTGCCTGGGTTGCACAACGTGTGCTGTGTGAGCTGCAGCAGCATCTTCGTGTACCAGCTTGTTCCCCAGGGCTCAGGAAACATCCTGCTTCTCCTGCTGCCTTCCCCTGGCTCCTGGCTGTGCACAGAGCAGAGCAGTGATGCTCCATGTGTGCAAACAGCCATCCCGGGGTGAGGGGGGACCCCAGAGTCCTCTGTGACACCAGCCAGCCTCTTGCAGGGCTGTGGGCCAAATGGTTGTGCCATTCAACCTGCTGTTTGCCATCCAAAAGCTCTTCCCAGGCATGAACTCTGGAGAACACACATTCCATTGGGCTTTAAGTTCACAAATAATTCCCTGCTTCACCCTAGTGTAAATCAGGGCTGAGCCAGACAGATGGGGCACTGTCCCTCCAGCACAGGTTGGCACTGTCCCTCCAGACTTCACCTGGGCATTGCTGCTGGCAGTGCTGATGGGTATAGTCAGAAATGCTGTCCCCATTCCCTAAAAACGTCCCAGACAGAGCACATGGGAGTGTTTTCCTATAAAAAATGAGCTCTGGGCTCAGCCAAGATGACTTGCTGAGGCCCCCAGTTCTGTGAAATGAACATTTTCTTGAACGTTTCCATTTCCTTGCACACCTCTAAGTCCCCCAAAATGCATCCTTTGTCAGGATGTTTTTAGTGCAAACTTGTGAACAGCTTGAATGAAAGATAATCTAAATATATATGTGTATATATATTTACACACACATATATATATGAGAAGGAGAAAGTATGATGAATTCTACTTCACTTCTTACAGCTGTTGAAGGCATATAACCAAACTGCTTTCCAGAAACAAAATGTCGTTGTTGGAAATGATATGAAAATGTATTTTTGAGTGAAGCATGGAGAATTTCTGAGATGATGCTGAATTATTTTGGCTCCATTTAGTATCTCTATATCTTAAAATCCCCCTTGGATCAGAAGGGCCCCACAAGTCTCCCAGGAGAGCTCACCTCTCCACTCTTCAGCAACACATCCCAAACTTCCCTGAGAGCCTCCAAATGGAGGAGACCACATCACTCTCCAGTTTCCACATAAATCAGGCCCTTGCCAGTGACAGCACTGCACACCAGCCTGGGTCAGGCTGGCTGGTCCAGGATGGAGAGCAATTTGACAGTCATTGATTCCAGATGTTGCAGAGAGCTTCAGACCTGTGAGATCCCACTTAGCCTTGCTTCTGGCAAACTTCAGGGGGGTTAATGCACATATATCTTATTTTATTGCTCTGTTCTCTTTGCAGCTGAGGAAGGACTTGCTCTCAAAGTGAAGTACACATTGTTTATGTAGCATGAGCTTTCATTGAGCTGGAAGCATAGCATTTTAATCACCTTTTATAAATGTTTTTTGCAGACTCGTTTGCAAGCTGGAAAAGGATATGGAAATACACTCAAGTGTTTTCTCACTGTGTACAGAAACGAGTCTGTAAGTACCTTATCTTACTTTGAATGTGCTGGTAGAAAGTGCAAGTCAATAAATAGATAAAAACATAAAGATAAATACATAAATACAAAATCACTGTTGACACCAGCAGTTGTATGAAGAACAGTAAAGTTGGTGCAATTGAGTCTGAAAATCCCTCCAGCTTTCTTTTGCTTAATTCCAAAGTAACCCTCTTGGTTACTCCTATAGGGAAAAGACAGATCCCTGGCATGGAATGATCACTGTCTCTGCATGGGTGTTGCATTCACAGTGACTCTTTTGCTTGATCTTTGCTGGCAAAGGTCTCCCAGAGGGATTCTGCTGATTTTGGCAAAGCCAGGGCAGGACCTGTCCATAAGAGGGACTTCCATGTGGGTTCCCATGCTTTCACCATGTCCTGTATTCTGCACAATCCTTACAAGTCTTCAACAGCATGAACTAATTCCCTTGGCTCAGCCTGTGCAAACAGTTGGCTCCAGGAGACTTCTACTCCTTGGACTTGCGTTTCATCCCTGTCTATAGCAGAAACTTGGATACAGACGACCTTCCAGGTCCCTCCCAACCCAAGCCACCCCAGGTTCCCACGATCCCTCAGAGCCAAGCTGGGCTTTACCCACCTCGGTCCCATTCATTCTCGTCACCCCCGCTCCCTTCCCTGGGCAGGTGACCGGCTTCTTCAAGGGCATGTCCTTCCCCATGGCCACCATGGGCATCAACAGCTCCGTGGTGTTCGGGGTGTTCAGCAGCACCCAGCGCTTCCTGACCCGGCTGCGCCACGGGGACGCGGCCGTGGCGCCGTCGCTCGCCGACATGACGGTGGCCAGCGCCGTGGCAGGGGTGGTGTCCGTGGGCATCAGCACCCCCGTGGACCTGGTGAAGACACGGCTACAGATGCAAACACAGCCCTACATCAAAGGTAGGAAGACAGAGTTTCTTCTTGCTTTCTCCGCCACCCCTTTAGGATGATGCTGGTCAAGACCCGGTTGGGGTAAAAATTCCCCTTTTTGGCTCGGGATGGATCCCGTCCTGTTCAGCTCAAGGGGAGAGGTTTATCAATGGTATTTCCAGCTGATTGGGATCTATGAGGAACGTGGGGGTGGTCTGCTCAGGACCAGGAGGTGCAGGAACTGGGAGTCCCTGTGCTCTCAGGTCCCCTGGAGGTCCCAGCAGCAGCACAGCTGCCAGTGGCATTGCCAGCTCCCCATCTCCAGCTGCACATTTTCAGTCCCACATACCCCATAAACCCCTCTCTGTTATTCCACCCTCCTCTGCTCAACAGCAAAAATTTCCTATGTACATTTGAAACCCCCTGACTTATTTGGGGCAGGGTGCCAGGTAGCCCAGGATGGGCAGGAGGGGACAGGAGGGGACACTGGCAGGATGGCAGTGGGTGGCTGTGCCCTGTCCACAAGCTGCAGGAGGAGCTGGATTCCATTGCAGGCTGCCAGCATGGAGCAAACCTCACCAGAGCACATGTACAGCCCAGTGAAGAGATGGAGCATCTCCAGAGCTGAACAGCTTGGATTTCAGCATTTCACCTTTCTCATGATTACAGTCATGGTGTTTAACTGGGAAATATTGGCATTTTTGTGTTGCTTTCATAAAATAATTTTAGGTCCATTTTTAAAGCCTCTATACAGTTTAGAAACCTAATGCTTTTTACAAAAGCAACTTGTTCTGCAGGGAAAGGGCCAGACTCTAAAGATATCAAGGCTTTAAAAGATGCAGCTTGGCACCACATGTGGTTAAAATCCATGAAAATTTGGCACATAGCCTTAAACTCATCACATACCTATTGGGAAGTATGCCACACATCTAAGGAAAATCTGTCCTCAAGTGTCTAAACATCTTTTGAAAATGGACTTAAGTACTCCTTCCTAAAACTTTTTTCCCATGTCACATATTGATCCCAGCAGAAGAAACTGGATAAACAGTGACTTCCAATCGATGGCAGTGGGCTTTGGAGGGGAGTTTTGTGGCAATGTATCAATTCTGACAGTTGTGTCTCTTTTTTCATTTTGCAGCAGCAAACGTTACACTGAAGCCCACAGCTCCTGGATTTTCTGTGTACCGAGGCTCAATTCACTGCTTTAGGACAATCCTACAGAAAGAGGGGATAGCAGGAATATACCGAGGCACAGTAGCAATGCTCCTGAGGGATGTTCCCGGGTACTGTGTCTACTTCATCCCCTATGCCATGTTCTGTGACTGGATAACTCCTGAAGGACGCATTTCTCCCAGTCCCTTCTCTGTCTGGCTGGCAGGAGGTGTAGCAGGTAAGCAACTTTACTTCCTCCCAACACTGGCAAAACAAGGACAGGAAGGTTCTCGGGGCAGATTACAAGAGTGACTCAAGGGCCACTGCATCCTCCTAACTTCCAGGAGAGGACATGGCACTGAACAACCTTCCCTCCCTGGGGCCAGGTCTCCTGGCACCACAGCTGCACTTTTGGGCTTGGCAAACTTTATGGATGTTGTGTTATCAGACCTTCCTTGGGCTCAGTGTCAGCCAGCAGGAAAATAGCTGGTGCCTCCATGTCCGTGGATGCCTCAGAGCATTCCTATCCCACTGCCAGGGATGTGGCAGCCAGGATGCCTCCAGAAGAGGACTTCAACCAGGAGGGTGTGCACCTACCCACACGTAGCAGAAGCCCAGTTGACTGTTTCTGATATTTTTTCCATGTGTACACCCTCCAGGAAGACAGGTCTCCCACCACGTGGGAGGTGTCCCCTACCCCTACTCCCCAATTCTTGGCTGTTTCTAAAGTGCAGAACCATAAAGGCAAATCAACCCTTAGCTCAGGTAACGATAACAAAATGCCTTCTCCAGTTCTCCTCAAATAAAGAGGTGCCTGGTCCATCTGGACAGCTTTTCTAGTGTGCTCCAATACTCCCAAAGTTCCAACCAAGCTCTTGTCTGTCCAGCTGGGCCATGGATTGTGCAAACCATCCCACTCATCTTCAGGGTAATCAAGGTAAATTGATGTTTCTTTAGAGCAGTGATGAGGTATCTCCGCTGTGTGGAGCCTAATCCTGGCAGCCTGAGATGGACCTGCCTCTCATTCACATTCTCAGCTCAAACTTTGCTTTGCAATGGAATTATCAGAAGACTCCAGTTTTTACTGGAATCATCCCAAGTGGCAGCTTGGGCTCTTCCCATGGCAGGTCCATGTTCCAGCAGAGACAGAGCAGAAGATGTATTTGCACTGGACTGCCTGCATCTGATTAGCAGCACGACCTCCAAAATCCCAGTGCTTCTTCCAGAAATGGGGAACTTTGCTCCCAGAAATTCTTTGTGCCTGAGCAGGGTGAACACCCTGAAATGAGAATCACATGAATATGATGTGGTAGATGAGAGGTGAATTTCTGAGTTCACTGAACTGCAGCCAGGGAAATACAGAGAAGGAATTATTCAAATATTTCTGCATTTTTCTAGGAGCCATTTCCTGGGGATTATGTACTCCAATGGATGTTGTGAAAAGTCGAATTCAGGCAGATGGAGTTTATTTAAACCAATACAAAGGGACTCTTGACTGCATCTTGCAGAGCTACCAGAATGAGGGCTTAAAAGTAAGTGATATTTAAAGTAAAATTTGGTTATTAGGCATTTAAGTGTCAAACGGAAAATACAATGGCTGCTACAAATCTATCTGCAGGGTTGAGAGACAGCTAAAGCCAGTAACTACTAAATTATTATAATGGCAGTAGGTAATTACAGTGCAGATTCTTTCTAAATCAAAATAGTGAGAGTAATAATGCACCTTACACAATGAAGGAATGAATGACTGGGGGTCACACACTGCTGGTGTAATTAATTTCAAATAACACTTCATGCCAGTGCACTTAATCATGAACATGATTTGACTTATCATAAATCAGAGGCAAATAATCTTCCCTCTGTGATTGCTGCTGGAAAATACAGAGGTCAAATGTTTCCCATTGACTTCAGTGTCAATGAACCCATTGCAGTGGGACAGTCCTGGCACCCTGGGTGTGTCTGGTCACCTTGGACAATGCTGTGGTGGGAACCAATGCTGTGTTTTGCACTGCTCACCCTCGTTTTGCACCAAGATAAAGTTGATTGAAAAAGTTCTTAAATCTGAATTGCTTTGGTTTCAAACGAGACGGGCTGTGTGCCAAAAAACTTATCTCCTTTTTCTGGCTTCGTTAGTGTCATAAAAGATATTTGTTCTATCTGCAAACTTTGCTTCAGTTAAATGTGAATGGCAGAGAACAAGGGTTTGCAGCTTTATTGCATTGCCAAGGCAGGGCTATGAAAACCATCTTCTTATATTGAAATAAATCTGTATTTATCATCAGAACATCATGTGAGCTCTTAGCTCCAAAGTGTTAATTTTCACATTCTGATGGAAACGTAACAAGCTACAAACAGAAAAATAACCTGCAAACTCACAAGTCAGTGTGATTTCAGTATTTGCCAGCTGTCACAGCAGCGCTTCAGGTTTTGCCAGTGAGTGCAGAAAGTCACATTGATGTGGAGCACAAGCACCTGGAGAGATGCTGAGGATTGTGCTGGGACAGTCACAGGAGAGACAGGCTCTTCACTGCCTGCCTTGTGCATTCCACTTATACAGCAAAACACAAGGGTGGCTGAAAAAGGACTTTCCATGTGTTTTGTCTCTCCATCCTCATCATCACCCTCTATCCTCCTTGTCCTGCCTGAAGATTAACAACTAATTCAGGATTTTTGTTGGAGGTCTGAGCTGCTGGCAGTTTTTCTGCCATCACACCTGGCACAAACATCAAAGCCAGCAATAGGATTGAGAAATAGCTGGTGGCAAGACTGGATCCTGCTCTTGTGAGGGAAGTCTTTTTATATGTTGGGAGACACACAACTGACAAACAGCCAACACAGGGCTGGATGTTTTCCTTCTGGGACAAAGGAACAGCATTTGCAGTGCTGGAAATAATTGCCTGGTGTATGCAGAGAAATGTAAATATAACACTTGTCTTTCCCCATAGCCAGGTGTGTTCATGCTGAGGACAAAAAATTTATGCCTTTGGGCTTTTTATCCTAAATCTTCACTATTATTTAACTTGGTTCTCTTGTGTAACTTTATGGATAATGCAAAAAAATTGAATTTTCTCCCAGAAAATTCTCTTTCCTAACAAAAAATACATCCCAATAAATCAAATAATATCCTAAATACTCCAATATTGCAATTTCACATTACAAGCTCCCTGCAACCATCATTTTGTGATCAGACTCACCCCAAAATGAGTGGATTGTGCACAGCCTTGACCACACCAAGGAACAGTGTTTGGAGCAAGGGGCGTTCAAAGGGACACGAGTCAAGGCCAGGAGCCAGGAGTGACAAGACCCCTCTCCACTTTCCAAAGGCACTTTCCTGTTCTACCACATAAAATCCACTGGGTCTCTCCCTCTTGTACATGTCAGCATCTTGTAAAAAGAGTCATTGAGCAGAATGAGGAAATCTGGCTGCTGGTATTTATTGTCTTAATGAAAGAAAGTGCTGAGTCATGTATGGGCACCAAAGTTTGACCTCAGGAACAGCCATATGAAGACATCAGTTTCTACTGACTATTTTTCCCAAAGGCAGTGATGAGAGCTAGTTCTCATCAAGGTACAGAACAAGTCTGGTTTTCTGCTGATTGAGCAATTCTTTCTATGCTCAAAGGTGAAATCTGAAAAGTTGTCCCGTGGCCCCGTGCCCACACTGGCTGGGCTGGCTCACAGCCACACCACTCCCTCTGTGCTTGCCAAACACCTCGTGTGCCCACAGATCCAGCCCTGGGGGGCAGAGCATTTCCTACATGGAAAACAAGAGCCTGCTGGAACCCCTGGCTTTGCATGATCCCCACGGGATTATGGAGGCAAAGGGAAGGAAGGCCAAGCTGGATGAGGCCTGGAGCAACATGGTCTAGTGGGGTGTCCCTGTCCATGGCAGGGGGGGTTTAAGATGAGCTTTAAGGTCCCTTCCAAGGAGGTTAGAACAAGAGGAGCTTTAAGGTAGGTCCCTTCTATGATTCTATTATTCTATGACTGTAGCAAGGTAGGATAACACTGGAAGACATTGTGGACTTCTTGCTTTCTGTTCTATGCCAGTGGCATGAGAGCATTTTTTTACCCTTTACCTCTTGCAGCTCTTGGTGTGTGGGGATGGGGGTCCATAGGGAGCACAATGACACCAAACCAGTGACCTTGGCCACTGCATTTCCATTCTGCAGTGCAGACTTTAGCTACGACCAGCAGTGAGAGTGTATCTCCCAAGCAACCCAAGATTTGGTTCTTCAGAATCTCACCATGACCTCATCCAATGTTTTCTCCCTCTTCTTAAACCAGCCAGTATATTCCTATGCTCTAACCTTTCTCCATCCCCAACAGGTGTTTTTTAGGGGCCTCACGGTCAATACAGTGCGAGGATTCCCAACGAGTGCAGCCATGTTTCTTGGCTATGAACTTTCCCTCAAAGCAATGAAAAGAGACCAAACTGAGACCAATCCCTAACTTCCAGGTCAGAGCATAAAGAGCCTCTAGCTTTATTAAAATTACAGAATTAATCTTTGAATCAAATAGAGTTGCAATGGTATAGATCCTCTGAAAGTCAGAGAACACATTGGTAACTACACCTGAATAGCCAAACGCTTGTCAGATTTGGCTCTGTGGGGTTCAGAGCAGACCACAGATGTGCTGAGGGATTTTAGTTTCAGTCCAGTTCTCCTGAGCTTCACTGCAGTCTGTTCTGATTGTTGTCATTGTTTCGATTAATATCAATCAGAAATGAAAATCTGAGATTTTTCTCTAACATTTTATACATTTTGAAATACCATTCTCACTCCCTCCCTTGTTCCAGCCACAAAGACCTGAAATTAGGCCCTTTCAAAGTGTCCTGACTATTAACTCACTGTTTCACTCTCTCCCTCATTAACCTAGGGTTGCATAAAGGAGCAGCATTAAAAATATCCGATTAAAGAAACTTTTTTAGCAGTTAGATACTCAAGATTATTCTTGCCAGTCTTCGCTGTTTTCTGCAGTACTTAATAAATCTCCTTCTTTCTTCTTTCAAAAGTGTTGCCAAGAAGACCAGAAAATCTCCTTCTTCCCTGAGCCAAATGTGGTGTTGGTGAGGGCTCAGCTGCTCTGACTGATGACTCCAATCCTGCACCCACAGCATCTGCTGCAGAATTGCTCTGGGGAGGACTCCAAAAATGGCACCAGCTCAGTCAAAACCAAAGGCCATTTTCCTATCAAATCTGTTGACTAAGAACACCTTAATTCCCGTGGTGATGATGGTGATTTCACCAATGACATTTTTCCTGTTGAGCCAGGAAAAAACAACTTACTTCCCTTTCCCAAGGGATGTACCCAAATCCAGCCCATCTGGCATCACCAAGGGAGTGTCTTTTGCACAACACTGAATATAATGCTCATCTTTGGTGTGAACAAGGAAGGGAGAAGATGTGGTGGCTACACAGCTGCTGTGCCTGCAAGAACGTTTGGATTCCTAACAAATCCTACCTTGTTTTCAGGTTCAAAAAAATGGATGACTCCTCCTGTACAAACACTCATGTTTTCCATCAGTTTGCCACAATTTAACACATTACCGTGGAAAAATGTGAAGAGTTTCAACAACTTCAGTTTGTTATCCAAGTTTATATATTAAACTAGGAAACAGAAGGATGTTAAATTCAGAGGCTCAGGTGGGTTTTTTATTCAGAAAACAATAAAACAAGCCTACATTTCATATGGAAGGCTGCCTATTAATTTACACAGCTTGCCTGGTGCAGCCCTCCAGGGACCTGCTGGAGGTGTCTCATTAGAGCTGAGCTCCCTGACAGGATGGTCCAGCTTGGCAACTGCAAATCCTGCAACATCACTTCACAGCCTGGAGCAGGCCATCACCAAAGGAAATATCTTCAATACACAGCACATTTTCAGACCTCCAGCTCTTTGCTGCAATGCCAGAGACCCCCGGGGCAGACCCAGGTCTCTCTTGGTCTACCTCAGCCTTTCAATTATTCCAAGACCTCTGACATCGTGATTATTGCTGTTTCTGCTGTTGAATATCTCCATGATTTATTTTCTAAGCATGGAGTTTTTGATGCCAAAACCCAAGAAGAACCTTTGCTGGGACAAGAGGACTCTGGTGGGACGGGCAGGAGAGGCCAAGTAACTGGCAGAGGGACACATGGCATGGGGGAACAATGTAGGACAACAGTGTCCTCTGGGAAGTGTTCTAGAGTGTTCCTCTGGAGAAGAACTCTGGGGGAAAATGCCAGTGACTGCAGTTTTAGGAGATGCCTTCACAAAAGGTTTTTGAAGACAATGTGGAGCAGCAACCCAGCCTTCCTCCAAAAAAGGAGAAGGAATCCTGGAAGGAATCCTTATCCCTTCCCTGGATGAATATAGGAATTGGTGATCAGACTTGAAGATCTCAGCAGAAAGTGCCTAAAACTTTGGGTCTGGAGCAGTACCTGGAAATGGAGTCACCTACTTTGGGCTTCTCATCACCAGGGCCCAAATTAAAAACAGAAGTGTGGGTGCCCCCAGAACTGGCCTTGAAAAGGGGAAGAAACAGGTGCTGTTGCTTCACCTCAGGACTTGCAGGCAAGGAGGCTCACAGTGCCCTTGCCCTTGGTGAGAACACAGGAAACTGTTTCTGATAAACAATATGGATAAGATTGATGAGCCTTCATACAAGTATTTGTTGCTGGCTGCATTTAAGGACTCATCTTTTCCATGTTGCCTATTTTTATGCATGCATGTAAAACATGTTTTTTAGATGGATGATATCACATGTGTCCAGAGATAATATCTGGGGAGGCTGTTTTTTCAATGCAAATAAAGTGTGTTGTCTATCTGCCTGCATTATGTAAAATGGACCATGGATTAATTCGACTGCCCAGGTGCACAACAAGCTGTACCTGCACAGTCCTGCTCTCATGGTGCCCAGGTTCAGTGTTCGGTGCCCTCTGGGCATAAAGCATAAAGCCCTGAGACCCACGCTGGAGTTGCATGGTGATTTTTCCTCCCCTTATTCATCCAATTAAACCAGTTTTGAGATGGGTGCCCAGGATTTACTCTTGTGTAACTCCCCTGCCAGAAGGAGCTGTCAGGCAGAGCTGTGGGCAAGCTGGTGTGGAAAGGGAGCAGAGGGCAGAAAGAAACTCTGTATAATATACATATATGTGATACAAATATAATATAAAAACATGAAGAGCAAGGGGGAAGTGAATAAAAAGCTTTGGCCACTTGATGGCATCCTCGTCCCTGTCACTGCAGCTGCCAGGTCACCTCTCTGTCTTGCTCCACTCAGCCCCGAGCCCAGGTTTGCTGCCAGAGCAGCACATCCTCCCTTCCCCATGGGCAGCCACACCAGACAGCCTCTGGGTGATTTTGGGGTGACTGTCCCCTGCCAGTGGCTGCCCTGGTCCAGCAGCACAGGACACCAGCCCTGGACACACTAATTAATCGGTGCATCACCTCATTAATGTTCACAGACAAACCATGAGTGAGGCAAAGCAACACCAGGCCAGAGCACGAGGGTTTCATGGGTGATGGCAGCCCTGGCCACTCTGGGTGACCAGGGACACCTTAGGGTAAATACCATTATCCATGGATAGAAATCAGGATCTCTAAGGAATTTTTCAGGGATCTGGTGATGTGAATTTAAAACAGAGCCTTGCCTGGCAGGCAGGCAGACAAAGAGCTGATTCAATGGGGCACTGACTGCATATGTTGGTGATTTTGTCCCTGAACTACACAAAGGAAATGTCCCCATGTCAGGATATGGATCAGCCCCTCTGTCAGTGCTGTGTCCGTAGGGACCTGCCATCAGTGACACATTCCACACTCCTGCTGGAGTGGGACAAACCATCTGCTTGGTAGCTTGTTCAAGGTGCTCACAGAGCCACTCATTTCTAAGATAAATACAATAAATCCTGAAACTGTAAAAAAAATGAGGGGGGAGACCAGAAGGATCAGGGATACCTACTTCTGTTTTTGTTGCCTGGGTTATGAAAGCATACTGAGACCTGTCATCCCTCAAATAAATCTGTAATTGCCCAACTTTTATGTCTCTGGGAGCATTCCAGCTCTTACAACAGCCTGTATTACTTAATGACATGCTGGCTGTGTAGCTGTTTTTTATAGTTTATATACTGTTTAGTGCTATGGAAGGAAAAAAGTAACAGCAGCTTATTTCCCTGTTTGAAAAAACCTGACCAGAAAGGAACCCGTTTCCCAGCAAAAAGCTGTTTTTCTTGAAAACAGCCCTGACCTGGAGGAAGGTCTTTGGGGCTGGGACAAGCTTTGTGATGCCCATGGGATACAGGGTGGGAGAAGGCTGATGCCCTGCCTGTGGAGGTTTTTCCTAACCTGAAAGGTGTTAGGATGGCTCTGAGCCAGGCTGAGATTTTCTCAGGGATCCCTGAGGGATGTTTCCACCACAGGGGAAGGCAAGGTCACAATGCCCCATCTCAGTTTCTCTTCTTCTGTTGTACTCTGAGACAGAGGAGCGGGTGATGTCTCTGCAGGCATTAAGATATATCTCCTTGGTTTATCTGAAGTTCCTGTTTTATCATAGAGGTTGTTATAGTAGAGATTCCTCTCCTAGACATGACATTCATGTCAGCCCAGAAAAGCCAATACCTGTCTTGTACCTGTGAGGAGAAAAGGTAAATTGTAGAATTAGAAGAAATGGTGATGCACAGACTGGTTACTCCCAACTTAGAAAAGCAGTATACAGGCTCCAAAAGGAATGAAGCTGTGCAGTGAGGGGAAATTTAAGTAGTCACACTGAATTTCAAGGCAGTTTTCCTAAATTATAGATTCTGTGACAGCTCCAAAATCTAGTGGAACACCACATGTAAGGAGCCAGATGTGCAGCAGAAGGAGAGTGTCTTTTTCAAAGGGTCTCAGAGGTCCCACCTGGAGTTTCACTGTAAGATGTAAAATGCCGGATACAGCAAGAAATCCTTTCTTAGTATGGATGAAAGGCCACTGGGCTGTAGAACCCAATCTCTGAAAAGAACATGAAGGTCCTCTTGAGTGATGGAGAAAGCAACAGATAACCCTGGGTTGCAAGCAGAAACATTTGGAGAATCCTGCACCTTGCACATGGGGAAGAACATGCTGAGACTGCTCTGCCACCAACATCTGCTGCATCAAAACCTACACCTGAATGGCCTCACCTGCTGTAAAAGCACCAGGACCTACCTCTCATGTCGTGTTCCAAAACATTTTAGCACTAATGTAGCCTGCTTCACACACAGGATGGGAAATCCTGCCAATTCTCATGGAAAAAGGCCAGCATGTTCTTACTCACCCAGTTAGGTGGGAACCAACATCTGTGCATGTTTCCTGTCAAATTGGTTCTAGCAATCAGTCTGAAGGTGGATCTTCAGTGCTTCCAGCAGGAAAAGTGAGCTGTGAAGCAGGTGAAGAGCTGGGACACAGCCCTGGAGTGAATTCCTTGTGCTGTCTGTGTGTCCTGCATGTCCAACCCACCTCTACAGGCCGTGCTGAGTGGGAAATCCAGCACTTGGGGTCATCTCTCAGTGGGACAAGCAAGGAAGGGTGAGTGGACTTATGGTGTGAGAGAGCTCAATGTTTTTCTTTTCTGGTATGAAAGCAGTCAGGGCACAAAAGAAAATGGAAGTGAGAGGCAAAACCTTAAAATACAAGACAGCTGGTGACTTTTGTAGTCAATTCCTGCCTTTTTCTGTCTGCTTCTGCAGATGGTTGGTTGTGGGAAGCACTTGCAATACGCTCAACAGACAAGGCTTTTTCCTTTTAGATGCCTGAGCTCTTGCTAAATGTCATTGCAACATGGAAAGCCTGGCTTGACCCAGGAAATCCCTGGTGACTGCACTACCGCATGAAAGAAAGAGGACTTGCAGCTCTGAAGGTCTCTCTCATATGTGCTCTCCCCTCTCCTGGGTGCCACAAGTTTTTCTTAGTAAGCTTAAATGGTTTCAGATTAATTAAATCTTCTGAAAGTAATGAGAGCTTCATTGCCTCCAGCCCTGAGGACACCCCATGGTCCATCTGCTAAGGCAGAGCACAGTGTGTGGCTCTCAGGGGGTGCACCACCTTCTTCAAGCTGGCAGATGAAATTTTCCCTGAATTCATGAGGATTTGGTGCCTTTCTGTCATAGGCAATCTTGCTATTACTATGCTATGGCTTACCCTTTCACAGAGGAATTAGAATGCCCGTTTTCCTTTATTTCTACATTAATATATGTCATCTTGATCTAAAAAAAAAGGAAAAAAATACTCCAAGCCACCTTATCTCTGGAAAATGAAACTGTGAATAACATCTCATTTGTGGTCATTGCAGCTCTTCTATCTTGATCAGTGCACACAGCAAACGTAAAACAAGCTGGTATGTTATCTGAGTGTTTTTCCTCTACAGGGAGTCTTTTTTGCTACATTAGAAAACCCAAACTGTGCAGAGTTTCTTGGAAACTCTACACTGGGATGCAAATTCTCTTATGAGAACTCAGAAGATCTGGAGGTTTATGCAAATCAGGTTAAAATATTGGTCTGGAAGTTGGATGTTTGAGCAGCATTTTTGTCATTCGAGCTGTCATCAAAGTAAGTGCATAAAAAGAAAATCTATCCCAAAGTATTTACACATACAGCAAAAATGTCTAGGATGTTAGATGAGGATTCCCAAAGGAGCCAGAGCAATCTGCCTGTAAGATTCCACAGAAATACACTGAGGAGTTTTGTGTGCTCACCTTTTCCAAATGTCTGATCTGGGTTGGAACTTAAAAATCCTGTCACTTAAAGGTTGTTGGGCTCCTCTGCATCCCGTCCCTGCATCCTGCAGAGGGGAGGGAAGCAGCAGGACATAGTGGGATATGCCATTATTTCCTCTCCACATTTTGGTCTGTGTTGCTGAAGCAGAGATTAAGGGAGCAGAACAGAGGATGATCAGCTACCTAGACATGAGGACAGAAAATTGACCCACAAATTAACCCTGTTTGTGAAAACACATTGCTGCAGCTCGCCACCAGAATGAAGAGTTTTAAAATCCCAAAGACGAACATTAGAAGATTCTATTGGAAAAGCTGGTCTTTCTGTTGGGATGGCATCAAATGTTAATTTTTACACTCTTTGGATCAGCCTCTAAATGCCAGAACAGAGCCTAAACATTCTAAAGAGAAGCTGCAAGTGGTGCCACGTGCTCCTGTGCCTCATCCACCTCTGCTCTAAGACATGGGAAGTTCTTTCGCTGCCTGTTTGACTTGTGGTGATTTCTGTCTCATTGCTAATTGAATACAGCTCCTCTGACAACCCACTTGCCCTGCAGCAACAACAGTGTGAGTCGGATATCGCTAAGCAATCAAAGAGAAATGCAGAGATGGAGAGATAGCGCTCGCACTGCTGGCAGGAGTGACACACAGGAGGAACCGCGGGCCTGGGAGCAGCTCCGGAGAAGCTCTGGAAGCTAATTTTCAATTAGTAACAAAAACACAGATCTTGCCTTTTGGGCTGTAGGCCTGGGAAGAAGTTGTGTGATCTGCTCAGTGCCAAGTGTCCATAATTGCATCTCTGTGCATGGATCTTGCATCTTGCAAGATCTATGCATCTTGCATATGATTTGTGTCACCAATTGCTTTCACTTACAGAGCACAGCAGCTGCACTGAGACATCATTCCTTGGGTGATGAGGTCCTGCAGACCCTGCTAAGTGTATTCAGATTTTGTAGTACCCTTGCAAAGACAGCATAGCAGTTACTGGGAAAAACTGGATTTTTAATGAACATATTTTCCCTAAAAACCTCCTGGCTGTCACGACGAGCTCCCTGCCCCTCTCTTCCATGGCTTGTTACCATATTCTTTGCACAACCTTGGATAAATCAAAGATACTTGTGAATTCTTTCCTTTATAACAATGTAAAATCATTTTTTTCAACCATCTGAGAAACAAATGTCTCCCAAATGTTACACATAATTTATTTCCTTCAGGGATTTATGCTTTGAATTAATTGTTCTTGCCATGTGGCTTCCCTGGCTGAAGAAACAGAAAGCAGCATGTCCATTGCTTTGCTTGAGCAAAGAGCAGTTTCCTTGAGGGAGATGTACCTGTAATGGAAGTCTCTTTATTGCTTTCCAGGGAATCACAAATCAATTCTTTTAGTCTTTCCCTAAATGTCTGGTGCCTTGAAAGATGCCTCTGCCTTGCTCCTCAGGCCAGCCATCCCCACGGTGTATTTGGGACTCTGTTGATCATATCGTGATCTCTGTCACCTTGCCAAAGGAGGCTCTCTGGCTTTTTCCAGGTATTCCCTGGGGCCTGTGTGTGGGCTGTACCTGCCTGGTGGGATGTGTACACTTCCCACACTAAATCCCCTAAGGACATCCAGGGCATCCTGCTGCCTGTGCAGGCAGGGAGGCAGGGGCAGCAGGCAGGTCCATGCTCGGCCAGATGAATCCCTTGCTGGTAGGTAAATGCCAGAGAAAACACAGCTGATTGCAACCCAATGTTTCCTCTTTCCAGGGCAATTCCCAGAGGGATCGCATTCACCCTTCAGCCAGACTGACCAGGAGAAGGTTCAAGCTTTTGGAGAAGACCTGTGAGGCACAATGGGACTCGAGGCAAACAGCACCACCGGGGGTTTAAAAGAAACCTGAACGCTGAGCCAAGGGGTGCAACCTGAAAAAAGGAAACCTTTGTGGCCTGGGAGGGCTCAAGGCAACATTCAACCTTATCTGGCCATCTGAGAGAACTTCCAAATCAATACCAGTTTGGTGTGTAGGGACATCCAGTCCATCCATTTGTGCATCCAGTCCTTTCTGCTCAAAAGGGAACGGGGGGATGTGACCCCCTTTGCACTCTCGCCCCATCCTGAGCTGCACAGGGGTGCACGTGCCCTCAGCAAGGTGGGACCACAGCCAAGGACCATGAGATCACCCTCTGGATGCAGCAGCTGTAACTCAGTGTGACAACTTGACCAGACACTGCTCCACAACTCTGTCTGTGTGTCTGTCCCCTCCACAGACCCCTGCAGTGTCCCCAGCTTTCCTTGAGTGACGTCCTGCTCTCAAGCCACCCTTCAGCACATCGATTTGCTTTCTCAGGAATTCTGGAGATGCTGAACATTATCATCTCTTTGCTTTCACGGAACTGTAATTTACATAAGTGCAGGAGACAAAACCCACATTTGAAAAAAAAAAAAGAGCTTTCGGAGATTTTTAACCATTGTTTCTTGCTGGGATGTGATATCATAATGTTCTAATTAATCACTTCTGAGGAGCACTTGTGAATTTCCACAGCACTAAAGAAAAGTCACTGCAGTAGGTGACTCAATTCCACGTTTGATTTCTTTAAAATGCTGTCCAAGATAGCAGGAAAAAACAGTGGGCACCTGGTATCAGTTTTATAATTGGGTTTTTCCATATTAGAATGGGAATTTTGTGAAGACTCAATTAAAAGGAGTGTCCTCCTGTTGTTCTGTCCCCCATCAGACTGAGCTGACATGAATGCCAGCATGCTGTCATACATACTCCTCTCTTGTCTGCTGCTCTCTGTGCAAGCAGAGTATTGTGGTGTCCGGGAAATTATCCGCTATACAAAGCACCTCCTTGTAAGTTCATTCTATAAAAATGCATGTTTGTGCAGGAGATGAGCAGAAATACTGATTTCTCACTTGCTTTTCCTCCAGGGAGATAGTTCAGCGAGTTGCCCGTGCAGGCAGACAGCTGTCAGTGTAAGTACATGGCTTGTGAGAGTCTGAGACTGAACAAATCTGTACTTGTGCATTGAATGCTGGATTTTAACACTCACTCTTTTCATTTTCAGTCCTGTTCATGTCTTCCCATTCCTGAGGTGAGTAGAATTTTTCATACCTGTTGTAGATGTTCGAGAAGTTTGGTGTTAACTGAGTTTGTTAAGTTTGCTCACTTTGGTCCTTACACAACTTTTGCTTTCAGTTATGAGAAGATTTTAATACCTCTGGAGCAGCAAAACTTGATGAATTGGAGGGGATGAATGGAGGGGAGGGAAGCAGAAGCCACCCCAATGCAGTCAGAAGTCAAAAGTCCTCTGTGAGCTTGACTTACACATCCAGAGATGCAGGTTCTTGCTCTGCAAATCTCTGCAAGTCTTTGTTTGATGGTTGGGTCCCTAAATATTAAGTGAACCTGGACCAGAGGTGTCAGGTCTCAGACTTAGCTCGGGGTGTATCCAGCACTATGAAACTGTTTTAAGCCTCCTCAGATATGGTGAAGCCCCAGCATCAGCTGAAATTATGCTTCAAAGAGGCTACTTTTATATTTTGAGGCTTTCTGAGAGATGGGACGGGTGTTTTTTATGGAATACATGAGGATTCAGTGTTTTACAATCCCCCCAAAGTTCCTGCACCAGTTTTCAGTGTATTGCAAACTGCATTGCCTTGAACTGTGACATGCTGCCATGCTTGGGAACACACATTTCTTCTTTCTGTAGCCAAACACAAAATGCATTCTAGATTTTTGGAATACTTTTTTTGTTTAACAGCCTGGCCACGAACTCACATGCTTTGTGGAAGGAACCAAACACATGCTGAAAACCAACAGCACTTCCAAACCAGTCATTACAAGGCTTTACCTGACCTTCCAGGCTCTGCTGGATAGAAACCTCTGTGAAGTAAGACTTCTCTCCTTTTCCACAGATCTTTGTCTATCTTTTACAAAGGATAAGATCTTCTATAATATATATAATTTATATATTTTGTAGACAAGTGTTTCATTAATATCAGATTTTAAATACTCATTTTGTGTAGGAGCCAGGCATAAGTGCAACATGTGTGGGGCAGTGAAAAGCTATTAAAAAAACCCCAAACTATTAAATTTGGCAGAGGAAGGAGGGAGATGGGCTTTGCCCCACTGTGCCCTTTCCCTTCCCTAAACAATGAGAACCTTTAAACATAGATCTCTGGGAGAGTAGCTTCATTTAAATTGCTTTTCTCTCTCACAAATGTGTTTCTTCATTAAATAGTGATGGTATAAGACTGGAGAGTGGATGTGCAGGAGCTGCATGGCTGGGGCCAGGGGGGCACAGAATCTGCACCATTAATTCCACCTGAGCTGCAGTTTCTCCCAAAATTCCTGGGCATGAAATACTGCAGCATCTCCAAACTTGTGATGCTGCTCAGGGACACTCTTGGGTCCCCAGGTGGCTTTTCTGAGCCAGTGAAATGCCCTTTATTTACACACTGAGCAAAGCTGTTGTGTAATTCCAGGGACCCAGAAGATGCTGGGAATGCAGTGTTTCCAGCTGTTTTACATCCTTGCATAGCACCAAATAATGTATGTCTTTACTGTTTCATCTCAATTCTTTCTTTTACTATAAAATATTTGCTAACCCCATCTTTGTTCTTTCTGCCACAGAGCCTGCCACGTGGGGATCAATGCCAGTATAAGACCAAGGGAAATGTGACAGAATTTCTGAATACAATCCTGACAACCTATCAAGCAATGAATAAATCCAGTGCTTAATTTAAATTAAAAAAAATTTAAAAAGCTTTAAAAAAACCCCTCAAACCCTTTGAAAAGAAGGGGGGGCAGAAAAGTTATTTATTGTATTTATTGTCTACCTGAAATATAAAAAGTAGAAATAACAACTGATAAACCAATAAAACTATAATTTACCTGAGGACCAAAAGTATTTAAGAGTCTTCACTTTCTTTTTTGTGCCTAGTGAAAGGTTTGAACACCCTGTGTTCATACCAGTAAGTGTCAAAATGCTTCTGCAAAGCTCCAGTCCACATGAGATACCACAGCAAAATTCACACTCTTGTACAGCACAAGAGACATTTGTGGACTTGAGATGCAAACAAAAATCCCACGTTTTCTTTCTGCATCACTCATTTTTTGGCAATATCTACCCACCATGAATAAGTTCTTAGCTTCTTCCTTGCAAGGCTGCAGATTCTTCTGCCCATAAGCACTTCTTTTTTTCTTCTAAATATTCAATAGCAGAGATCTCACGAACACCTTAACATAAAAAAGACCAAACTCAGCGTTAATTACAAGTTCTTAATGGGTTTGTGCAGACAAAGGTTTCCTTCTCAGGGTGTATTTAGTGCTGACTTTGAAGTTCTTGCCACAGTGCCATGAGTTCAGATATGCTCCTCTAGCACTTTTCCACTCAGCTCAACAGAAGAGTCAAAAAGGGAGATTTGCTGGGAAAAAAACCCCAACGTGCAGGGGGAGATTTTATCTCAGCCACCCATTCCAGCCTCACTTGCATCTCACATCACTCTGGGGAAAACCCCAGACAGGTGAGAGAAGGGCAGATTTCACCTCCTTTGTGGCTCAGAGAGGAACAAAAGAAATGAGGCTTTGTAGCCATCGGAGCAGGATGGATTTTTCGGACTTCAAGGAAGAGACGCAGGCAAATAATTCCCTTTTATTTTTTTTATTGATGGGATGAACATGTTTGTGGGAGCACAAGCATTATGGAAATGCTCAATAGTTACATTATTTTTCTTTACCTTTCCATTTGTATGAGCTTGGGGAAGACACAGAACTAGATTATAGAAAATGCATCTGATATGACTATATGAGAGGAGTTAAACGCCTCTAATATATCAAAAGCATTTCCTCAGGTGTTTCTGCCACCTGCTTAAGATACGACAAGGAAATAATAAATATAATAAATAGAAGAGACTATTTCTGTGGTAACACCTACAAAGACAAGATGAAGAAATAAAACTATTTCATCTTTTCCACATTTTCATATCTTCCTACATTTTCTACTCCACATTCAGCTCAGACAGCTCTTTCCTAAATAACCTTTTATTTTTACATTCTAGTGCAAAGAAAAATCATCCACATTTCTGACAAATCAGCAGAATGTTTACACATACTCCTGGCCCTGAGCAGAACAAAAAGGTTCATTAACATCCATCTATCTGTGATGTCAGATCCCAAATTTCTAAATATCTTCTCACCAAAGTGATATTCAATCTTGTTAACATTTTTCAACTGCAAATCCAAGCTATTTCAGTCTTTCTGTGACGTATTGTTTTCCATATCTTCTGTGTCTAGACATAATCTGTAGCAAGAGTAAACTCTAAAAAAGCCAATTCATTTTTATAGACGAGCAAATTCCCAGATCACAGGACTGCAGACAGCAAGGAAAGAGAAATTTCTTTGTCTGACACTTTCATTCCCCAAATTACTCCATTAAATTTATGAAATACAGCAACAGTGAAATCACGACATGAGCAAAAGACACATCATAAATTCAGTTTTATCCAATAAGAGTGAAATATAGACAGTCATCTTCCAGTCAAATCACTTCTGCAAGACAGTAACAGGAAACCTGCACAAGAATTTGAATGAACAACCAAACCTACTAAACTGCACAAGATCAATCTGCAAAATATCTACTGATCTGATGCCTCGATTTGCATCTGTGTGAGGATCTCACTGGTTGTGCTTAAACCATTCAGTGCAGACTGGTGTGACCTGAAATAAGTGTCTGCACTGCCACTGCCCTTGAGCCCTCGCATCTGTGAGCTGATGGAAAGTGTTTGCACTGGTGACCTCCCCAAATCCCTGAGATCCAGAGCCCAGGAATGTGGTGATTCTCCAGTCTCTGGTATTTTCACCCTCTGCTTCTCCACGGGTGGATTCAGATCCTCTCCCTGGGACTTTAATGTCCTACAAAGCTTTGCAAGGCCCAGGCTGTGGAAGAGCTGGATGTCTCTTGGAAGGCCAGAACATCCCTCCAGCCCCTCACCCTAACCCTGAAAAGATGGGGCAGTTTGGTTCACAATAGCATTGAGAAACTCTCAGATGGAAACAAAAGGCAACTAATCCATTGAGTTACTTAATTACTGTAAAAGTACCTCATTCTATTATCTCAGTTATCTTTTTCTAAGCTCTCTACCACATGTGTCATCTCAGGCTCTGATAGAGAGGATGTGGCACAGGGCAGGGGGGACAGAGGAGGTGAACAAGGTCAGATCTTTGGTATACAAGATGTTTGGTATACAAGATAACTCATCTGCACAAGCAGTGGACTAATTGCAATAATGAATTGATAATCAACAGTGACTTTAGGAAACAGCCCATCTTGCAGCCATTCAAACCTGTCCAGGATTCCATGGCAAGGTGGGTGTTTGATTTCAAATATGCCCAGCTCCACACTTGCCCTGTTTCTACACCTGACATCAGGAAAAAGGAGGTTTAAACAATATTTGTTTTGTGATTTCAGAGACAGAACCCCTCAATAATTGGGGATCCAGGGCAGGAGTGGCTGCTTTCTGCAAACTAGAAAGTAATCTCTGCATAGCACCTCTTTCTTCAGGAATGCCTGTCTCAGGAGAGTGTTGGGAATGTGGACTGATTCCACATCACATACCACTACCACTCTATTATTGTCCTCATTAGCACGAAGTAATGCTAAACTGTACACTGGGAGTGACCCACAGGCACCTGAGAAGTTACTTTGGTCTTCAGAAAAGAAGAATTCTCCCAATCCTGGACAGCAGCCAGCACACAACCCTTTCTTTGAAAGGTTTTGCTGCTGACAGCAGTCAGCCAGAAACCCATTGAGGAAACCTGCAGATCCACAGCAGAGTTTTCTTAGCTCAGGCATCCACTCAGCAGTGTGGATATTGCAAAACTTGGAGTGTTGTCTTCAGAAACCTGGCCAGGACAGCTTTATGTGCTGGAATCTCTGCTAGGATACTTCTCAGGGCAGAAGTACAGCAGCAGAGCCAAAGCTTTTGTGCTCCACTCTGTTATCCCTGATTTTACCAAACACCCTGATCAGCTGCAGGACCAGCCCAAGCCCCAGGCAGTGCCACTGGTCTAATAAGAAGCTGTTTCCAATGACAAATAAGTGAACACTGTTTTTGAAGATATTTTTGGAGGGACTAGAACTGTTCCAGTGCATCTGGTGTGTTGCTGTTTTTTCCTTAATCTCTTGCATCCCTGTAAGAACAAGTCTGGTATATGCCAAGCTATGGGAAGGAGAGGGGAAAAAAAAGCTGATTTTATCTGGCTAATCCTCACAACACCCTCCTGAGGCATGTGGACAAGCCCCACTCTCCTGGTTTTACAGAAATAACATCTCATCTCATATTAATATTGTATTACTAATATTGGGTGCTACTGGGAAGACTAAAGCCAAAGTACCCACCATTCCCAATCCCAGATGAGCCAATACCTGCCCAGAGCTGGTTACAGCTCCCTTCCCATTTCTCTATTGCTCTCCCACTTGTGATTTAATCAACTGAAAAACCTCCAAAAGTCAGAACTAAAGATTCCCAGAACCCCTATTTGCAACTCTCATGGAGGCAACCATGGTGATCTATAAATGAATGAATTAATAAATTTTGTTTGCTTGTTTTTTCATGAATCACATACAAAAAATCAAATGAGCCACGTGTCTGAATTGTTTCTGCTATCTTAAATCCAGTAGTGAAGTAATACATGAAACAATTCTAAAATTGTATCAGGTTATAATCTAGGAAAACTATCAATAAGTAGAAATTACATAAAGATATTTTTCTGTGTAAAATACCAGGGAGATTTCTTTTTACCCATGTCAGGAACATCAAGAGATGTTTAGAACATGAAAACAGATGCCCTTGATTTGTTTATTGCATTCATATTACTAGTTGTTAATTTGATAACTTTCAGACTAATTAACTATTTCCCAATAAGTCAACAAAAAGCCCAGGAGTGAGGGGAGTTTCCCCTGACTCCCCACAACATTGGAATTGTAAAAGAGCAGAATAAGAGGGAAATCATGACTTAAGAGATGCAGATAATGATCAGGCTAGTTCTGACTTCACAAGCAGCCTGTGGGAAAGATGTTCTGTCTGACATCGACTTCAGGCAGGATATAAATCAGCCACTGAGATATAAGATTGTTCCACAGTGGCAGAAAGTTTCTCACTCTCATTTTGCCATGATTCCCTATGCCTGACATCATGAGATTAAATCAAACGCAATAGAAAGGAAAGCATGAAGACTGAAGATCCCTATTGACCAAAAGGTATTTTCGGCAATACAATGCAGTTAGAAATAGAGATTGAGGCATTAACAGCGAAGGAAATGTGCAAAAATGCATTTAATTGTTATCACCTAGTTAGAAGCAAGTACCCTAAAGATTAGTTGCTTTAGTACATCTCAAGGACTTAAGAGAACAGGCATTTAGGTTCCAATGAATCCTTCAGTGGTGGCTGATTGAGGCATTGTACAACAGATTTGGGGAGCAGGGAAGGGAAATCTAAGAGTTTTAAAGCACAGTCTCCCTGCTCCTTGTGAACTCTGTGAAACTGGTGGGCCACAGAGGAAAAGACAGACAGATGAAGGATGATTAAATGCAGCTTTCACCATTCCAATAATTCTCTTACTGATCTATGTGCAATTAAGAAAAGCTCTGAGTATATCCTGAGCACATATCCTGCATATTTCAATGTAACGCCCTCATTTATATAGAACACAAAGATTAGGGAAAAATAAAAAGAAGTGGCAAGAGTCACAGAGTCACAGAATTGTTTGGGTTGGAAGGGACCTCACAGATCATCTCGTTCCACTCCCTGCCATGGGCAGGCACACCTCACACTACAGCAGGTTGCTCCATCCTGGCCTTGAACACTTCCAGGTGAGTCTCTATCCTTGTGTTAGGTGGGAGGTGCTGCTGCTGGAGCTGTTCTTGCCACCCTGCCCCAGTTTAGCTGTGCCAAACCTTGGGACACACCACAAGGTCAGAAGATCCCCACAACTGCTGAAAATTTCCTTCACTGTTCATTGATTCCCACAGCTCCAGCTGGTAGAAGGTGCTGGAACAACCTGGTTATAGGGAGCCAGAGTTTCCCAGGCATTTCAGGAAACTGAGAAATGCCCTTGCATGAGGGGAAACCACGAGGGAAGTGGAGCAGTGTGGATGAAACAGGCACAAGAGGTGTGGGGATGCTCTGCTGCCAACCCCAGACAGCAAGGAAATACAGCTACAGAAATGAACAGAGAAGTTCATCTTACTCTTATTTTATACTTATTTAATGTAAGGAAGAGGAACCATCACAAAATTAATGAGGAAAACCTCTGTCTGGATGTATATATGAGAGATGCCTCAAGGAATTGCCAGTGGAGGCATAAGGAAGCCTAGTCTGGTACTGGTTTGATACTAGAGATGTTTATCAAAATGACACGTCCTAGCAGAGGTTATTCATTTAAATACTTCTTATGAAGTCATTTATAATGTACTGAGTCAAAATACGGACAGAATTCCTGCCACAAACAAAGTAACTGAAGTTATTGGCAAGTAGGTGAACTGTAATATCAAGAGAAGGTCCAAAACTCCTTCGGGGAGGTGGTTACAAGACTCTGACCACTGTTGACAGCTTTGCTGCCTGCTGACCCCAGGAGGTGATGCAGTGACTAGAAAATGCCTGGAATTTTGGAACAACGTGGCTGTGTAAACAGTTTCCTATGTAGGAAAAGTGGCTGTGCAGGGTGGAAAACTGTCCCACCTAAAACCAATTTATTTTCCATCCTCCTCTTCATACAGGTGGGAGAGGGCAAGGAAGAATGGGACTACACCCCCACTGGGTGTCCCCAGTTAAGTAAACTTATTTTGAAATGAGTTTAGACATACCATGAGGTTCTACTTGCACAAGTAGTCCGTTTTTCTATTTACAAAGGCCAGCTCCAAGTACTGTCATTAAGGGTATCTTTTCAATCAACATCCAGGTAAGCACTTGTGGCAACAGGTCTTATCTATTCAGATTTTTTAGTAATGAAAGGAAACCTGGCAGAATTATCACAACTTAAAAGTCTTGTCTGACAAGGTAAATATAATGGATGGATCTATGATAATTTTTTTCATACCAAACATGTGTCTTTCTCACTTGAAAACTGTCAGAAATGTTTTTCATTTTCAGCAATTGAAAACTAAGGAAAAACTTCTTTTGAAAGAGGTGTTCTGAGAAAACCTTAGGAGAATTAATAACGAGGACTGCAAACTTTTTGTTCCCATTCAACTTTTCCTCCAAGTTTCTTGGAATTGAGCAAACCCTGCCACATGGTTCTACAGCTGGCACTCTTCTGGCTCCACTTTGAAATGAAGCTCTGTTATTGCTGTGCTTTGGTTTTACTTCATATTTTGGTCACTACATATTTGTGGTCACCCCTACCAGAATTCCTGATCATGCTGGAAGTTATTGCATGTTAATCCATGAGGATTACATTGGCTAGAGACTCACAGAGTAACAACACTCCTTGCCAAGGAGGATCATCCTGTAGTTTAGATATATATATATATATTACAAAAAGACAGAACAGTAAAAGTCATCTAAAAGTGTATCAAGACACAAACTCCAGACTCAGCAACAGCACACAAAAATACAGCAGTTAAAGGTAGAGCCTTCCCTTTCTGGCAGTGTGTTTGTGCCAACACCCAGGTTGTGGCACCACACACAGGGTCAGTGAGGCTGGAAAAGATCTCTGGGATTGAGTCCAATCTGTGACCAAACACCACCAGCTCAACCAGACCACGGCACCAAGTGCCACGTCCATTTGTTCCACAAACATCAAGGATGGTGACTCCACCACCTCCCTGGGCAGCTCATTCCAAAGTTTAATCATCCCTTCTGTGAAGACATTTTTCCTAATGTCCAACCTGAACCTTTCCTGGTGTAGTTTAAGACTATGTCCTCCTTTCCTACAGCTCGTCACATGGGAGAAGAGGCTGAACCCCAGCTCACCACAACCTCCTTTCAGGCACTTGTAGGGAGTGACAAGGTCACCCTTGAGCCTCCTTTTCTCCAGGCTAAAGGATGAGGTAAGTCCTAACAGCATGAGACATGTTCCTGACTGTTCCACCTGGCTCCAGGTGCAACCTCATTAGTGGTAACTTTCTTGGACTAATCCCAGACTTTGGAGATCTTCAAAATTAGATTGTGCAAACTTTGTCATCACTTAAAGTCAAACAAACACGACAATCATATGCAGGTGCGGTGCAGTTAAATAAATAACTGAATTGTTTAAGAGATCAGATTGCAGATAATGATTATACAACCATGTCCTGGGGTGCATTAAACACAGCATCACCAGCCTGTCGAGATGATTGTCCCGCTCTGCTCTGCTCTGGTGCTGCCTCAGCTGGAATATTGTGTGCAATTTTGGGCACCACAACATTAAAAAGACATTAAGCTATTAGAGAGTGTCCAAAGGAGGGTCTGGAAGGGAAGTCTTGGGAAGAGTGGCTGAAACATCCTCATGAGGGGCAGTGGAGGGGCAGGAACTGATCTCTTCACTCTTGTGACCAGGGACAGGACTTGAGGAAACGACATGAAGCTGAGTCAGGGGAGGTGTAGGTTGGATATCTGGGAAAAGTGTTTCATCCAAACGGTGGTTGGGCACTGGAAGAGCCTCCCCAGGGAGGTGGTCACAGCACCAAGGCTGTCTGAGTTCAAGAAGCATTTAGAAAACACTCTCAGGCTCATGGTGGGACTCAGGGTTCTCTCACAGGGCCAGGAGTTGGACTCAATGGTCCTGATGGGTCCCTTCCAACTCAGCATATTCTATGATTCCATGATCTTTTCTTAGAAGTGTCAGGAATATACTGCCTATGAAAACTGACAGATATCCATGTGATTCATGGTTCAGTAAGGCAGCTCAGCTTAGGAAAGCTGACTTCCATCCTCAATGTCTATCACTGCATAAACAAAATTCAGCTTAACAGAATCCACTGTGGGCTTCTGGAAACTTGCATGTGTCTCCAAACATCTTCTACTGGATCCCAAGAAAAATATCTAACAGTTCTTCTAGGAATCACCCTTTGTTGCAGGACACCTCCTCTCTTCTCAAGGACATGGCAACACATCCCTGACATGGCACATCTGCAGCAGTGCCACCAGGCACAGTGGGGATCTTCTCCAGGAGAACATCCTGTGTTTGAAGGGTGGCAGTTGTACAGAAATAAAACTTGAAAGGAACTAAATAACTCATGGAGTCAGAGGACAAAATGGAAAATGTGCAAAAAAGGACCCAGAAGACAAACCAACGAGGACTTCATGCTACAACTGGTACCCAATTCTGTACCTCCTGCTTCCCTGCCATGGGATAAGCCAAAGAAATACTACAATTTGAATTAATGAATATGTGTGAGAGACCAGACACACCCCAGGAGTGTTCAAGGTTCTAGTTTCACACAGAAATGTGGCCACCAATTCCTAGGAAACCAACCACCCCGAGCATCTACAGCTGAAATATCAACCAATGCAGACCCTCAGCTGCCAGGGGTTCTCCTGTAAGCTGTGCATGGGCTGAACTCCTTTAGGAGCTGGATAGAAACAGCCAAGGTTTCTGAGAAAAGTCCCCATTCAGTGCTCAGTTTATTAGGGACATTTAACATCCTCTTTCTTGGAGGAACTTGCAAATACAACAGCAGGATTTCTGGGCAATCACTTGAGCAGTGGGAATATCGGTGTGGGAAGATGTGTGACAGCAAGTTCTGAGGAGAACAGTAGTTGTCAGATTAGAAAGCTCTGGTTTTATAACTTCATTTATTTTAGAAAAATTAACCTTGGGCAGATTGGATGCAATCCATGATGCTGCCACTGGCAGCAGAAATCAAAATTGAAATTGTATAATTTGTTTGTATCTATTAAATACCATGAATTCTGGAACAGATCCCAAGTACTGCCAAGCTTTGGTTGGCAAAGGACTTTTTGCAGAGGTGAAAGGCAGAGGGTTAAAACTAAAGGCTGCTCAAAAGTTTTGGTGAGAATAATCCCTGCTGGTCAGGCTCTCATGTATGGAACATGTTCTGCTCCAGCCATGTCCTGACACCATAAGTTAGAACTGCTTTTGAGATTTACAGAACTCAGAGATAAGCCACAACCCATGAGCATGTCCCTGTGAGTATAAAATATATATCTATGAGTATAAAAAAGCTATTTCTGGGCCATTCTAAGGCTCTTTTCTCCTGTCATGCCTGCTAGGGTTATGGTTCCTCATTTGTATGATGGTTTCCCTTCTTTGGTAACTAAAAGGCATGGGTATATACATAAATATAGATTTATATATGCACACTTAAATATTTGGAACAGGTGCATAAAATAATATCTCTTTATTAGTCTGCAGAGTCCACAGTGTTTAATATAAAAATAAATCACAGACACTGATATGTGAGTTCCCTCTTGTGACCAAGTCGTGTTACAGCAACACCTGAAAGTACACACAAAATATGTGGTTAAAAAACGAGACCTTTAGGGAGCAAAGAAACAATTCAAATTAACATTACAAAAACATTTGAAAAAATTAAAATGACACCACCTGTGCATAGTACAAAAAAGAATCAACTGGAATGTGTCTGTGAGGAAGATTATCAGAAAAATGAATCCAAAAGGAAAATGAGGTTGCCAAAGTATTATTTTACCTGTACATGAATCCTAGAGCCCACAGATAAAATCCAAAGAAGGGGAAGGAAACTGCTTGAAACATCTTTGATAAGCTTTAATGGTGCTAGAATTTTCCTTCCTGCCAGAGGAACTGCAGCAAATCTACTTTTTTCCTCCTGCCAAGTGGGTGAATAGATTTTCTCAAATCTCTGAAAAAACCCCAGCACTTGGCAGTGGCAGAAAAAGGAGATATGGACATAAAGAAGCATGAATGACTGAAATACAAATTGAAGGGGAACTTGCAGAGTTGTTGAATCCTTTCCTTTGATCTGAAGCAAGATTTTGTATGTCCAGACCATCCTTGCCCAAAATTTTGCTTGCCTGCTCTGAAATCTTCCAAAGAGGGTTCTGGAGGCTCCAAGCCATAACTCAGTTACAAAACTACAAAGCTTTTTCTAGTATTAAACCTCTGCTACTTCAGGTGCTAACTTATTATCAGGTATTTTATTATTATTTTTTATTATTATTTCTTTTATTATCAACTAGTTTGCTGAGCAAATCTACTCTTCAGCTGCCTGCTTTGGGCAGCCTCAGTCCTCTAAGGTTTGTGTTTCCTCAGTGTGGAGGGCACTAATTGTTAAAGCAAGTAATCAAACCCCAAAGTAATCAAACCCGAAAGTAATCAAACCCAAAGGTATTAGAGATGACATCTTAAAGGTAATTTGCTGTGTGCTCAGCTCAAAACCATTTATCAGAACCCAAGTGGCCATGGCCATCTCAGAGGCTTTCATCAGCCAGGCCAGTCACACTGGGATCTGTGCATCAACACCAGGAAACAGAAGCTGAATTAGCTGGCAAGTTATTTTTAGTTCTGCTCAGCTAATACTGAGTCAGAGGATCAAGTAACCTGTATTTTACAGATTAGTGGGCAGAGTTACCTATCGAAAGTGTCAGGGCATTAATACATTAATAACCTCAGAGGAATTAACAGCCCTGAGCAGCCTGGCCCAAGGCCCCAGGTGCCCACTGAAGCTCAGCCCTGGTGTGTCAATCCCTCTCTTGGATCTGCCCCATCCCCTGGGATCTGCCCCATCCCCTGGGATCTGCTCCATCCCCTGGGATCTGCCCCATCCCCTGGGATCTGCTCCACCCCTGGGATCTGCCCCATCCCCTGGGATCTGCTCCACCCCTGGGATCTGCTCCACCCCCTGGGATCTGCTCCACCCCCTGGGATCTGCTCCACCCCTGGGATCTGCTCCACCCCCTGGGATCTGCTCCATCCCCTGGGATCTGCCCCATCCCCTGGGATCTGCTCCACCCCTGGGATGTGCCCCATCCCCTGGGATCTGCCCCATCCCCCGGGATCTGCCCCATCCCCTGGGATCTGCCCTATCCCCTGGGATCTGCTCCATCCCCTGGGATCTGCCCCATTCCCTGTGATCTGCCCCATCCCCTGGGATCTGCTCCATCCCCTGGGATCTGCCCCATCCCTGGGATCTGCTCCACCCCCTGGGATCTGCCCCATCCCCTGGGATCTGCCCCATCCCCTGGGATCTGCTCCACCCCTGGGATGTACCCCATCCCCTGGGCTCTTGCTTGAACCTGGCTGCCACCCTGGAGCTGCCTGCTCAGCTGGATGGTGACCCCTGCCCAGCCAGCCCTGGTTGTGCCCTGACTGAAATTTATTCCAGAAGTTAATGGTTAAAAAGTTGGTCTTTGCTAGATAGGGATTATATAGATGTATATTTAAATTAGAGTTTAAAAACCATTGCCCCAATGGGGTTTGGATAATGTGCCCACAGGATACCACAGAAATACAGCATTTCCACTCAGTTTATTTTCAGACAAGTTATAAACTATTAATATAGTTTTGAGGTGGCTTTTTGCACAGAAAGTACAAAGAGCACCTGTATCAATAATTTTTCTTGTACTTGTTTTGCAGTTTGATGGGCATTGTTAACTTACCTATTAACAATTTTGTCTAAAAGACATATATGAAGCACATATATAAAGCAACTTTAATATACATCTTACAGAATCAGAGAATTAAACAAAGGGATTGGATTGAAACATACTTGGAATTACTCCCTTTACTGAGTCCTGCTTATTTCTGGAGAGACGATATTAGATTGTTATTGTACTTCTAAAAGCTCATCTCATAAAGATTCATCCATTTAAACCCATGTTTTAACCCCTTCTTCTAAAGGAAGGCATTCACAAACAGGCATGTAAACAAGCCATTGTTTTCTCTAATTATATTTGAGATTCAGTGCAGGCACTAGAATTTTTTACAAAGGAACTGGGGTGATTTCTGTTCCTAAGAAGTTGGTTTTGCCTGTGCAGCAGCTGGTGTGTACAGAGCAGCTGCCATGACATACTAACCCACTTTCTGGGCATGGATGTCATTCCCTGCTCCAGCCTGCTCAGTTCACTTTAAATTGTTAAAGCTGCAGAGTTTGATCCCAAAATTTGAGCGTTTGGGTTTAAATTAATTAAGCTTTTAAAAGGAGGGGTTACAACACAGGATTTCCCTGGCCCAGCACATTGATGCAAATGCAACTCCTTTCCAAAGAAACTGGGCTGATCCTGAATATCCTGCAGCTTGGAAATGATGGTGCCTGTGTGAAATTCCAGCCCAGCACCACGGCCTTCACTGTGATCTTTCAAGAGTTCAAGGCAGCAAACATGCAGTATCCTTTGGTGATGTGGGCTTATCAGAATCATTGTCATGGCAAAAATGAAGCAGGGCTTGCATTAAAATGTGTAAATCCTGCTGTGAAATTCAGCTATGCCAAAGTTGGCATGATAAAAAGGCTGGCAGTGATTTCTTTTTGAGAACTCTCTGTATGAACTGGCTTTGTACAGCACAATACACTGTATGGTTTCCTACTTGATCTTAATAATAAACTTTATCTCCCTAATTTTTTTTTCCCAACTCTCTCCTCTCACTTTTGGAGTCCTTCTGTTAAAAACCAGTTAAGAAATGGTCAATAATCAAGTTTTTTCACATAGTTTTTGTAAAGCTTTCAAGTGCATGAAACACTGATTCTGAATTGACACATGTTCATTCTTTGGTCTCAGGGAAATTTCAATTTCCTGGAAGCTTTTTTATTCTAATTAACTCACGGCTTTACTCAAATTGTTTTTCTTGATTACTACTTCAAAGCCCAATGATAAAAAAAATTGAATATCACTCTTGATCAAAGTACAGAAGGAGTATATATTATGAAACCTGTGTGAAATATTACACGAAATATTCCTGTAATCACCATAAACAGGACAAGTGGGTAGAATATCTTTCTGTAAATCACATTCCAGGAGAGACAAGCACGGGGGGAAGGCTAAGCTTGACTTTGAGTGGCTGATGACGTGGGCAGTAAAGGCCCAGATTAGCAGGGCCTGTATCCAGTACCAAGGGCAGGTTGGGCTCTGAGCACCCTGGGGTGGTGGGAGGTGTCTCTGTCCATGCAGGGGCTTGGAACAAAGGGGACCTTCAAGGTCCCAAACCATTCTGTGCTTCTGTGATCCAGTGGAGCAGTTTGCCTTCACTTTTGCATCTTGTGTATGATTTGAGGGATTTGGAAACACAAGCTCTGTGCCAGGCACCTGGGAGTTGAGTGGAAGATGGAATCTCCTGTGTGTGCCCATGTTTGTGCCTGTTCCTTTCCACTACTGTCAAATCCACAATGGATTTTCCTTTTATTTATAGATATACCTGTAAGCATTTGAACAATAATGAGAACGGCTGTAAAATGCATAGAATTCTTCTATATTATTCTATACTTGTCCATTTTATGTTATAAAATATTTTAAGTCTAAGATATGTCTCTGCTAGACTGGATCAAAACAAGAAACTCTTCTATACAGAAAGACTCAGAGATTTGCCTATATGAATCTTTCTAAAGTATATTTTGAACCTGTTTCTGCACAGCAGCTCAAAGGTTACTGGCAAAGCACCAAAGAAACCCATGACTGGTGGATTTAGATACGAGCTGCAAATCTGCATTAATCTCTGTTTACAATCTATCCTCTATTACTGTCTACAGAGAGTAACTCCTAAGTTAAAGATGCTTTTTGTAGCAGTATTTACTGGAAAAATCAGTTTAAAACCATATGCTAGGAACACAGTGCTTGAAGAAATTATCTGGAATTTAATCTACTTCCTGTAAGCTCTGAATAAAGCAGTTGAGAACCATTTAGGTAAGAGTGATTTTAAGTGTGCAATGTATTTTATCTGTCATTTCAAGGAAATTATGTACTTTGAAGGTGTCACAGCCACTATGACAAATATTTCTTTCAGTTTGTTTCATTAACCCCTCAACGTGCTCATTTTCTATTTTTTCAGATGTGTGTGAATAAACTGTATTTTGATGTCACACAAATACTCAGTTACATTTTGCCAGCTCTGGTTTCATGTAGGGCAGATGTAATCTATCACGGAAAAGCTGCACATGTTTAGCATTACCTCTTGATAAGAAGATGATCTAAAAGCTCGTTATTGGTTAATAATTGCTACATGCACAAGCCAGGAAATCCGTGGCTGCAAGTGTTTTGTAGTGGTTGGTAATAAAAACTCCATTGCTCAGATATAATGAGAATAATAGAGCAGCACCGAGTGATGCTGAGCTGTTATGCAGTGTGCCTGCAAAGATAAAACTGCAAGTTTTTTAAAAATTATGCTTTGGATAGTAAATGAAAAGATATATTTTGGCAGCTGCAGGTTGGACACGAGGCAGAGCTCAGCCCTCCCTCCTTGGTGGGGTGCTTTGGACATGCAGGCAGTGAGGACACACATGTACCTAGTGAGTGACATCCCTGCTGATGGCAGGGATTTGGAACTGGAGGATCTTTAAAGTCCCTTCCAACCTAAACCTGCCTAAGATTCCTTGCCCAGCTCCCATGGGAGGGGTAGGGAATAGCTGTGCCTGGAGGGAACAGCCTTTGGAAGAGGCTCTTGGGGCACTTTCCAAAGGCCAGGGCTGCCCCAGCTCACGGATCAGGAGGGTTTTCAGGCACTTTGTGTAACGAAACAATGGAAAATACACGTGGCAGGAAATGAGCAGGAGGTGAACACGAGCCATCGTGTGTCCAGGTGGCCAATGTGAAAAATATAAAGCTGTATTTTGCTTATTGCATACTTTTGTTAAAAAGTAGTTAAAAGGAGTTAAATAAATATTTTATTATGTTAGATTAGAAGCAGACCAATGTAGCATTGTCTGTGTGTTAAGAATTGATGATGAGCAGTTAGGAATAAAAGTGTTTAGAGAAACATATATTTACTCTAAAGACCCTTGTTTAAGAAGATGTTTGCCAGACACCTATTTGACAAGGGGTAATAAAATTCGAGCCCTATATCAACCACTGACATTGAAATGTAACTTTCTGTTTAGAGATAAGGAAAGTTAGGAATGCTTTCAGAAAGTTTTTCTTATTTTTTTATCACAAGCTGAGGACCGCCCTCCGTGTGTGAAAACCTGTATAAAATGTATTACATTTTATAGTTCGATGTGCATTCGCTCTGGGATGCACCCGGCCGTGTTAATCCTTTGCTTCCTGAATTTGTGCAAATAAAACAATTTGCATTTTACGGTGAGCAGTTGTTTCTCAGAGCCAAGAAGGCCAATGGCACCGTGGCCTGGATCAGCAACAGTGCCACAGGAGCAGGGTGACTCGCAGAATAACCCTCACAATTCTAAATTGTAAGAGAGGTATGTTTTATTCAGCTGAGACACATGTGGAATCATTTCCCAAAGCCATGTGTACCTGGTTAAGGCTGAACGCCTTGCTTATATCAGTCAGAGATATACATATTCACTAGATTTCTCAATTCGCCTATACATATTAATATCCTGTCCCCGCCTTCCTCGCTGCGTATTATAATTAGCTTTTATCAGTTCTGGGCTTGCTCTGTGCCTCCCGGTGCTGTGAGTAGTGGTCTTTTTCATAGATTCCAGGGTCTTTTTAATAGATTTCAGGGTGTCCTTTTGATGACCTCTCCTTCTATGCAGGCGTGTAAGAACCTCGATTTGTTTTTCCGAACTCTGGACTTGCTGAAGATCTGACTTGGTTGGTTAAGTTTGCCTTTCTGTTCTTATCAGGAAATATACATTTGCTTCAGCTCATACCAGGGTCGAGGTGCACAGAGTGGGCTTACTTAGTAACAAAATTATTTACTCTAGCTACGTGATTTTTAACAAGGCTTATACGTAGTATGTATCACTTTAATCATATGAATTTTTCTAACAAATTTATACAAGCTTCGCATCAGGACTTTCTGGTTCTCCAAATCCCTGGCAGGAGTTTGTGGCCGGTGGGGATCGGGCTCTGCTCCCGCAACCGGTGGCAGGACAAGAGGACGTAATTTAAAACTACACCAGGGGAGGTTTAGGTTGGACATTAGGAAGAATTTCTTCACGGAAAGTGCCCAGACATTAGAATGGGCTGCCCAGGGAGGTGGCGGAGTCACCATCCCTGGAGGCGTTTAAAGAAATACTGGCCGCGGCACTCGGTGCCATGGTGGTCACGCTGGTCTTCGGTCACAGGCCGGACTCCACGACCTCTTTTCCAGCCCAACCGAGCCTGTGATTCCTAGACGGGAGTGAGGGGGAACCACATCCCCCGCCGCTGCAGGGCGGGCGGCACGGAGCGGACAGCGAGGCAGCACCGCCCTCCGTGCCGGGGGCTCCCAGCCCCTCACGGCCGCACACCCTCCCCATTTTGCCCGTGAGGGACGAGGCTCCGCCGGGCGCGAAATGGCGCCTCCATCACGTGCCGCCGCCCG
>WEIV01025736.1:477367-526480 GCA_013390005.1 Calyptomena viridis
GGCTGCGGGGACCGACGGACGGACAGACGGACAGACAGACAGACACACTCCGCTCCTGGAGGCTTTAATTCCCCCTGGAGCTCCAGAACCCCGGGCTGTCCCCCGGCATTGTGCCACCCCTGGAGCACGTCCAGTGTAACGAGCTTTGAGCGGCTCGTTGAAGGAACGTTTCTAGGAAACGTGTAGAAATAACGATTTTTAATTCTTTCGTAGTGGGGGGTAAGGCCTTGAGAGGCTTTTCTGAAGAGCTGTGGGGCTTCGGATGTGTCGTGGAATAAAAGGAGGGGTCCTGAGGGTTGTGTTGTTCAGAGAGAGGTGGCTTCGTTCTAAAAATAGTGCATCGGTCCAACACCAATATCTGCATTTCATCACCTAAATAGCACTTGCACTTCTTTAATTAGAACCAGGTGTTCAGTTGAATGTGGTCGCTTTTAGGTGTCTGAGAATTTGTCATAAATATACTAAAAATGTGATAAATCCTTGAGAGAGAGGCTCAGTTTTGAGAAAAGTGAGGACTGATTGGAATAAAATAATCCCCTTCAGCAGCAAAAATGCCACCCATTAAAAATCTGCTGTGTCCTGGATGAAGAAAAAGCTTCATCTTGGAGCTCATCATCTGGAAGGATCTTCTGAGACTTGAGCTTAAAATGTGGTTTTTACCTATTTTTTGAATTTGAGGCAGCAGCAGCTTTCCAGAGCTGCCTGCCCTGGGTGCAGTGTCTGCTGCTCTTGTTCCCAGACTCTGGATTCAGAATTCCTTAACTTGGCCTCGCTACTGTGGAACTGCGAGTTCTTAAAGACATTGTGATTACTGGGTCCGGTATTTCGACTGTTAAAGGCACATCCCTGAACATTCATTTCCAAGTTAGAAAATTAAATCTTAATTACCAAGATTCCTGCTTTATCCCGGAGGATTTCCCAGCTTGGCTATTTGAAAGGTTTTTTTGATTTCTCAGGAATTGCATTTGGTTTTGGTTGTGTTGCTTTGTTGGTGGTTTTTTTTTTTTTTTTTTAGAAACCTGATTTTATGGTGTTCTGTTAATTCCTGATGAGTCCTGGTGTTGAGCACTGAAAGGAAAATCTAGAAATGGGAGGGAGTAGTTGTTCCTTTGTGGCTTGAATCTGGTATGTTGGGTTATAGTAGTAAAACCTTTTTTTGAGGTGACATTGTAGCATGAAAAGCAGGGAAGAGCTGCTTTCTTAACAGAACCACTGCTGACTAATTCTCACATCCCTCTGCCATGGGAGAGTTTTTAATGTCTTAATTTTAGCAGAAGTTTATGGTTCTGTTAGCAGGATAAATTGTGGAGTTATTAAACTTGATTTTTTTCCTGAATCCCTGTTGTTTGTTGTGGATTGAAGGTAGTTGGAGTAGGACAACGTGCAGCTGTGCAAAATACCCCATCACAGAGGAAAAGAGTTGTACAGCAATTTTTGGTACTTTGCTTTACACAGATGAGGTTTAGGAATAGATTTGATAAACCTCATCAATTATTGAACTGTTTCATTTCACTGACGGTGTTGCTGCTGTTTATCTTCAATAATAATTTAGTTACTCTAGATAACAATTCGCTGTTTGTATAACAAGTTTGTCTTTGATGGCACCTCTGATAACAGGTTTTTTTTTTATTATAAATATTTCTGTTTACATGATTTAAGCTGCTTCCAGTGGTTCCTGTGGCCTTGGACACTTGGATGTACATTAGGGGTACACCTGACTAGATATATTGTTTTTCCTAAGAAGTTTTCAGTAACTTTTTTTTTAATAATTATCTAGAATTTTGCTACTCTTTATCTGCAATGTAACAGTATCAACTGTACTGAGGGGTCTTAGGTCTGTCAAGAGAAACTCCCTTCCTCAGGAGGGAGGAATAACCTCAGTCTGTGGTTATTCAGCTCTTATAGGTAACCTGTCCAACATTTATGAAATTCAGAAGCCTGCTGAGCATTGTAGGAAATCTTTATTGACTACCTATATTTAATACATTTATTCCTATAAATGGATATTACCGTCCTTTTCTTAATTTTCAGATGTGACTTTAACACTGATTACTCTTCTTAATTACTTTGTTTGCAGCCACACTGAGAAGTGTTGGGAAGAACACTGAAATCTTGAGTTTTAGAACAGGTGGAAGGTTACTCTTCCTCTATGACAGGCATGTAAAGTTTATCACAACCAAGATCTCAGTTGTTTGCTGTGTTTTTATAAGAGAAAACTTAGTGATACTGGTGGGGGTAAAGCTTTGAATGGTTGCTTTTCTGGAAACACAGATTCGTCTGTGCTGAAAGAAAACACTGTGGAAGGACACAGGGGACTTTTAATGTGAATCCCTGCTGTGGAACTTTGTGATCCTCCTTCCCAGGCTCTTTTGGGAGCTCGTAAACAGGGAGGAGGCTGCGCTGGGTGGGTGGTTGTTGCTGCAGCTCCTGCCAAGTGACTGCACCCAGGGCTGGGGCAGGTGCTGAGCGAAGGCTCGGGGCACCTTTGGTGCCAGGAACTTGTGCCATGTGGCCTCTGTGTGTTCAGCATCTGTCACACTTGGCCCAGCCTTGCCAACGGAGGGGAAAAGGCAGGGAAAAACACCGGGTTTGGTTTTTTTAATCTGCGTTTTTCCTGACTCTTAGATTACATTAGTGGTTCCAGTGTTGTTTGCCAAACTTCACTACTAATGCTACTGCAAATACTGAAGAGCTTCCTGGGTACTTTGTACCAGGGCAATGTAAATGCAGTTGCAACACTTGTTTCCCATCGGTTTTAGACTTAATGTGACCTCACGTTTCTCTCAGTGACAATATTTGCATTGTGGGGTGAGCTGCCTTGTGTTGAGATGATGCCCTTCAGTAAAAAGCAAGAACATGTATAAGCTGATGTCAGCATGTTTTCCTGTCCTTTGCATTGGATGTAATACAAGGATTCTTTTTTTCAAAACTAATAAAGGTTTTTGTGGCATTTTATCTGGACAGGAGGGGAAAGCAGACAGATGCATGTGAGTGCCCCATGGCTGCAGCTGCCTCAGTTCATTCAGTTACTCCCTATTGTAACTTGGAAGCATTCTTTAGGTAAGAAAGGTGCTTCAAAATATGTGGTTTATAACCTTAATACACTTCTGTGTCGAGTCTTTAAATGGCATCTCATGTTTTGTGCTCTCAATTATAATGTTATTTATGTATTCTGTTTATAAGGGTCATAAATGTGCCTTTTAGTTGTTAGACACTGATGGTATTTATGGAACCAAGTTGTGTGTGCTGTAGACTCTGCTCATCTCACAGGACAGAGAACATGTGACACCTGCAGACTGTGCAATACAAGGTCACCATAAATGACAGATTTCTTCAGGTGCCACCCACAGACAGAGTTACTAAAGAATATCCACTTTCTCATTAGAGACAAACAATTATTCAGCTCTTAAATTTTCTGGTGTGTGAGCTGAGCAGCAGCATCACTTGCCCAGATTGCAGTTCCTGAGTTTGATTTTGCAGAGGAGGTGGGAACTGCTCTTACATTCATAAATAACACATGAACTAAACCTGTGTTAAATTTTACATCTATTAAGCTGATATTAACTGGGGAGGTTTCCATAAGATGATATTTTGACCTGGGAGAATCTAAAACCTCGTGTCCCATCTTTGAAAGAAAAATAAACAAGTTCAGCATTGGAAGGTTTCTAAAGAAGTTGAACATCTTAAGTCTCTAAATCTTTTTTAAAATCTGTCATGATTTAGTGAGGGGTGTGTTGCTGTTCCTGTTAAAACATTTCTATTAAAACATCTTCAAATAATGTAAAATGGGTAACTAAATATGGAAATTTTGGGTTCATTTTCTTACACCAGACCAAGATACTCTTTCACACTAAGGTGCAGGGTGGTTTTTTTGTACTGGTATATGGGAGGATATTCATATGTTATTGGTATCTTTTTTGCAGATACAGTTTAATTTTGCAAAATGATTTGTTTACTGTTACCATGGTGCACTAAGCTTGCTTTTGGAATAAAACCAAGAGTCTTTAAATCTCAAGGTATTAGAAGTCCCATTTTTAACTCTTCTGATTCATGTGGTTTTGGTATACAGTAAGCTGAAAAAATAAACACTTCTTATCCAGCTTTTTAATTTCTGTAGGTAATATGCAAGAACCCAAAGGGTGCCTAAGAGTGCTCATGTGACTAAAATTGTAGTTAACACAAACCTTAGATTTTTGCCAATAATTACACCTTCCCATGAGTTAAATTACATTTTTCAGCTCATGTTTGGTAAAACTAATTTGCTTGTCACACTCCTTTGTTCTGCTTCCACATCTGCCCTGCAGAGCAGTGTGTACCACTCATCTCTGTTCCAAAATTGATTTTAGCCCTTCCTGTGGGTTTCCCAGATATTGCAGAAGAGTTTTAATGTGGTTGATGGCTTCACAGGTTGGTTCATCTTCTGGGAGCCGTCCCTGCCTTCTGGGTAAGGAATCCATGCACACACACAGGATGACTCAGCAGTGGGATGGATGTTCAGATTCCACAGAGGTGCTGGTAACTTGACAGGAACCTCCACATTCCTTGGAGGTATGTGTCTGTGTAAACCTCTCAGAGAGTACTACCTGGATTATATCACGTGGAAGTGCAATTTAGTGAACTCCAGTTGTGGTTTAGAATACATGCTGCTTATAGTTGGAGTATTGAGGGTGAGATAAGCATTTATTCATATGAATATTAACATATTCATGTTAATATTGGGGCTTCATGTTGGGTGAAAACTTTGGGATACATAACCAATGGAACCACCTTCTGGCTTTGCATCCCACAGGGAGTAATGGGAATTCATTTTGCTAGATTTAAAGGACTATAATACAGAATATTAAACAAAAAATTCTGGAGGTGTCCTTGTTGCTACATCCTTTAAAAACTGGTTAAGTTCTGGCTGTGTTCCATCAGCTTTTTCATACTTCTGAAGTGGATGTGCTGCTTGTGGGCTGTAGGTTTAGGGGAATGTCCTTTCTGGTTGTTCTCAGATGCCAGAACTTCTTTGTGGGAGCCAAATCACAACTTAACCCAGAAGTTCAAGTAACTTTCAAATGAGATAGCAAAAATTTCCATATTTATCAGAAACTTACCTGTAACCGAGATGTTGCAGACCTACATGAGAATAGCAATAATAAAAAGAAGCTTCTCAGACAACAGCATTTGTTTAATTTCAATTTTTTGTCCTGGACTTTAGTTTTAGCAAACAGCTAAATTTGTAATTCCTCTAGAGGAGGGAGGAGGAAAAACAAACAGCAGGTGTTTGACTCAAAAGGTATTTAGCCTTTGCTAAATTTAGCAAGGCCATGAGCAACTGTGAGTTATGTAATGGTTAATTACTACATCCACACTTAATGCTTTGGAATGTCCATTCATTATGTGACTTAGAGCACTCAAAAATCATAAAACATGATTGTGTGGATGATAATTTGGTGGTCTAGTAGCAAAATGTTTATTCATGTTGAGGTTGCATCTTCATGACATTAGTGGCACTGTCAGTGTGAGCCACAAGTCTCTTCAGGGGAGAAAACCTTCTGTTATTTAATATAATTTGAAGATTGTTGGTAGCTTGTCCCTCTGCATATATTACTGATTCTAGTCACTAATGGAACTTTAAATAGATTAAGTGAAGATTTATAACAACTGCTAAAATAAATTCCTTGCTGGTTGAGATAATTTGTCAAACAGTAGGAGGTCAAACAGTAATGAAGCTGGTCATTTGAAAAGTTCTTAATTAATTAGCTGGGTTGTTCTTTCTCACTTCTCAAAGAATGCACATGATTTCTTTCCATGAAAATGGGGTTTGTGTGTCAGACACCTCATCAGCCAGGCAGATCAGGTTTTATAAAATGGGGAAAATGCCAGGTAAGTTCTTGATAGGATAATTTGTATTTTTGCAGCTGTTTCTGCAATATTGGGGGGTTGGGGGGGGGTTGTTTATCAGGGGTTTTTTCCCCCCATAATGAGGATACTAGGGAAGATTTTCAGTCTGGAAGAAACCTGAAAGGGTTGCCATGGAAGTTTATTCAGTAAAAATAGATAACATGCTCTGTTCTTGAAAAAATGCATAATTGCTTTGAAAATTCTCACTTCAGACTGGTTGGGAAGAGAGAAGGTCTGGCTGAACATCTCATTAATGGGACACTGGAGAAGGGGCCTCAGTCTGCCCTAAAATGAAGTGGCATTTGGAGCAGTTAAAGGCACTTGTTGAGAACTGACTGAATCACAAAATTCAGTCTAGAATTGATCCTTGGGTGGATTGCACTGTTTCAGCTTTTCCTTAGGCTGCTCTTTCCTGAGCTCTGGCTCCTGTGGCAAAGGTCCCTCAGTGAAGCAGATCCATGCAGTTTCCTGAATTCCAAGGTCACTGTGCTTTCTCCTGCTGACAAATGGGCATGTGAACCTCCCTTTGCCCTGTTTTGATAAGTGGCCTCTGAAGTTTTTTGTTGTGCAAACATTTTTGCTCTGCCTGGCATGATTTGGCAAAAAAAAAAGCAAAGGAAAGGTGGGCAGAGCTTTTTAATGTGACTCTGAACACTTGTGCTCCAGGTTTATCTGTGTTTAAAAAGGGAGTTTATGAATTAGGTTGTGCAGTTGATAAACTCCTAGAAATCATGAGTACATTCCACAGTTAGTCAGCTGAGTTTAAATTTAAACCGAAACAACTTTTTACTGCTGAATTAAATTGCTGTTCTACTTTTTCCCTACAAAATGCTTTATGTGCTACCAAATGCTAACACATGAAACCACACTTTGGTCAATTAACAAACCCAGGTTCTCCAGATTCAAATGAAGTTGTACCAAATAGAAGGTGCTGAGAGAGAAGGTCCTTGCCTACATCTGTGCTTCTTCTCAGAGGAACATGCTATATTTAAATTTTATTACTTTGTTATCTCTTACTGTGTTTCCACTGCCCTGTGTCCCTTCCTCCCCTAACCTTCTGTATTTTTCTAGAGACCTGCTGTACCTGAGACCCCTCAGGAAACTGTGCAGTTTGAATCCATCGCATCCTTACAGTCCCCGAGACTTTTCACGATGAAGAGAGCTGGGCACAAAGTTGTGGTTGGAACTGAAGCTCCTCAAACATCCCACACAAGCAAAAAACAGAAAACTAATTTCTATGGCTCAGTGCTTGGTGAAGGTGCCCTGTGCCCCTCCATGGACTGGGGCAGCCTCCCCCACCACGTCATCCTGCGGGTGTTCCAGTTCCTCACCCTGGTGGACCGAGCCAGGGCATCTTCTGTTTGTCGAAGGTGGAATGAAGTGTTTCACATCCCAGACCTCTGGAGGAGATTTGAGTTTGAACTCAGCCAGCCAGCCACTTCTTACCTCAAGTCTACACATCCAGATCTCATTCAGCAGATTATCAAGAGGCACGCTGACCATCTGCAGTACGTCAGCTTCAAGGTGAGCTCTGCTTGATCTCACACTGCTGAGAGCTCTGGGTGTCAGCTGCCTTCAGGGTTGTGCCTGGAAAGGCTTCTGTTTAAAAATGCATTTCCACATGTGCAGTTTCTGCCACTTTTCTACACTTTTCTATGCTCTACATAGTTACTATGGAGAAAGAAACTAGTTTCATTAAGAAAGAGCAAAACAGGAGGAAGGTGAGGTGAAATAGGGGTTTGTCCAAGGTTATTCTTCAGGCTTATGAATTGAGAATCAGTTCACTGTTTAAGATGCAAGGGTGTTGTTCTTGCAGATAAAATGGATTAGTGTGCTGGAGCATATCTAGGCTTTGTCAAATCTTTTTTAGGCTCTAAGTATTGGCATTTTAAAAAGGGAAATGTATCACTATTGTACCACCAGTACTGTTACAGCATTGTTACAACATGGGGTTATTTGAAGAGAAGACTTAAATGTGCTCTCTGTTCATAGTAGAAATATCCAGCAGTCACAGTCAGGAGAATTTCCTGGTAGTAACTGCCCTGAAATCTTTCTTGAACTCAAATTTCTCATTAATGTTGCACTTTGTCCCTGTGGTAATTGCAGTTTGGAGCAGTACACTGAGTAGGTGTGGAACTTGCAGTCCTGCTTATTCATGGTGCTGTTTCCTAAATAATACTGAAGAATGACTTCACTATTTTTAAATTGCTTTTACAGGTTGATAGTAGCACTGAGTCAGCAGAAGCAGCCTGTGACATCCTTTCTCAGTTGGTGAACTGTTCTATCAAGACACTGGGTTTGATCTCTACAGCAAAGCCAAGCTTCATGAATGTCTCAAAGGTAATGTTCTACAGACTGTAACTGGTGTGTTTTAACTCACTATTAAACCACTTTCTGAATGTGTTATTATTCAGTTGATGGTAGTTTTTTTTAAGCAGTCTGTAGTTACTTTGTAGTAACAGAAGAGTTACTTTGTGGAAAATAAATGCCATTTGCTTTTTTCTGCAGAGAAACTCTAGATCCTTCAGGCTCATCAGTGTGTTCACTTCTCCCTGTATTATTACAGTGAAATGATAAATCAGAGTGGATGATGAGTTAATTATTGGGTGTAAAGTTAACTTTTGTCACATGCAGCAGCATGTTTTTAGACAAAGATCCCCTATGTTCATGTTCAAGTGAGCCTGTCTTTGTTACATGAGAAAGGGGATACCTGAGAAGTATTATTTTTGTACTTTCTGTGTGTGTAGAATGTGAGGTTAAGAAGTTCTGCCCAGCTTTTCATAAGATTTTTTTTCTCTCCTTCAATTTTTGCAAACAGGCTCATTTTGCTTCAGCACTGACAGTAGTTTTTGTAAACTCCAAGTCATTATCATCAATCAAGGTAGATGACACACCCCTTGATGATCCTTCCTTGAAGGTTCTTGTTGCCAACAACAGTGATACTCTAAAACTGCTAAAAATGAGCAGCTGTCCTCATGTTTCACCTGCTGGTGAGTAGTGAATGTATGTGAAAAATAGAGTAGTGAAGTATCATAAAATAGTGGGAACACCCACAGAATCCCTTGATCCCTGAATCAACTACTGCTTGGTGGGATAAAGGAGATTAAAGCAGTTGTCAGGAATTGTTTTGCAAGGTTCTGTGTGTGCAAATTTCACAAAGTGGTGTAAGACTGTGAGTGTTTTGAGTTTCTTTAGTGCCCTCATGTGTCCAGATCTGGATTTGAACTTGCTCATTGGTTAGGGAAGGGCTCATTCTCTTCAAAATACAGCCTTGCCAGAAAGTTCAGAGGCCTTTTGGGTCCCACTTGCCTTTTCCTGAAACCTTTAATACTAAGGAGAGAGAATCTAGGTCTGGTCTATTTTCTGGAGTCCATAAAAGGTGACTTAATCTGTGTACTTTGTATTCCACCAGATTAAGAGCAGTTATTACATTGTTCATGCCTGAGTTCATTGAAGGCTTTAACTGTTAAACAAGGTTGCTGGTGGTGATTTAAGTAGTTTAGATTGAAGCTGAAGGAAGAAGGAAATAGTGGCAACTTCAGCTGAATTTGACCTATTTAAATTGCTGCTTCAAAGCTGAGGAAATTGGGAAGGGCAGAGAGGGGGATGTGCAGATCCAAGGTGAATGGGACTAGTTAGACTTGGGTCTTTTACTGTAAAAGCTGTTGGCCAAAAATCTTTAAAAGGCTGTGGAAATCTAGAACTTGGATATTTCCTGGCTTTTGGATATAAGCTTGAAAACTCGAGCCAGCAGAATTAATGTGCTCGAGCTTTACAGCGACCAACGGCGCTGATATTTGCCTTTCATTTTACAGAGTCATTTCTTTTGTTCCTCAGGCATCCTTTGTGTTGCTGACCAGTGTCACGGCCTGAAGGAGCTGGCTTTAAACTACTACATACTGAGTGATGAACTGCTGCTGGCTCTCTCCAGCGAAAAACACGTCGATCTCGAGCACCTTCGCATCGACGTCGTGAGCGAAAACCCCGGCCAGGTGGAGTTTCACCCCATCAAAAAGCAAAGCTGGGACGCTCTGGTCAAACACTCTCCCCAGGTGAACATCGTGATGTATTTCTTTTTGTACGAGGAGGAGTTTGATGTTTTCTTCAGGGAGGAGACGCCCGTGACACACGTGTACTTCGGGCGGGCGGTGAGCAAAGCCATGCTGGGCCGTATCGGCATGAACTGCCCGCGCCTCATCGAGCTCGTCGTTTGTGCCAACGGGCTGCAGCCCCTGGACCAGGAGCTCATCCAGATCGCCCAGCGCTGCAAGAACCTCACTGCCATGGGCCTCGGGGAGTGTGAGGTCACCTGCAGGGGCTTCCTCGAGTTTGTCAAGGTGTGTGGGGGGAGGCTCACCCAGCTGTCCATCATGGAGGAGGTGCTGATCCCAGACAGCGATTACACCTTGGATCGGCTCCACCTGGAGGTCTCCAAACACCTGGGGAGGATGTGGTTTCCTGATATGATGCCGACGTGGTGAAGTGTCTCCCTGTGTGGATGAAATGGTGGTCAGGGTGTTGCTTTCTATGCAAATAAAGGGGTTTAAAAGGAAATGTGAAAACTTGCTTCCAGATTTGAGTTTTTCTACCTTGAGAATCTCTAGTGGACTGACAGCAAAATAAAAATATTAATTGTGTATTGAAATAGAAAATAGATTAAAGTGTACTTACCAGTTCTGAAAGTATGTCTGTGGTTTACAGGTGCTTCAAACTTCAGTGAACTTGGGCTTGTCTGAGCTTCAGTTTAAATGTTCCTTTCACTTTAAAGTGGTTTTGGGTTTTTTTTCATATCTTTGTTTAACCTTTCTGATGTACTCAGAAGGGCAATAGAGAAGCTTTTTTCCTTTAGGAAATCTATCTGGATATCTTGCTGGATGCAACTTGCAGTACAGTATTATTTGTTGTGATGTTTTATATAGCTATTTTTTTAAATATTCATGTTTTAATTGTAAAATCTTGTACATTCAAGTACACTGGCCCTGGTTAATCAGATATAATCTAGATTCAACTCATGGCAGAATATTAAAATGTTAATAAGCTTATGCTTACAAAAAACTTTACACTTTTAAATTGCACTTTAAATCTGTCAAATGCAAATTAGCAAAACTAGAGACTGCATTGTACAGTGTTGTTTTTGTCCTATGCATTAAAAGGATGGGAAAGAGACTGTTAAACTCAATGAATGTAGAAATTTGTAACTAGATTGGTTACTTGAGTGAGTAATAAAGCACTCTGGAAACAGGATGTAAGGAAAATCTTTGGATTTGGGTTCAAGTCTTTGTGATCAAAGACTGGTGTCTGATTAATGCTTTCATTATTAATACATGTTCAGTGCTTTCATTATTAAGAGATAAGAAGGATTTCATAAATGTGGCTAGTGACAAGGAAGGAACAAATGGACTATAGTTGTCTTTGATCCCTTTCTGTGTGGAATCCAGGATTTAGAGCACTTAAATGACTTGTCACTTAGAGACCAAACTGGCCTGTAGTAATCTTGGCTGTATCTCACAGAGCTGTGCTCTAGGCCCCAATTCCTGGAGAAAGGATTGCTGGAGGTGATCCTGAAATACTTAATTCAGGACTGTTTAATACTTGTTGCTATTAATTGTTTTTTAAGAAAGAAGATTTTATTATATTTATTTTCTTAAAAGGGGAAAGGAATGGTGAGCTGATGTAAATTAGAATATGTATTTTTATGTTGACATTTTGGGCACTGTAAAGCAGAATGCATTGTATATAAATTTTGCTGTAATCATTTTCATGCTGTGTTTGTTTTATGTTCCTATTGATAAGGAGAGGTCTACAGGAATTTCCTGGGGGTGTTTGGCACTGTCATGGTTTAACCCTGGCTGGCAGCTGAGCCCCCCACAACCAGTGGGATGGAGGAGAGAGTGGGAAGGGTAAAAGTGGGAATTGTGGGTGGTGATTAAAAGGCAATTTAATAGGTAAAGCAAGAGTCACACATGCAAGCAACCCCCAAAAAGGGAATTAACTCACCACTTGCTGTGGGCAGGCAGGTCTCAGCCATCTCCAGGAAAGCACAACTCCATCACACAGGACTGATTTGGGAAGATAAACTCCACTCTGAACGTTCTCCTTTCCTCCTCCTTCCCCCAGCTTTACAGGGGGAGGATGTCACTTGGTATGGAATGTGCCTTGGATCAGATGGATTCAGCTGTCCTGTGTGTGTCCCCTCCCTGCTGGGGCAGCACAAGAAGAGCAGGATTTGGGAAGTGCTGCTCAGCAGGAGCAAACCCATCCCTGTGTTACCAATGCTGGTCCCAGCACAAATCCAAACCACTCCTTCATTGGAGCTCCTGGGAAGAAAATTCACTCCCCCAGCCCAAACCAGCACATTCACATCAGATGTGTCAGTCCTTCCAAACTTACCAAAACAGCAGCTAAAGGGTTAACCCCCCCTTTGCTTGGCCACATTTATTCCCAGTTGCAGCCAAAGAATTTAGGGAAACACAATTTAGGAAACAATTTAGGGCTCAGTAGTGCCCTATTGCCTGTTGCATGGTTAAGAAACACCTCCATATTCCAGCACTTCCATAATTCAGGGGATTGTAGTTTCCTTTTAAAAGCCACATATTTCCAAACAGTGGTTTAAGATCTGTGGTTTGCTTTAAATGGAAATGTAATAAATGATTTAATCTGTGCACTGATTACCCATCTCTCACCCATGTGTTGCACTGTGTCCTGTTAGGACATAAATGTGACAAACCTTGGGAGAGGCCAGAGAGATGTTTAACTCTTAGATTATGGGAAATTGATTATAGTTATGCCTGAAACCTGAGGATTTCTGACAGGCAAAATATAAAATGGAGTGTGGACAAATCTTGTGGGCTGTTGGGAAATCCTGGAGTCCTTTGTGTCTTTCCAAACAAAGCAGCATTAGGGAATTACCAAACACCAGTGGCTGTACAGAGAGACAGTTCAGGGGGAAACTGCTAAAATACTGCTTTGAATATTGTCCCTTTCTCACTCCCTGTCACTACAGCAGCTTTTCAGTGAAGCCATGAATCACTAAGGTTGGAAAAGACCTTTAAGGTCATCAAGTCCAACCATGGAATGTTTGCTTGCTCCAGCTCCAAGCTGCCAGGTAAATGGATCTGAATTTATGAATATTGTGAATTTTGATGTTCTGGATTTTTTTGGAGCATTCCCTCTGCCGGCTGATCTCAAGTGAGGCCAGCTGGTACCTGGAGAAGTTCACAGTAATGCCCCTTGTCTGCCACAGGAGGGGGTAGCTAGTTTGCATTATAGCTGATTTTTCAGACTCTCTGAGAAAGCTTATAATTAGTCATTGCTAATTTCCTGATTCTCTTGGAAATGAAGATTCCAATAAAACCTCAATTTCTTTTCCTTGTGTGGCTCTCCAGTAGAGACACTGCTTGTGTGAGGCTCCAAGCACTGATCAGTAACAGTATAAACTGTTGGGCATGAGAAGAAAAAACACCTTTTGGATGCTGAGATGAATTTATTTGGAATTTACTGCATTTCCATTTCACTCTCTTTGCCCTTTCCCCCTTTCCAGATTGCTTGTAGGATCCGAGTGATCGCAGTTCTCGATGTGAATGTGAGATGTGATCCCAGGAAATACTCTTTGCATTGGCAACATTCTCCCAAGGACTTGTCCCTTGGAAATTGCACCACTGTATTTTATGGGGTGGATACAGAGTAGTTTTACACAGAATCCTGGTGAAAACAAGAGGAGGAAGAATGTCAGGTGGCTGATAAGCATTTGTTCTTCTGTACTGTGTTTCAGAAATATTAACAATTCCTGTCTTATGCAGAGCAATGGTGGAAATACCAAAATAACACACATTGTGGTCATCGAAAATAGGTAGTGGTTGGAGTTATTGGCCTGATGGAAGTGGGGGAAAAGGTGGGAATTCCTGCTTTAATAAAGGGAAAAACTTGAAGACATTCTACAAAGCTCAGTTATTTGCTTTGGAGCAAGTTCTGCATGTAAGTGGATAGAAAACATGTACCTTCCTTAACTACTTGCTATGTGCAAAGTAATGCATCCCACATGACCTCGAGACAAAGAAATATGAAATGAAACCCAACTATTTACCTGAGCCTTGGATTTGGACTCCATCATCAATGGCATTCCCGTTGTGGAAGAATTTCACAGGCCCGGAGAGTTGGCCGGAGAAGGGAGCGTACACGGTGGCTCCGTCGGCACACACGACATCCACTGCCCTGTGCTTCCCTTTGCCATTGCGCCTGGAAACAAGGGGGAGAGGGGAATCTCTCGTGTTACAGAGAGGTCAGGCAGCACAGGGTGACATCTGGAAATGGGTTGTTAGGACTGAGAGTGTCAGTGGCTGAAGGACTTGCAAAGCTGTTTCGGTGTAGGTGGTGCAGTGGGGGGGATGACCTGTTGGAGCTGGAGAAAAAACCTTTCTTCAGACTTAAATACAACTGTAGAGGCAGAGAAAGTCTGGTGGTGTGAAGGACATCAACCTCCTGCTTGAGTCAGGACTGTTCCCAACACCAGGTCAGGCATGGCTTAGTCAGAAACCCTCCAAGCAGAGAGGTGTTATGAACAATATTTCCTCGTGCCCAACCTAAACCTCCAAAGCTGCAATTCTTAAGTGACTTAAACAGGGTTCAACTCTTATTTCAGTGGAGGAACAACAAGCCCTGTGTGTTCCATCACATGGTACCTTGGAGCTCCGTAGTATCCACAGCCATATTTATCACAGCCTCTTATCTCGTTGGTGGGATTCCCAGCACACACTGTGGCCCAGCGTCTGTCTTGCTGTGGCAGTGGCAGTGGTAAAACATCTTTGAAACACAGAAACACAGCACAGCAAAGTTCATTTTTTGGTTGTTTGCATGTTTGCAACTACTATGTTTTACTGTAGTTAAGTAACAACATATTGGAATTACATCCCATGCATGGAGTTGGATTTTCCTGCACAAGATTCGTCATCTTTTAGGAAATGTAAAAAGAATGTACGACTGAGCTGGATGGTGATGTTTCTAGATTAGGGTTATCTCGTACCAGAAACACACTTTAAAGATAAAAATTCAAAGAGATTACGAGTGCAAATTACTCTGATTCTGGGCAGGTTTGGGGGGGTTTGGGGTTTTCTTACTGGGCGTGAGCAGGTGAGTAGGATCGGAGCGGTCGCAGTTCTCAACATGGATATGAGAAATAATGCCAGGATACACTTGCTGCATTGGCAGCATCCTCCCGAGTTCTTGCCCTCGGCGGATTTGGCCGTGGTACTTGAAGGGGTGAATACAGACAAGCTTCACACAGAAACCTGGGAGAGATGGGAGAGGAAAGGAGGTCAGGAAACATCAGCTGCATCTGCTCATGGGCTGAGCAGGAACCATTCCCTGCCAGCCTGGATACAGTCGGGATGAAGCAGAAATGTAGTCAAGGTACCAACAAGCGCGAAATCAAATTACTGGATTTGCTATGGAAAAGGAAAACAAAGGAGTTGGAAAATAGGCACAGGAAAACATCCTCTCAGCAAAATATTTTCAATGCTTTATATTTAGTTTCTTTTTTTTTTTTTTTTTTTTTTTTTTTTGGGGTTGTTTTTTTTCTTCTTTTTTTTTTTTTTTTTTTTTTGTTTGGGGTTGTTGTTTTCCTGCTATCTACTTTTCACCTCCTTTCTCCCCTCCTCTCCAGGAAAAGCATAGGGAAGGAGTACATCCTGCTGGTGCTGTCTTCCAAAATTTCAGTGTGCTAAAGTGGTGTAAGATTAACCAACACTGTGCTTGAATTGAAGCAACCTCACACAAGCAAATGAAGTGATTGCTTGTGCTTAGCTCAGAGCATACCTGCTGTTGATTACTTGCCTGATCCCGTGATTTGGACTCCATCATCAATGGCATTTCCATTGTGGAAGAATCGGATGGGCCCAGAGAGTTGCCCACTGAAAGGAGCATAAACTGTTGCTCCATCTCTGCAGATCACATCCACCCCCACGTGCTTTCCTTTGCCACCGTGCCTGGAAGCATAAATACAGAATTAAAGACATCTCTCAGGGTTAATATGATGTATCAATAGATCATTTAATGCAGGATGATGGGGACCTGAGACTTGTCTAACAAAATTTTTGTACCTGCAAAATTAGAAAACAGCAGCTTTGATCCATTTTTTTTTAATTTACATTACTCTGCCCTTTTTTAAAGGGGAGTGAAATATCAAATTTAAGCTAATTTTTAATTTCCCTAAGTTCATGGGGTATTTCAAGCTGTTATAGTGAAGTGCCGATGTTCCACCCCAAAATACATCTGTGCCCATGGGAAATAGAATCTCATATTTGGCATTTTCTCATTTAGAAATTTGGAAGTTGCGTGATGACGATGGAAACTTCTTATAGGGCTTGGGGAGAGCAAACAACAGGAAAATGCAGGGAAGGCAGAAGACAATCTATTTATAAAAACATTTTTCAGGGAAATAAAACTTAATGTAACTTAAGGACAACAAGCTGACAGACTTTTAGTTCACGTGAATGAATCCACTCAGCTTCCTGTGGGCTGTTGCTGAATGTTAGTTAAATATGTGGCCTATAAGCAACAAGAATAAATGACACAAATCCTTGAAATACTTCCATTTCCTTTGTAAGTGGTATAATGGTCCCATTCCTTCTCCCTTCCCTCAGGTATCACCAGTGGCATCACTGCACTCCTGGGAGATCGCCAAGGAATATCCCAAAAACGGGTAAGACCAGTTTTCTCTCCTTCTGAGTGTCAGCTCTGTTGAACTGTACTCCTCCTTCTGTCTGAACATTCCATTTAGGAGATGGATTCCCCTGCCCAGACTCCCAGAGCCCCCTGTGTTACCTGTGAGCCCCGAAATTCCCGCAGCCGTATTTGTCGCAGCCGCGGATTCGGTTGGTGGGATTCCCGCTGCAGATGGGGGCCCAGTGCCTGTGCTGCTGTTGGGGTGGGTGTGCTTCCAGCTGCTTGGCAAAAACTTCACATGGAAAAGAGGAAAACCAGGGAAAATTCAACCATGTTTTCGGTCCAGTGCAGCAGAAAGTGTTAAGGTGCAAAATAAGGCGTTTGAAGAGGAAAGCGTGAGCTCACAGGAGTTTGGAATTCAGAAATTGTAGGTAAAAGGATATTATACAACCTGCTGTATAGATTTTTCTTGTGGTCTTACTTTAAGGTATTTACACTAAAAGCAAAGCCATAGATATAGGCTTTTAAAAAATAGTCTGTGAAATAAATCAAACTATTTTCACTTTCTAGGTGGTTGGACTTGATGATCTTAGAGGTCTTTTCCAACCTTAACAATTCTATGATCCCTCATGACACCTCTAACCATGGCTCTAAATGCACACCTAACTCCATATTTTATAATAGCCATAACTGTGAAAATCACCATAATTTTTCAGAAAACTAGATTGAAAAAAAACTTTTCACCGTTTCCATTGGAGTGAACTCGGTAATTCATTAGTATCTGCCTAAACCCAGCCAAGAGCAACTGCAATCCCAACTCACCAGTGGACACCAAGCTGACCAGAGCAACCAGACTGAGAGCTGGCATTTTGGGGCAGTTTCACCGTGTTCCTTGATCCAATGGAAGATGTTGAACAGCAGCACCCCGAGGTATTTATGTGTTTTTGAACAATTCTGTTGTCTTGGCCAATCGGTCTTGAGTAAAGTATTGCAGCTCCTTGCAGGTGGTGTTGCATATTTGGCACTGGGCTCTGCAGTTGTTAGAGCTGATTGGGAAAGATGGATAAAATAATCAGGCTCTTGGCACACAGCAACTGATGGAAATGAATAATCCCACATTTCAGGAAACTCTGGTTGAACCGTTTCTTAACACCTTTTCTTCCTCCTCTTGAAGTAAAAGGCACATTTAGGCCAAAAATAGCAGGAACCAGGAGTATGGTCCAGAGGGCTGAGCTGGGGGGGAAAGGTGGGAAAAGCTCCACAGTGGATATAACCAGTTTATTGTTCACTGCTCATTCCAGTGTCCCCTCCCCAGGATCCACCAGAGCTTTGTGACCAAGAACACATGGAGCTCTGATGTTTGGCTTTGACTATTCATTAGGCTAAGAAATACAGATGCATTTGCATGGAAACATGTTCAGCTGAAATTGTCAATTATTACACTTAGATCTGTGAAGTCTTTTCACTGAAACCCTATTTTTGACAGTAAAATTCTTATTAAAACATCTTCAAGTTTGGAAACTGCAGTTGCAAACCCAAGTTGCATGGGCAAAACTGATAGGCAGTTCAATAATTTTAGGTTTTAAAATTTCATACCTGTTGTATTAGATTTTCCTTACTGACATGTCTTGGTTAATATGAAATTTAAATAAGTCATGGCTCTTTCACATAAATTATCTGATGTTCCAAACTACAGAAACCTCTGGAAGTCCTACAGATTTTATTCAGAGGAGAAACAGATGTGTCTCTTCCCCACTTTGCAAAGAGCATCTGTACATTGTGTTTTCTGAAAACCTCCATGGAACAAGTTGGAGACAAAATTTTCACTTGTGGTTCCAAGTTGGCTTTTTTTTACAGACAGTATTTAATCCCCAAACAATCTTTTAGCCCTCCCTGGAGTTATGACAAGTGGTTTGGCTGGTTTTATCCCTGCTGCTTTCTCCCTCATCCTGCCAGGAAGAACTGCTGGTTTCCACCCTTGCAGCCACCAAAGAGATATTTATATCAATGTTTTGTCCCTGCAGTTTTGATGGGGGTTTTGGTTGTCATTTGCTTGATATGATGGAGTGTGGGCTGGTAAATGATAAAATGTGCTGGTAAGAGCTCCCAGGGGGTATTCAGGATTTGGGGATGCTGATCACCCCTGAACTGGATGACAGGGTATGTGGCTTTGTGTGAGCCTTGCCAGAGTTGCTTTTTCACCTTCCTTTGGCACAAGCTCTCTTCAAACCCCCTCAGCTCTCCTTAACAAAGACAGTCAGCAGGGAAGGGGACATTTTCAATGAAGATTTCATTGATTTCCAAGATTTCCAGGCTTGGGTAGCTCCATACCAGCTGCTGGGAGCATTTTTCCCACTGCAATCAAAGGCATTTAAAAATAAAGGCTCTTTTGGGTGGGGCCTGGCCATTCCCAACTGAGGGGTCTCCAGTGGGATTTCTGCAATAATGATCTCTCTCAACCAGATTTTATTTCTGATTTATTCCTGACTGCCAGTTTGCACTTAGAAGAGTTTTAAACATCTCATTGGATAACTTTTGCCTGGGGCAGACCTGCCTTGAAAAACTAACAATTTTTATAGACTTTGTGAACTCACATGCTCCAAATTTTACCAAGGAGGGAATTGCAGCGCTTGAATCTACTCTATAAAGTCTTGTGAAGGCAAGGCTTAGTATAAAGCCAAGCTGGTAGGCAGGAGAAGGGAAGTACCACTATGTGACAGATGCACAGACACTGAAGAAGCTTTTCCTTGATCCTGTTTTGCAGTCTGGTACTTTGTAAAATGGCTCTAAGTTACCTATTCTTTACAATTTGCTTCCATCTCATCTCTGTGCAGAGCTGACTCCAAATTGCTTGTAGCTGTGTACATTTATTTTCCTTTTTTTTTTTCCTCTATAAAAGCTCTTAACAGCATTGTATCTTGTTCTGTTCTTTATAAAACACATCAAAATGTCATTACTACTGTAATGTATCTAATGCACTTCTGGTGAAGCACTCTAAAGAAAACAGTTTTCAATGTCTGACAGTGCAGTCGAGATGTCTCAGGGCATTTCCCACCTTTCCTGGGGGAGCTGAGAGAAGCAGAACTCTCCCCTTGGCCATGAGGAAGCTCAGAACCGAAGCTGGTGGGATCCTGAGTTGGGCAATGAGCTGTGGATGGAACAGTTGGTGGGTGCAGTTGTGAAAGACACGACCTGGTCTCTTAGCACACACCAACAGAAGGATATGGAACAACCCCTGGCATTGCACAGGCCCAGGAGCTGCACTTGCACCATTTCCTTCCCTGCAGTGGGGAGAGCACGGGGAGATGAGAGGAGCCAGGAGGCAGAAAAGGAGCACGTGGGAGCAGGGGCTGAGGTGGGAAATGCTGATTCCTTTCTCCTGCAGGTCTCTTTTTTTCCCTTTTGTGCCAGTAGTGACTTACCAGGGTGTGTAAGGAGACCCCCATGGACTGAGAACTGCTCAGAGGGAGGGTGTGGGCTGTGGGTGTCACAGGGGCACAGACTGAAAGGTTGGAAGGCACCTCCAAGACATCTCCCCCCAACCCACCTGCCGTGGGCACTATCCCAGGTGGCTCCAACATGGCCTTGGACACTTCCAGGGATGGAGCAGCCCCAGCTTCTCTGGGCACCCTGTGCCAGGGCCTCCCACCCTCACAGGGAAGAATTTCTTCCTAATGTCTAATCTAAACCTACTCTTTTAGTTTGAAGTCGTTCCCTCTTGTCCTGTCCCTCCAGGCCCTTGTCCAAAGTCCCTCTCTTTTGTAGCCTCTTTAGGCTCTGGAAGGGGCTCTAAGGTCTCCCTGGAGCCTTCTCCTGTCCAGCTGGAACAATCCCAGCTCTCAGCCTTTCCGCAGCAGCAGAGGTGCTCCAGCCCTCAGAGCATCTTCACGGTCACCTCTGGACTTGCTCCAACAGGTCCGTGTCCTTTTTGTGCTGAGATAAACAACAGGCAGTGAGGGACTTGAGCCTGATGCTGTTCAGGAGAAATCCCTCCTTGGCTATTCAGCCTTTCCAAGGTATCCTGAGCCTGCTGTGTAAGTTATATGGTGTTTCAGGAAGGTAAACTGCCAGGGCTTTGGGATGGTACCTGCCATGCCTGTGTCCAGAAACCCTGCAAACATTACACCAGCCCCTCTTATATTCATTACCTCAGCACTATCTCTTTGTAAGTAAAGATGGATGGTAGAATAATGGAATAAGATTTTGGAGGGAAAAAGCCAGAAAACTGTGAGACACACCCAGGCAACTGGGGCCTTTGAGCAGAAGCATCAGCAAAGCCAGGGCCAAACCCTGGGCAAATCCACCCCACACCAAGCCCTGAGGTTTCCATGCTGCCATTCCCTTTGCTTTCCAGGCAGGATTGGTTTCTCCATTGTTTGCTTTCCACACATTTCAGCTTGGTGGGATTTAACCAACATCTAAAAACTGGTGGTCCATAAAGTCCTTCCTCTTTGCAATCTGTGCAGGGCTGCTCCCCACCGAGCTGTGCATTTCATTGCTTGGGGATTTTCCAATATCAGGCTTGCCAGGTTTGTTACAGGGGATTGAAAAGGTAAATCCTCTTCCTAGATATATCCTACCTTTGGTTTGGTCCTTCTTGGCTATCCCAGCATGTTCCATGTGGGAACAAGTCAGTGCTGAGCACTCACCTCCCAGCTGAGCTGTGGACAGGAGGTTATTGAATATCCCTAAGAGCTCTTTCTCTGAAAAATCAACAATATTCTCTGTGCTAATCATTATAAAGCGAAATATATTTCAAGAACTGACCGTAGAAATCAGCAAAGGATCTTGTGGTGAAAATCCAGCGGGCACAATGTGAAACAAAAGGCACTGGATAATAATTCTGGGTTCTGATCATTGAAATAAGAGGAATTTTTTCCCAACGATTAACTAAGCCTTGTGTACACGGCTGAGATTGTAATTCCAGTGGGATATCAGCAGGCTGCGCTCACTCACCAGCCAGAAGGCAGGGCTGGGAATGTCATTTTAAGCAGATATTGGGTTGGGAATGTCATTTTAAGCAGGTATCAGGCTATGGGAGAAGGGAGTATCCTGCCTTTTTCTTTTGCTCAGTGTGAGCTGCAGAGGCAGCTGAAGTTATGCTGGTGCACAACTCTGACTGAAGGCTCCTCATTTATTTTGCCTTTATTAACAAACATCCTTGCTAAGCCTGAGGTCAGCAGGTTTCAGTAAGGAGGATTAAGGAGCACAAAATACCTTTTTGCTGCCTCTGTCCTGTCTCACGGGCAGGACAAAGGTTTGGCTGAATCCTCCAGAAGTCCTTTAAGGCTCAGGGAAATAGAAGGGCATAGTACAGATTTGGGTTGCTTTGGGCAGTTAGGGTGGGACCTTGTGTTACAAACATATAAAATTAAAGGGACAAAAGGAACAGAATCCCTGCAGAACTGGTGCAGAAATGAACCAACTCTGCATGGCTGAGTTTGCTGGTTCTTTCCTCAAAATCCTAGTTTTCCCTGTTCTTCCCCCAGCACCCCTTCTCCTCACCTTAAATATTTCTAGCACTGTGTATTTTACCAGCCCTTTATTTACCTCCTGAAGTCAGCTACAAATTGTACTTTCCCTTCCTCTACACCCAGTTAATTTTTAATAGACTGAAAAGATAAAGCTGCATTTACTTACACTGTTTGTCCCAACTCCTCTGTAACCTGAAATTGAAAGTGGTATTTATTTGTTCTCTGCTACTGGGTGACAATTCCAGCTAAAACAGGAAGAGTTTTATGCAGGAGCATCCCACATCTCTGTGCTGCTGGAAAAACTCTGATTAAATAACAGATCCCTGGAAAGGTTTGTGAAACACAAATCTTTTGTGGGATACACCGGAAAAGTGCTGAGCTTTGGTCACCGAGGTGAAAATGTTACTTGTAGAGGAGCAAAGCTGGGGTGGTGCTGGAGGCTTCCCTGCTTCTCCAGGGCTGGAATTCTGCTGGGAAATACATGATCCTGCAGCACTTTAGAGCACTTGACACTCCCAGTAGCTTGTTGGCAGCCTTGGCCTGAGAAGCCCTGTCCTGTTAACAAGAGCTTGTTGTCCCAGGAAAGTCTTCAGCTGATTTCCTAATGGAAAGAAATGCCTCACTTGGACACAAAGAAAGCTGGGAATGCCAAGGCAGTCCTGAGGAAAAGGAGTCTGGGGAAAAGGAAGGAGTTACCTCATCACTGCTGGTTTATGGTTGTGGCGATGGGCCCCCAGGAAGATTTGGGTTTCAGCTTTGTAGAGGTTTTTTCTGCCTCAAAAAAAGCAGAACCCAGCCCAAACTCTATGACAAAGAAATTCAAAGAAATCTGTAGTGAAGCAGCCCTTTAATAACGTGATTTTCCACGTTCAGACACAAGTGAAATTCTTGGCTTTTTGAAGAAATCTTCGTGTTTGGCTGCAAAGGGAGCAGGGAAGTCCAAATCCAGGGCTGCTGAGCACTGAGGATCCATCCCCTCCACCTTCCTCTGTCCCCCACTGCTTCACCCTCATCCCCAGGGCCGTGATGTGCAGGGTGTGGTAACAGCTTCAAAGCAGCTGTTAGACCTTGGTTCCCCTTCTCTCACTGAAAATTCCCCCAACAGTGACTTCCCAAGCCCTGCTCTCCCATCTGGATCCCTGTGGGATTTTTGCTCCAGCAGAAATAACTCTTGGTTTATTGTATTCCTGCTCATCAGATCTTACAGAGAGAGGGGAAAGTCCATTTGGCAGCAAAATTTTGACACAATGTTTAGACAGAGTATATAGGTGAAAAATGACATATATGTATAAATGACATATATGTATATGTATACATACATACATATATGTATAAATGACAATAGGTACCTCTGTGTGATGCTTCTCGTGCCCAGGGCTCAGCTAAACCAAGGCAGGTAAAACTGCATCAGCTTAAACTCATTTTGTTAATTACCAATTTTGTTAGAGAGCTCAAAGAGGAGAAAAGAATGAGTGAAGTAATTTTGTATATTTCCTCAGAAGCTCAGAAAATGAGCTTTTTTTTTTTTTTATCCCTCCTAATTCAGTTACTAATAAGTATCCTGAGGGCCAAATACTCACAGTTCCAAGTTGCACATTTAGTTTAGAGCAGTGAAGGTGAATGAACCAGGGTGAGATGCAACAGAGAAACCCATCAGTTTCAGGGCCACCCTTCAAACACCACAGGAATATTGTCATGTCCCCAGGGAGGATAGGGGGTCACCAACACACTTGGGGCTAGAAAATGTGCATCAACTCTTGTGTCACACTGGGAAATTCTGGTTCAGAGTTCTTTTTGAAATCTGGATTTCCAGGGTTTTTTGGGGGTCTTTTAGTGAACTGCTGCCTGACTGCCAGTGGTGTGTGGAAGAGGGGAAGGTGGGGAAGGTCTGCCAGCCATGGCAACTCTGGGACAAGTTTTGGCTTCATCCTGATTTTGCTGACTGGGATGAGAAGTTTTTATATTGAGCAAATTAAATGTGGCCAAATCCAAATTATTTGCTGGCAGGGAGGTCCAGAGCGACTCTTGAGGGCTTTGTGTGAACTGGGCAAGAGCAGTGGATGCTTTGCTCACCTCCTGTGCTCCCACCACACTGCATTTCGTGGGGGTTACAGCTTTATTCTGTGTCTGAACAACATCCCAAGGGCTGCACAACACACACAACCAACAAATTCCTCACATTTTGCTGTTGCTGTCTGGATCCAAAGGCTGGTTTGTTGTTTTTTTTCAATTTGCAGAGAAACTGATTGCAGAAAGGTGGCGACAATTGGCAATTACTTAATTTTGTATTGATGGCAGGGGTGTGGAAGAGGGAAAGCAAAGGCAGAGCCTGTGTGGTGCAGGCAGTGAAGGGTCCCTCATTGAGGAGGAAATGGGAGGTAAGTGGGGCAGGTTGGGTCTTTTCCTCATCTCACATAGTGCTGGGAGACACTGGGACAGAGGGGAGGTGTGTGTGAGGGAAAGGCAATTCTCTTTAGCTGTGGATTTAGAACCTTTGTGTGTCTGGAGGGGAAAAAAATCACAAAAAATGCCCCAAACTCTGCGGCTCTGAAGGCTTTGCAGGGCACCCTGTGCTGTGGGAATGCCCAGTGCTCTGAATTTTGGGATCACACCAGGGAATGTGGGTGTCCTGATTGTGAACTCCTCATATGCAAGTAAGCACCACAGAACAATCAAATTAAATGTAATTTGAGTAAGATTAAATTTAAAAAGCAATGGTGTTAAATTCTAGCTCTAAAACTCATAAAACTCTCTAAAAGCAATTTCTAAAATTGTAACCATGCTGAGATCTAATAAAGTTTTCATTAAAGAGGAAGCATTTGACTCAGCCTGTCACTTAGCAATAGGAGGGTTGTTTTCCCCTGTTAGGGAAGGGATGCAAACAGCTTTAACAGTTTCCTTTCTGCTTTCCCAAGTACCAAGGCATGACTGGAGTGCTTGGCAATGCTCTCAGGGCTGTGAATTCCCAACTTATGCAAAAAATGCTCTTTTCTCCACCCTCCCACCCCTTCCACGTTGAAATGTTGGTAACTCAGGTGTGCTGAAGCTCACAGCCCACTCTGCTCTTTGATTTACCAGGGTAACCCCAACACACAAACCCAACAGCCAAGATCCTTCTTGTTTTCTTTTATTCACCAGTTACTACAACCTGAGGGACCTCAATGTGCTTAAAAGACCTTCAGATTCAAACAGAGTGAAATCCCTGGCTATGGAAAGGTTGCAGTAAAGGAGAGAGGGCAGTTTGGTTACTTAAATATCAGGTTTTGCAAGATTTTAGCTTAGTTTCTAACATGAATTTAAGGGAAGTAAGCCCTGAGGTACTGGACTGCAGATGTCTATTATCAATGTTTTATTTTTCCTCTCCCTGTTTTTCTGCTGGTGGCAAATTCCACAAGAGCCTTATGAGGAGATGATGAGCTGTAATCCCATGTGCCAGCACACTTTCCCTCTGACTTGTGTTCCCATATTTCCTAGAGGCTGCAGAGTGCATAAAAAAAAGGCCTGAATTAGGAAAAAAATCTGTCTATGGAGATAACACTTATTGCTTCTCCTAGTTATTCTTATAAAAATAATAATTTGGATGAACTAGAGGGATATTTTAGAGGGCACTGTAGTGTCCAAAGGCAGCTATTCCATCTGCTCCCCCTTCTCTGATAACACCTTGGACTTCTAAACAAATAGGAACTAGTTTAACACCACAAAGTCTTTTTTCAATTTTTTTTTAAAGGAAATGTTGTTAGCATGTAATGGATTCCTGAAATTCAGCATCCAGCTTGTGTAATGGGCTCTGAGGGAAAGGATGGTAATGAAACCCAATTTAACTAATGAGTGTAATTTAGAGAGAGACTTTACTGCAGAGTTTCACAGGAAATAGTTTAGAAACGTTCAGCTTGGGGAAAAGAAGGGGTTTGTGGTTCTTCAGAAAACCTTGCTTCAATCTGCAGGAGCACATGGTGGGTTTTATGAGTTAATGTGAGCAACAGAAGATGCTGTGTGAGCTCATGGCACTGCACTTGTCCCTGCAGTGCTGCCTCTGTCCCCCCAAACCCAGCAAGGGGCTCTTTGCACCCCATTGTTAATTCAGTCCATCATCACCTTAAAATCCTGCAGTTCCTGTGCAGATGTGGCTGTTGGCTCTTGCACAAGGGATTTGTTGTCCTGGGTCCCTGTCAGTGTGGCGGGGATGAGCTGCACAGCCCCATGTGCCATGTCCTGCTGTGGGACATCACCCCCAGAGGACCCTTGTGTGTCCCCAGGGTACTGGTCACTCTGGTCTCCATCACTGCTCTTGTCCTGTTGGTCGCTTTGGGAGTATTTTTGGATGGTTTTTTTTCTTCCAAACTACCTATGGAGTAAAAGCTCACCTTGGCACAGCTGGGATCATCCAGGAAAAACCTGTGGAAAGCTGGTCCCAGGCAGGTGTTATTTTGGCACAGCAGAGAACCAGGGATGGGCAGCACTTGTTCTCCAGAGCACGGAGGGGTCGGTGAGATGAACTGGGCAGTGGGGGGTGGAATAGCTGTCACTGCCCTCTGATGGAAAGCAGGGAAAGGCAGCGCCTCTGAACAGCCCATCCCGATCTCCCTGGATCCTCCCACCCGTGTGGACAGGCAGGGAAAACGTCTGTGTGCTTTTATATCTATATAAAAACCTGCGCTGCTCCTTCCCCTGAGCCCCAGTGTTGGGGTTCATCTGCCCACTGGGATGTTCACCCAGTTCAACTGGGATGTTCAGATGCCTTGTGGCTTTTTTCTTTCCTTTTCTTGCTCTGTGGTTGCTGAGGAAGATGTCCCATGAGCGAGTCCTGTGCCTCCTCTGGGGACACGAGATGGTGACCTGGTGCCTTCTAATAGCAGAGGTTTGGGGGTAAAATGGAAAAATTGCTTTTCCTTCATTTCAACATGTTTTTCCCTGCACCTCCTGCCATCCAAGGTTGTGCCTTACCACCTTTGCTTTCATTTGAGAGAAGGAAGAGGCATTTACCTCACCTCAAATATTTTAAATGAAAATCTTCAAACGGGTCTTGTGGTGTCCAAATCCCCTCTGTCCATGTCCCTCAGCTTCCAGGATCAGTCCCCACACAAGCTTTGGCACTAGCAGGGTGGAGAACTGCACTATAGTGGAAATCATCTAAATATGAAAACACAGAGAGGGCTATAAAAATAAATGATACAGCTGTTGTGGTGGCTGCTGCTCTTTTGTGTCCAGCAGATTTTCTTTCACCCTTTAAGAGGAGCTGTTGATGGATTTAAAAAAGCTGCAGGCAGAAATGGGGTGCAGGGGTTGAGCTGGTTTTGCTGATAGGGAAAGGCAGACACCCCTTCTCGCCCTCACCTTTGGGCTGGCAGAGCCTTGTCCTCACTCAAACACAGCCTGTGTGGGAATGGCCTCTTGGCAGCTCTGGGAATGGAAACCATATCATTATAAACCACTGTCTGGCCCAAAGTGCTGCTAAGTGTTTAAGCTATTGCATTTCCACAGCTCAGTCAGGGTATTTTTAGTGTTGGTGGAGAAAGTTGCTGACTCTAGGTCAAGTATTCCTAACTAAAGTTTATGGTCCTGATTCAGGGAAAATTAACCATTTGTTTAAATGTTTGTTACGGTGTTTCAATTGTTTAAATGGTTTGTTATCTCTCCCTTCCATGGAGGAGATTTGGCCTCAAGTGCAGGCAGGAAGAAAAACCAGCTTGCCTTGACATTCAAAGCAGAAAAGTCTGATATTGCTGAAATGTAGATATCTGTCTAAATATCAAATCTTTTACATACTTCCATTGCACAAACCTGCTTTTCCCAGAGTGGAGGCAAACAGCAAGGAGCTGCTTCCAGAGGCAGTGCCTTGGCTGAGGTTCATAAATCCAGGTGTGCAGCACAGCTGGCTCAAGAGCTTGGATTTGTTTGTTTTTAACAAAGGTTTCTTGGCAAGGTCGTGATGGGAAGGCATTGTTAAGGTGTCACACAGCACACAAAAAGCTCCAGAAGTTGGAATTTTACCTGGTGGCTGCTGATGGCTTGAGAGCACATGGGATATGGCCAGTGGGAGGATGAGCTGTGAAGGGCCTTGAGATGGAGATAAATCAACATGTTTGACATGTTGGAGTGATGTGGTTGTGCTGACAAGCCAGAAAATGAGCCCAGGCTCCTCTGGGTGAGAGACTTTCTATGGTAGAGCCACAAACACTGGATTATTGAAGTCACCCAAACTCTAGTGTAATTAAAAATTAATTCTACAAAAGCCATCCCATTTAATTTTAACCTGCCAATGAGTATCCAGCAGCAAGTCTTTCTTCTGGGCAACCAACCTCACAGAAGGATCTCCCTTGATGCATTTGAGGGGTCACAGCTGCTTTGAGATACCTTAAATGCCACTTCAGTGGCATTAGCACCCTGCTGCTGAACATGTACTTCAGGTTGGATAATTACACTGCAGTGTTAAGAAAGGGTTTGTAAAAAAACTCCTCCTTGTGCCATTAAATTCACTGTTCCTTCCCTGAATTTTTATTAGTTTTGTGCTGATCACTTCCCTGTATAGCTTCTCTCTGAGAACAGTCTTTCCTGCTAAGAATTTCTTTCCACTGCTGCGTGAGGATTAATTAAAACATCCCTAGGATTTGGCTCTTTGATGCAAAGAGAGCTGGGGCAGCTTTTTTTTAAGAAATAACCAAGTGTGTGCAGGTAGTTTTGTATGTTCCTGCAGCTCTGACAAAAAATCCCTACTTGTTTGCAAGGTCCTTCTTGGACACACAGCTTTGGATTTATTGGTTGTGTAGTGAAATGGGGGAGACCTGTGGCTCTAGAAAACCTTGTGGACTAGTGGTTTTTTAGGGGAAACTAGGAATGCTCTGTCTCAGGCCATGGTTATCCAGCTCTGGAGCTGGATGATGCCTCAGTTTGACTTCCTGCCCCTCAGAAGCAGAAGATGTGCAGGGCTGAGGATCCCCAAACCCTGCTGAGTGGGGAGGGCACCCTGGGCTCTTTTGGCTGCTCCTCAGGCACCAAGGGGTGCTTGGCCCCTCTCCAGCATTTCTGACCCACATGTGCCCACAGCACTAGTCTTGGATCTCCCCCAGTTGCTCCTGGATCCTGCAGCAAGGCTGTCCCTGAGCTGCTTTGGATCCTTAGGCTAAAAAAGGTGTTTAATTTTAATTATTCCTGAAGCCAACTTGTGCAGTCAGTCCCCAGGGCTCCCCCGGGAAGGCTCCAGCAGAGGGTGCAGTGGCTTTTTGTGTCTGCACAGCTGGGTATTAGGAAAGGTTGTCTTCTTCCCTCACTTCTCTTTATTCTATTTTTTTAGGGGAAAAAGAGATTGCAGGGTCCTTTTGCTGTCTGAAAAGTGAAGCTGTTTAATGCCTATATCAAAAACAATCTCTGCTTGATTTCAGAGAAAAGTAAAGCAGTGTTATAGTTCATTCAGCAAACTTTCTGATATCCAACTGTGTGAAACCTTTATCAATAGGCAGAGGTTTGTAAGTCTGCTTTTATATTTAATTTTCTATGTTTTTATGAAGTCTTTATGTATCAGATTGTGTCAGGGCTGTTAAAATGTGCTATTTTTGGGGATGTGCTGTTGCCAGTGTTTGTAGTGAGGGCAGGATATTGCTTCCCTCATATTCCCAGTTCTTGGTGTCACAGATGCCACAGGAGAGCTTTACCCAGTGGATCATCTGAACCTTTGGGATCTTGCTTTCAAAATGCACATACTGTTCAAAATAAGCTTTAAATCAAACCTTTCCTAGTGCTCAGTGGCTGCTCCTTCCAGTGTCTGTAGAGACTTCCATGAGTTTTTTCCCTTGGAATAACAAGTTTTAAATAGTGTCTGTGCAATAAGCACAGTTGGACAGGAGTAACCTGATAGCACAGTGATAAAACCCTCCTTTGTGCTACTGGTTTGGACATTGCTTGGCTCTGATTCTCATCTCAACCCGTTGGGAATAATCCCTCTGCCACCAAGGGTCAGCCAAACCTGCTGGAGAATTGCTGGGGGTCAAGCTGAAAAGTCTGGTTTGATGCTTTATATTTAAAAGCAAAAGAACAAAACCCCCCAAATACTGGTCCTGCAAAGAGCCCTGCAGGCATTTTGCCCCTGGCCAGGCAGGACCAGCCCTGGTGAGAGCCAGTGCTGCCTCTGGGTGCCTGTGCCTGCTGAGAAGGGCACAGGGTAATTTCACTGGATTACACTCCAGGGTTGGATGCTGCAGGCTGAGCTGATCCAGACCTTGATATTCTCATGGCAATGAGCTCCTGTGCCAGGTTCCCCCACTGCTGAGCAGTGTGACACCAGTGCCAAGTCTCCAGAAGGTTCCCGACCCCTTTGCAGCCGTGTGGGGGTTTATTTTTTGTGATTGACAGGAATTGGCATGGGGATAATGAGGAATGCTGCAGAAATTGTCTGTGGGTTTGCAAAATCTGCTCTTTGAACACCCAGCCTGTAAACTGCACATCTCCAGTGGGATGGGGCCTTCGTGGTCTCTTTAAGACCTGGAATTTTGTAACTCAGTGCAGCCTAATTGGATTCATCCTCCAAATTCAAGTCTATATTCTCTTCATAATGAGCTACAGAGCCTGCAAAGATTATTGATGGGGTATCAGTGAGTGGGTTGTGAGAAATGCACCAAATTTGTTCTTGCAAAGGGAGAGAGAGCCAAGGCCTGGACAATGCTGTGTGTGCTGGTGCCCCCAGGCAGAGCCCCCCTGGCTGCTCCAACAGCTCTGCAGTGATCTAATGAGGGCCCAAAAGTGATCTAATTCCTGCAGGAACCACGCTGAGCCATCCAGCTTCCATAGTGACACCTCTGCCATCTCAGAGCCAGGCCAAGGACATCAGCTCAGGTCTGGGGACAGCCTGGGACCATGTGCTCTCTTGCTTCTGGCCATTTGATTGATCAGTTTACTTTAAGCTGTCTCTAGACATCACTAAAGGTCTTGCTAATGTTTTTTAAAAGTCTATTATTTCTTAAATGTGACATTTCTCTCTACGTGCCAACATGATCCTTGTGACACCAGGCTTGGAAGGTTTCCACTGAACCCCCTCAGATGATTTTGCTATAACTGAGAGGCACAAATTCAGCAGCTCTTTGTCTCCTTTCTCCTGGTGGAAAGAGAAAATGAGTAATTCCCACTTCCTCTTTTCCTTCATGATTAATGGGCTGAGAAATGGGGTGAACTTCCCCCATCTCTCAAAGAACAAACCATCCAGATGCTGGTCAGTCCTCCAGCTTCCCCATTGCTTGTGCTGTGAGTCAAAGCTGATGCAAATGCTTTTCATTTCTGAAGGTCATTTCTCTGTGGAAGGGCTGTGAGCCCCCCCTTGGCTGTTGAGGATGCCCTGAATGCAATAGCAGGTCAGAACATGATCCCTGTAGGAGGGTGGTTGGGCAGGTTGGGATGGGTTGATATGGAGGGCAAGAGGAGATGGTTTCACCCATTTCTCAAATTAAATCACAGAATGGTTTGGGTTGGAAGGGACCTTAAAGCTCATCTTGTTCCACTCCCTGGAAAGGGCAGGGACACCTTTCACTATCCCAGGTTGCTCCAAGCCTCATCCAACCTGGACAAACACCTCCAGGGATGGGGCATTCACAGCTTCTCTGGACAACCTGTGCCAGGGCCTCCCCACCCTCACAGCAAAGTATTTCTTCCTAACACCCCATCTCACCCTTCCCTCTTGGTTTAAAGCCTTGTCTTCCTTCCTTGTCTCCATGACCCAGCTCAGAGTGGAGCTGTGGTGACTCTTTCACCAAACCACCACATGATGCTCTGCATGGTTTGAGCTTCCACATGGGAAAAAGGAGCAAAAAGAGCATCAAGGCCCCTCAGAAACATTCCTGTGACGTTTCTTACAGTCTTGAATAAACTCAAAATCTTACTCAGACGTGGGGGGAAGAGGAGGGGAGTTGCTAAGGCTTTTCTGCAGTGAACAGGAGGTGTGAGTTTGCCCCAGGCAAAGGCTGCCCTCTGCTCTGCTCTGATGAGAAACAGTCCTGGAAAACCCTCAGCCAGCTCTGCTGGTAATTAATAGGTGACTGATTAGTACTTGGGTGCTTCCATTAGGGCATTTAGTCCATTAGGGTATTTCCCTAATAGCTGAAGCCCTGGTGTGCAAGCTGAGCTGCATCCTGTGCTCTGCATCCCTTCAGGAAGGGAAGCCTTGCTCCCCTGGCTTGCTGTGCTTCCTAACTAAAAGTTCAGATCCTAACCTAGCTGTATATATATTCCTCCAAACTGATGAAGCAGTATTTTCCTACTGAAAAGTTGCTGCAATCTCCCCTTCAAGCGAGTCTTCATTTTCATTCTCCTTGAAAAAAGTACATCTTGTTTCAGCTTCATCCTGGTCTCATCTTTTTTGCATTTGTAGTTAATTTCCTAGTTCAAAGAAAAACAGAAAAGTCTTTGATTTACTAGATTGGCTAAATTCAATATCTTTCCCAGAAGCAGTGGCTCAGTGTTTCCTAACAATAAGTTCAAACATTTGAACGATATAATTTCCTCACTTCTGACACTCTTCAAAAATCAGCATATTGCATCCAGTCTGGGCTCCCTCATATCCCTGTGCAAGCTTAGTATAAATTTTATCCCCTTTAAACAATAGCTGTGTTTGCCTCACAGTGTCCTAAAGCTGCAAGGTCTGATTCGTGATAGGAATAACATGCACAGTTGGATACCTACATTAAGTATGTATGATGAGATCACTTCCAGTAAAATCCTGAAATGCAGTAATGTGAAAAACATCTGGTTGTTGTGCATTTGATTTAAAGTTGGAAGCCTTGGACAAAGAGACTATACATTTATTAATGAGTTCTGTGCTTTATGGAGGTTTCCATGCAATTTACTCATTAGACTTCAAAAGCAGGAAATTATACCACCTCTTGATTGGAATTAGCTTATTAGACATCAAAAGTAGGAAAATATATGATCTCTTGGTGGAATTAATTATTGCATTGGGGTTTTTTTTAAGAAAAATGTCTGAATTTAACATAGTAATTTCCTCCTACTGATGCAATATGTCTGTGTTTGTTTATGTAGACATGTGCCAAAAAAAAAAAAAAGAAGGGAAAAAATATTTGGATGCTGGGAGTTGGCCACCCTGAGCCGTGGTCATTCCTTAGCTGGAGCTGCTGGTACATGTACAAGGGATAAACCCAGAGCTGGGACCCAGGGGCTCCCAGGGCACAATCCTGTGCCTTTGCCCAGTGTTTAAAGCCACATGAGGTGTTTAAATGATGTCTCTTCTCCAGAGCAAGGAGGAGAAGGGATGGAGCACCAGCTCCCCATCACCTCCAGCCTTGCTCAGTGCCCGACATCCCCTTGTGCCCTGAGTTGAGGGTCATGTCTGTGTCCCCCCAGCAAAAATGGACAGTGTGGAAAAGTGGAAATCCTGCTGTTTAGCGAATTGGAGAGTGGAAAATCCAACAGGGATGGTCAGGGGATGGATTAGAGCTGCCCCTTGGCAAGCACTGCACAGAAACTAGTGGGGTTTGCTTTGGTTAAAATTAAAAAAAAAGGCAGGTACATATGTGACACTTCTAATTTTTCATACACTGCTGTCTGCTCTGAGCTGGGGCAAATATTTGCAGAGGCCTTGCAAGGTCTGCCACGTTTCACTTGCAGTGTCACCTCTCCTTGCACTGTGGTGCCACTGGGGGGGTGTCCTCCTGCACCCCCATCTCAGAAACGTGCTCTTCACATCCCTAATTCACATGGAATTTGGAAATTGGTGGAAATGCTGCCAAGAGCCAAACTGGNAAATTCACGTGTCTTGAGGTAAGATCCCCAAATACGTAGGAAAAATTGGTGAAAATGCTGCCAAGAGCCAAACTGGCACATGGAGGGGCTGACAGTGTGTGACCTGTTTGTTTGCCCATTGCCTCTCTTTCTATACATAAATCTTTATATTTTGTCTCTCTGTGTCTCCTGTTGTGCCCAGTTCCTCACAAATGCTCAGTTGTGGTGGCTTTTTGATCATTTTTTCAAACGTGGAAACTGTGATGGCAGATTAACTGTAGACTGGAAAAATCTAAAAATATAAGATATTTATATTTCTGAAATTGTTTTGTGCCATATTCTTTCTGATGCTGCCTCAAGGTGAATTTGTTTCTGTATTTTAATTGTTACTGCTGAGGATTTTGCTGCATTAATCCTTAGTTTCTTACAAATTTTGCTATATCTGTGGAAGGAATTAGGATTTTAGTCCCTATAACCTTTCTATAGAGAAACAGAGGTGACAAAGTGGTGCATCTGTGCAGCACTCACTGAGTTGTCCCCAGAAATATGGGCAGCCAACCAAGCAGAATTTAAGCAGTTTATTCAGAAAATGGTTGTTCCCTCAGGCTGGTTTTTGGGGATGCAGATACACAAATCCTTTGGCCTGGGCACAGTGGGGATAAATAAGACCAATTTCCACCCAATGTGAAGTTGCCCATGAGAAAGAAAGATTTAAACCTTTTTTTTGACCAGTCATTTTTAACTCTTTCTGTTCTGGCTCTTCATCTTTTGGGTTCAACAGTGTTTCCAACACAACCATGGTTCCCAGTGGGGAAATAACTCAGGAAAACTGCTCTGGATGTTCAAACCAGTCCAAATGACCAGTTACTGGAAAATATTCTTCTAATGAAACTGTCTGTACACAGTGTGACTCATCTAAAAGTCACCTCTCCTGTTTAAAAACTAGGTTAGCCCCATGTAGAAATGTTCTTTTCCAGCAGTCCATTACTGTATCCATCAGGCATGTTCTGCTGAGCTTGTGGTGGGTCAGTTCCCAGGAAAGCACAACCAAGAGAACCCCACAAGTCCACAACATCTGCTCTGTGTTTATGGGAACACCTTGCAAACATATATATATTTATATAGAAGGAAGAATAATACCTTAGCACTGATCAAAATTCCCGTTGTTACCCTAATCCCAACAAATGTATTCCTTATACTTCACAAATCACTTGCTGTCCAAATTCCTGAGTGGTGTATTTGCATAAGAAAATAAGAAGAAAACAGCAACTCTGTAATTTTCAAAACCAACTGCACTTCACTTTTCTATAGGAGAGATTTATATATGATATTTCTTTATTCCTGCAGTTACTCGGTCCTAAGGTACTTAGCAGGAGTATGGTTCAGTTTTGGACTATATGGAATCATTTATCTTCATGTAATACCAGTGAAAGTCTCTAATTATTTAAGAGCTTACAAGGTTTATAACATTAGCTCAAATTCCTCTTTATTTGCTTTTTATTCTGAAAAAAAAATGTGGTAGCCTTTGGAAGGAAGGGAAATGTTTTTTTTCTAGATAAAGAGAAATCTGAGCTATGACTTGGCAGGAAATTTTCTTGAGGACTTTCTTACAGACCAGATTTCACTATTTCTATGCATTTGAGTTTGCTTCCCCTTACTCTGCCTTTCCTTTTTCCTTGAAATGGGAAACCCTTTTCTTCCTCCTTTTCTGCTTTTTACAGTCTAAACAAAACATGAGGCAATAGCACCAGGGACTAACATTGGTGCCAGACTTTCCCCAGTGAGCAAACAAAATGGAAAAGTCCGATTCTAAATGTAAAAAAAAAAAGAAAAATCCTCAGCAAAGATGCCCAAAGGCCCAAGGCAATGCTTGGGTCACATATTGAGCTCCCATCAGAGTGTGTGGATCTGTGAGGCATCTTCATTTCCTGCTGCTGCTTCCTTGGGGTTGGGATTACAGTGGGATTTACAGGCAGCTGAACCCTTAGCAGGGAGCACAAGCTTGCAGGTGACAATTTGATGTAATTCCAGATGTTGCAGAGCAATAAGCAGCTGTGATTCATGCAAACCATGGTGAGTTCATCCTCCCACATGTAATGCCCCAGATCCCTGCACACCTCCACTGGCAGCTGGGAATGTGGAGGAGAGCAGAGAGGAACCTACTGTAGGTAAGAGGATGGGATGAATCACCCCCTGTGATTGTGTCAGACTCTGCAATATGTTTCTCATTTGCTGAACTCAGGCTTTTATGGGACAATAGTGCAGTGTAAAAGGCAAAGGAGCTGAAGGATAGCAGGGAAACCAGAGCAATGAGAAATTAATAGCCCATGGCAGGCATGGACCCTGCTGCTTTCTCTGATTTATGGTTTAAATTCAGTCACTGAAATGGCATTTCATTTATCCTTCTGCTAAAATCAGTATTGCCCTATATCGTCTTTTCTTCCTTTAGGTTACTGAGAGCCTTCTAATCTTAAGGAGGAAAAAATATCCATAGTTCAAAAATTATTGGTAATTGTTTAATGGAGTTATTCATTAATCCATTAGTCAGGATATATCAGGCTTGTCCTGCTACCAGCAGGGAATCCAAAACTTTTGCCTGGTGAAGGTTATCAGTGGTCCCCATTTCCAGGCCATTTCCAGCAGAGCCACCACAGGACTCCTCACAAACATTCATTTGAATCCCCAAGGCCTCAGAATGCCTTTTTTTTCTTTTTTTTCTTTCTTTTTTTTTGCACTGACTGTTTTGGCCAAGAGCAGTACGAACTTACTGGAAAAGGAATAACCACTGTTACAAGTGTCAAAGCTAAACATTTGCCCTGCTCCCTGTTTTCAGTTATCTCCTTTTTCACTCAGCTCTCCTGTCCTTCCATCCCACCTCCCTCCAAAGACTGGAGCCAGTGCCTGGGGGTGCTGTGTTTTCTGCACCAACTGTATCCCTGACTGGAAAAGAATTGTGTTACCTGGGCTTTGTGCTTCGTGGGGAGGAATAAGATGCCACTTTTGTTTCCACCACACTTGTCTGAAGCCCAGGAAAAACCAGGATTGGAGTCAGGCTCTGGGATCCCTGCTCTCCATCCCTGTGGGAGGAAGAGGAGGAGGAAACAGCCTGAGGAGGGAGAGACAGGGAGGCAAGAGGCATGAGGTCTGAGGGTGCAGGTTTGGGATGCACAGGGCTCTAGGAAAGCAGACATGCTCTTATATTAGCACAGGGAATCCCAATGTTGCAGGTTTCTGGGGGTTTGGTGAGATTTCCTTTATGTCCACTTGCTTTAAGGGATGATTTCCATGACAAGCATCTCCCCAGGGCACTGGGGAAGGGAAGAGGGAGTGTGGGGCTGGGGGATGGAGAAATGAATCCACCTCCCAGGTGGGGAGAGGAGGAAGAGGGTTCTTGGAGATATGTTTTCCCCAAGGAAATTTGGAGAGACCTGAAGCACTTTATTCCTGAGTGCCCACCGAATATGTGCTGGGCAAGAGAGACAGAAGGGCTGGCAGTCTTCTCCCAGGGCCCAAGATGTGGCAGCAGTGGAGAAAACAGGAAATAAATCATCACTGGGCAGTGTGGGAGAGACAAGGAGCTGAGTCAGCACTTGTGGGCTCACTGTCACACAGACACATCTTCTCGTGGTTTTATCTGGGGAAATTTGGAGGGCTGGCTCCAAGTAATGCTGGCCATGGAGGGCTCCCATGGCTGACCTAAATCTGGGAAAGGTTCAGCCTCCAGCTGCTTTTCCAATGGATGTGATGTCAGCAATCCTCTGCAAAACTGCTGGGTTTGACTTCAAATGAGGCACTAATGTCTCTGAGGGGGTGTCTGAGTGTCCTTTTACAGCACGTGGTTGTGTTGTTTTGCAACCAAAGCTCTTTTGGGGGGGATTTTTGCTGAGTTGCTCTATTTTCTGCTTCATTCATTTACGGACATTGCTGTGAAAGCGATGATGGTGGAGCTGGTTTTACACCAGGCACAACATCTCCACCCACAAGAGCCCTGCAGCACAAAGAGGACACCGAGGGCTGATTTTCTGGTTTATCTAGAAAGTGTCTGGGGCTTGTTCTGGGGTGTCCAGATCAAGCAGCTCTTGCCTGATCACTGAGGGTCCTGTTGAGCTCCAACCCAGCCTGTGGGTTGGATCCTGCACAGGTCAGCACTGAACCCATAACCAGGGAATAAAGCTCCAGGAGTTGAACATTTCATCCTGACAACCTGGGAGAGATTTTCCCAGATGACTTACATTAATTTTAATGGAAACTGTGTGCTGAAACCACAAGCTTAAATCAAGAAGATTATGTCAAAAGAGCAGACTTCATATTCATAAATCCAAATGACAGACTTCAAGTGGGGTTTTTTGCTCACTGCAAAGAGCCCATCACTATTTTCAGCTCCTTAAAGCTGACACAATGCCCAGCCTTCATGGGGATCAAGTTTTGGAATAGTTTTTGTAATTCAAAGGATAAAGGAAGAAATCTCCCCAAGTAGGGTCATGTTAATAAGCAGCTGCATGAAAAGAGCAGTTCTCAGAGACTTCAGCACAAGTTTTCACTTGGCATCTCCCTGCACTCTCTGTGCCAAGGTGGGATGAGCTGCTGAATAACATTTCCTTCTGGTGGTGTGGTTGGGAGCATGGCAAAGGATGTTGCATCAGTCCAGCCTGCCTGGCCATCCCAGCAAGGACACTGGCACTTTCCATGGAAGAAACAGTCTTTCCTGGCCAGCTGCACTTCTGAAATTTTATCCATTAACTGACATGAAAGGAGGGGGAAATACAACCATCAGGAACCTCCACAATGGACAGTATTAATTTTTCTGGGGATAATTTAGCTTGGCAAAGTACCTCCTGAGCTTGAGATGGGGGGGTGAGACAAATCCAACATAGCAATCACAGAGTGATCAAAATACAACTGGAGAAGGATGTGAAATTTAATGTATTGCCACAGGTTGAGAAAACCATGACATATCTTTGGAAAGAAAGGACCTGGCTGCCAGGCTTGGAAGTGAAATCCCATTGTATCCTGTGCCTAGAGAACCCCTTGGCACACAGCTCCCAGTAGCAAGACATCACCATATGGTTCTCCTTGCTCAGATGGAAGAAACAGCCAGATTTCCTTCTCCTCTATCCTGAACTGCTCCCAGACCCTTCCACCTGCTTTCTCCATCCATCCTGACCTTGGAGTCTGCTCAACTCATACCTGGCTCCTTGGGGCAGACAGTGCCAACACAGAAGACCCGCTGTCTAAGGCCACCAAACTTTTGGAGAACGTCACAGCCTGGGGTTGTCCAACCTCACAGCTCTGGGACTTGTTTCCTCTCTACACATCCTAAAATGTCCATGCAAAGCTGTGCCTTGTGCCCAGGGTTGGCAGCTCTGGGGGAGCCAAGAGCAGCTCTCAACACCAGTTTGGATGGGAACCTCCTTATGAGCCATCAGATAACAGCCCTGTTTCTGGGAAAGGAAGGAAAACCCCTCCCTGCAAAACCCTCTTTTGGGGAGGGAAAGAAAAAGCTTTTCTGCCAGGGAACAGTAGCCATCCCTAATGAACAGGGAGCAACTTGTCATTAGGCTCTTGTCAAAGAGTGACGTGTTTGTGGCTCTGGACATCTGGAAGGGATTTAGCAGAAAGGTCTGGTTCCTGTGACACTGCTGATCTCCCTGCCTGAAGGAGTCAAAGGGAATGAGGCAGGAGGAGAAAAGAAAACTGAAGATCCAAGGGCTGATTCTTGACACGTGTGAAATAAATAAAGGACCTGCTCAAGAAGGAGGGTAAACAACCCCATTCTGCAGCATCAACCACTTCTGTTATTTGTTGGAGTTGACTACAATGTGCTGGAAGCAAAGCACACTCAGACCTGCACAGAGGCTCAGGAACTCTCCCCTCACTGTCTCCCCAGCCACTTTCCCTCTTGGACTCAGTATTTGGGGCTCAGTTATGCTTTGCTGTGCAGAGAGGGGATAAGCAGAGCTCGAACTAAACCCCAGACCATCTCCTGGTACCAAGTCACCCAGATTTTGTGAGTACATTTGGGGCTGGTTCAAAGCAAGGGACATGATCGCCTCTGCAATCTCCTTGACTAGTTGGCTACCAGGTCCTTCTGGGAGTGACCCAAATTTCATCTTGTCTGAGGTTTGGGAAACCTTCCAGCTGAAAATGCAACACACAAAATGTTGGTTGTGTTCTTTCCCTTGGTTCAGTCCTGCTCAAGATAAACTCGTGCCTGGACATGGTGCTGCCATACATTGTGTACTGATGAGCAACATATTTGAAGTTGTTTTACTTAGTATGACACAATATTTGGACTATTCTCTTAGACATGGCATGACTAAACTATGCCATTGGGTGTCTCATGGGTTTGAGATGGTCTTTTTTTAGTACCCTCTGAGCTAAAATAATAAGGGTCTGTGCAGGACCCATGAGCTCAGACTTTGGTAGGATTCACATACAATTCCTAATTTGGACAATTCCTGATCCAAACAGTCGCTGGAGGAAAATACCCAGGGAATTCCCTGGTTCTTCAGTTTGAAGTGTAAGTCACCAAAGGCTGGTGAAAGCTAATGAGAAAAACAAAGACACCCCAACCACCCAAAGAACTATTCCCAGCAGTAATCAGCTCAGAGGGCCTTTAAATGACCTTTAAGAAATGTTTTATCACATTTATTTTTCACTTTTGACAAGGGGTTTTGTTTGAAAGAGCTCCCAGAGAGTTTCACAACAGGATTTTGATAAGTCTTCAAAAGTCAGAGCAAAAGGTACCCAGAGTTAATGCTGGAAATTTAACATTGACAGCCCTGGTGTGCTCTGGAGCAAGACTTTGTGAGTGTTTGTGGGTGTGTATTTGCACATCATGTCCCTAAAGCCCTGTGGTTTGTTCCTGGCCAGCCCCAGGCAGGGAGAACACTCCATCTCCCACCTACCTGGCCTCTAGGAAAAAACTAGAGTTTGGGATTTGACAGCCATGACCTCATCCAGGGAGTTTCACATTACTGGATTAGGGCCATATGACTGGAAAGCCTGTCTGATAAATATTTGTTCCTGCTCATGGATGAAGCCTCTCTCCTGCAGCAGCTGGAGGAGGGAATGTTTTCTTCCCAGTTCTCCCGGCTCCTGGTGCAAATGAGCCCATCCCTGTGCAGTAATAAGAGAAGCAAATGTGCCTGTTTGCCAGCTTGGGAGTCAGAGAGTGATGAGTGTGGACAGTGCCAACCCATTGTGAAAAGCAGACTTAGAAGAATTAAAAACTAATAATGAAGAAATTAGTTGGTCTTGATTGTGCTCCAATTGCCAGACTAATCCCACTGGAGTCCTCCCAGGCCAGAGCATCACTCACTTGCTCAGTAGCTGGCAACTCTGCTTTTTAAAAGTAGTGGTGGAAACTACTTTGGGTTTAAGAAACCCTTTATTTGTAGTGAGGTTTTGCCTCGGTTGAATTCCAGATTTCCAGGTGCTCGGGAGTGATGGGAATACAAATTCCTCTTGTATCACACCAAAGAAATAATTTCTCTGATTCTTCCCCTAAATGCCCAAGCTAAGTGTCTGTTGGCCCTGCCTGGGTGAGAAGCACCACTGAAACCAAGAGCTCAGTTTGCCTAAAGAAGAGGAGCTGGATTTAGCCCAAGATATCTGGCTTTACAACGTGCTGTGTCTCCTATAAAAATCCATGTCTCCAGTTTCTCTGTGCTTTGGCCATGCCAAAGTCCTGGTGCATGTTCAGACATCCTCAGTGAGACCTATTCCCACCCCTGCATCTCTTGTAAAAAGCAATAAACCTGGGTGCATGTGAGCCTCAGGAATGTGTGTGTGCTTCTCAGGATAAAACAGCATGTGCCTGCTTCAAATCCTTGACTGAAACCTGAACAAAACGCTGCTCCTTGTATTTCATGGAAAATAAGCAACGTGGACCTGGCTAATTGTAGAAGAGTTTTATCCAGGAACATGTGTCTGTACACTGAACTTGCATAATGAAGGCAATTATTTTCCATTCACTCCTCCTAACACATATTGCAACATTCGTTCTCAGCAGTGCTGAGGAAATGGATTCAAACCATTCCAGCTCTTCCTGGCCCTTTATCAAGGAGCCTCTGCAAGTGTTGTAGATTATATTATTAAATCATTCCCTCCTAAGAACAACCACTCGCCCTGTCATGTTATCTACTCAGCTGGAACTAGAAAACCACTGCAACTAAATTAAGCCATGTGTCCCCTATAATTCCTCGTGGTGATGATGGGCTGAGCAGTGTCTGTCTGGGTGGGTTTGGGGTTTCTAGGTGCACATGCATCACGGGCTGGGGTGAAGTTCTGCTTGGCATAATGCCCATGAGACAGCAGAAAATGGGATGTCTCTGTCCAAGGAAGCAGAAGGTGCAATCCAGACATGAAGGAGGTATAGAATCACCTTCAGTGTGCAGTGTCAAAGCTGAAATAAAGCCTGAGGAGGTGTTTTGCTGCTGGTGGTGTGATGCCAGGCAGGAGGGCACGTTGGGGGGTTGTTTTGCTCTTGCACCTCCACAGTGCATCCCTGTGGGAATCAGTGTGGGAGAGCTGGGACAGGCAGGGCCTGTGCACAGTCCCAGCTCCTGCAGGCATCACTCACTTCCCAGTGCAGTCCCAGCTCCTGCCCATCCTGCTGTGCCTCCTGAAATGGTTTTACTGGTGGGCAGCTGGTTCATCCCACAGATCCAGCAGGAAGCTGGACCTGCCAAGTGGGTCCCACTGTGCTGAGGGAAAAGGAGCTCGTGAGCACTGGGCTGGGCTGAGGGAAGCAGAAGAAGAGTTGGTGTGTGAGAGAGGGAAGAGCATTCTTTTTGGAGCAGGTCAGCTGGAATGTCAAACTTTACCCAGCAGAAAACTAGTCCAGGAGTGTGTGAGTGGGTTCTAACCCACACTCAGGTCATCCTGCCCATCTCCCCATCCCAGGACTGGCTCAGCACTGGTTTTTCCCCTCCCAGCAGATGTCTTTCCAGGATGTTACTGAATCCCAGAGGGGAGGTTGCTCAGTTTTCTCCCTCCCAGCTGTGCAGGCCCTCCCTGGAGTCAGGTTTGTGTCCCACAGAAGGAAGGGGGTCTGAGCACTTGGTCAGAGGGTGGACAGGCTGTGCCACCTTGGTGGTGCCCTGGCACGAGACAGGGCTGGGCATGTTGTCACATGTCCCTTTAGTGCCTCTGAAGTTTGCTCTCCTTTCATTAAAAAGGGAGACTTTTCTTTATTAGGACCTAGTTTTCCTAAAGTTTATTCCTGCTTTTTTGGTCTTCTGCTCTGCATTTTGTCCTGTACCTGCTTCACCTTGGCTTGAGGAGGCTGTTGTCTGAAGAATGGAGTTACCAGAAAAAAACACCCAGAACTTCATAGAATCACAGGATCACTGAGGTTGGAAAAGCCCTCTAAGATCATCACTTCTATCCCTTAACTCAGCACTTCCAAACCCACCACTAATCCATGTCCCTAAGTGCCACAGTGCCATATCTACATGTTTTCTGAACACTTACATAACTTTACAGAACTGGGACAACACTGATGTGCAAATACTACATGAAACAGCTATCAATCATTTTTTAGTTTTCATTATTATGATTTAAAGCTCTTTCTCTTCTCTTAAAAGCAGCATCTCTTCCTGAGGTGTGACTCAAACAAGGCATTGCAGCCTTGAGAAATGTTCTCCAAACAACTTCTTGACTTCCCAACACTTAGTGATTCTAAATATTTTTAATACTGCTCTAACTGCAAGAGCCCAGAGGGCTTGTATAAACCCTTGGGATTACTGCAGAAAATGGATAATGTGTTAGAAAATGTCCAGTGGGGAATGTGCTGGCACTTTGGTGCTTTAATGTCTCTTTTTCTCTGCTTCAATGACACCACATGAAAAGCTCTGAGATGCTCATGCAGTGGGCAATGCCCACATTGTCACGTCGTGGAGCAAATTAAAATGTGAAAATCTGAGATCATTGTGCCGAGCTACAGAGGGGCTTTTCTAGAGGTTGGCCTTGAAGTCTGAGTTTTGTCATGCTTTCTGGGAGCTGAACTTCATCCAAAGCCTGTGGGCCAACAGGAGCAGCCTTCTGGCTCCACACCTCTGGTTATGAGATGATCTATTGACATAATGCAGTTCGTGGATCTTGTTGGCAGGCAATGCTTTTCTTCTGCCTGTTCTGTTTAACTGCAATTCATGAGTGTCTTGGGGTTTGTTGGGCTTTTTTTTTTTGGCTTTTTTTTTTTTTTTAAGGAAGTTCCAATATGTCACTAAATAATAAATTAAATGAATTCAGATTTCAAAGCTTAGCATCCCAAAATAACAGTCAGTTGTAATTTGGCTCAGGATGCTCCAAGGTTTGCTCTTTTCCTGCATTACAATGTGGCCTCCAGCCAACCCCAGCAGATTACTGTGCTGACACTGGGCGTCTATCAGACCTTTAAATCAGCTGAAACAGGCCAGAAAAAACTTGCTTTTATCCATTTTAGGGTCTGTAGACTCTGCTCATCAAGTGGTTTTGCTCTCCAGTGATGGCACAGGCTTTTCCATGGCTTATGCAGCTATGCCTGGAAATGAATACTCCCCAGAAAGATATGTCAGAATAAGATTTCTTAGGGGGTTTCTACTCAACTGCTGGCTTGCTGAAAATAAGAAGATAAATTGCAGGATAAGGAATAAAATGAGAACATGTGAGAGCTAGAAATGCCTTGTGGGAACTGTTTTCTAGCTCTTTTTTTTCTTTTTTCATATATGGGCAGCATGACTAAGTGACACTGAATTATTCCCTGAAAGTTGAATTGCTACTTCTTGTGACTTCCTGCTCTGTAATTTTACTGTATCATATATCTGCAATATTGGGGAAGGGGAAGGAGGGGAAAATAGAAAACAGATGAGGGGATATCAGCCTGGCCCATAGCACTGCTCAGGAGATTCAGTGGGTTTATTTTGTGCATGCTTGTTGGTGTAGGGGAGAGCAACAACTCCAGAGAGCAGTTCTTAAAAAGGTTTATCTCCAAGTATCTGATGTGGGAAGATAATTATAAGCTTATACAATGAAGTAAGAGAATTGTTTTGTTTATATGAGGGAAGATAAAGCACATATTTCTTCCATCACAATGATGTATTAAAAGGAAGCAGAATATTGTGTGTAATTGCCTTTTTGGCCAGAACTCCCCAAGGCCCCTGAGGACACTTCAAGGGGTGCCTTTCCCATTCCATGAGCAACCCTCGTGGGGAGGCACTTCAGCATCACTCACTAGAGTTTAATTTGGCCACACCTAAAAAAACCTACAGTGACAACTTGAATTTAATCAGAAAAGAGAGACCAAACAAGCAGTAACTGTACAGGACAAGGGGGAAGTGGTTTTAAACTGACACAGAGAAGGGTGTTAGGAAGAAATTCTTCCCTGTGAGGGTGGGGAGGCCCTGGCACAGGTTGCCCAGAGAAGCTGTGGATGCTTCATTCCTGGAAGTCTTAAAGGGCAGGTTGGACAGGGCTTGGAGCAACCTGGGATAGGATGATCTCATTCCACCCCCCTTCCATGGGTAGGGACACCTTCCACTAGACCAGGGTGCTCCAAGCCCCATCCAACCTGGCCTGTTACTGTTACATACATAAAGTATTATTTTAATTTCTTATTAGTATGTTACTGTACATAATAATAACACTTTACACATATAAAGGGCCTTTTTTTGAGTGGAGCTGGAACATAAATCCCATGAATTCCCCACCGTGTGTGGTGGAGACAAGTGGGATTAGGTCTCTTCCTTTTCCAGCAGGCTCTGGACACATCAAGTCTGCAAAGGGAAAAGGGGATTATGTGATCTTTATCAGGAGCCTTTTACAACACTGATGTGTGAAAGCAGGAGTGTGAAGGAGCATCTGCCACATCGTTAACACATGGGACAGGGAAAGCAGACCCAAAAGGCAAGTGCAGGAGCATTTGGGGTGAAGAAGTTGTTCCAAAAAGACCTAAAAAGACACAGAAGGGAAATATATTCCCCTGATGTTAGACCAGACAGTGAAAATGTGGGAGAGGCGAGTGTGTGGGATGAGATGGGATGTATTTCACAGCAATATATGGACAGGCTGGTGGTTAAAGGCATTTCCCACCAGTTGATTGACTCAACCCAAGCCAGGCATGAGCTGCTGGCTGTCAGCACTGCTGCCACCAGGGAATGTGGGTCTGTGATGTTCTGATTCCATCTATCTGGATCATTTGGTGTTTGTTTCAGTGCTGGATCTGCTCCAGTCCTGGTGTGTTCCCTGCAGGATTGTGCCTCCTGGTCTGTCCACCAGGTATTTCATAAACACCCAAGAGTAAAGGGAAGGAAGGATCACTTATTTATCCTTCTGAATAAATTCTGCTGAGTTTGAAACAAAAGCACAACAAAGATGCTTCGAGCTATTTTCTCAGAATGGTTTTTCTCAGAGTCTGTGAAAATGAGAGTGGAGGTTACTCTGGGAGAAAAAATTCAACCTGAAATCATCATTAACTAGAGCTCCAAATGAAATGGAGATTCAGCCTGTTGCAGGAATGTTGGTTTTACCAAACATCACTGTAACTTTTATTTTGGGAATTATAGCTTATACTATTATGAGGATGGTATAAATTTAATATGGCAGACAAACACGAAGGAACCCATTTTTAGTTCTATACTTTACAGATGATTTCCCCTGAAACTATTACTAGAGAGGTGGAAAGGTGGTTTTCCTCCAAAAGCTCTGCTTCTGACCTTTCTGTGCAGCTCACAGAACCAAGTGAAAAATATTTATGGCCTTAATGATTCGGTAATTTCAGCCTTCAGTTTTGTTTATACAGGAAAAGCTTTTTAAATGATAGGTGTTTATTATTGCTGAAGATTTTTTCCTTTGGCTTGGGGCAAGTCTTGGGATTCCTCCCTTTTGGTGGAGCAGCTGTTGTGTCTGAAATGTGTCTATTTGTGCAAGTGCAATTTTCTACGTGATTGATTTTGGAGTATTTGTATGGGTGTGCAGAGAGTCCACTGTCCCTGGATTTCATTTCAAACTAAACATCCGTCTGGAAGCTGAGGTTAAAACAAGTGCAAACCAAAGCAGTGCTTATTCACAAATGGGTTTGTCACAGTCTGATAGCCAAGTAGATTTGAATATTTCTTTGCAACACTTGAACTGCTCTCCAGTGGATTCACAGAAGCTCATTGAAGGCTTAGTCTGGACAGAAAGTCCTGCTGGATGGGAAGAATGAATAAGGATGCACTGGAGAAGAACGAGGAGGCAGCAGGACCGGGAGGGAGGGATGGGAAGGAAGTAAACCAGCAGTGGGACATAAAAACAGGGAATTTGCCTGCGTGTCACTCAGGGGACCCAGGACATGTGTCAGTGCTTGGGCAGGATGGCAGTGGAGCTGCCCCATCCCTCCCCCTGCTCAGCCCTGACCCCTCACAGCTGGCTGTCCCTCCTCTCTCCCTGTTTGCTTAGTCTCCAGGGAAACACTCCACTGGGAAAAATCTTTGTCGAGTTAATTTTCAACATCTTGGGTTCAACAAACTTCTGTTGGATACAGTGAGGGCTTTGGTGTCTCGAGGACATCAACCCTCCTTTTGGAAGATTATAATGGGAACACGGTGATCTCATCCCAGGACAGGGATGTGTTCCAGGGGGAAGATGCTCTTCTGGGAATCTGTGGTTCCTGCTCCTTGGGGGTATCCAGGAGAGAAGCTCATATATCTATAAACCAGCTGTGTGAATGAAAGGGGCCTTGCCAGTCCCAAAATAGCAGTTTGGCACACAGAGACAAGGCAGGAGCCTATGTCCAGGTGCTTGGCCCTGCCACCATGTGGGATTTGTGCTGTTCTTCATCACAGAGAAATTAAAACCAGCTCTGTTGCCAGAGGACTCAGCAGTTGGCAGTACTTTTTTTTCCCCCCACTTTTTAAGAGCTTTAAGCCTTTCCCCAGCAAAAAAATTATGATAGCTGCTGGAGGAGGAGTTAGATCAAGGGGTCTGACTCTGGCCTGGAAAAATGCACAACCATCAGACCAGGCTTCACAGCCCTAAATCTTTGCCCAGAGCCAGGGAACCAAGTCACCCCTTTCTGGGTAGAGGGTAGATCACTCCTCCCTTTTAAACACAGCATTGGAGGCTCATAAAATGCTTCCATTTTACAGAAGTGCAGCTGAGAAAGGCTTGAAAGGGCTTAAAACCTTACCTTTTCCCCAGGAACACATGAAACCTCTGTTTCTTGTCTTTTAGCCTGGAGTCATGAGCCTTTGCAGGTAAGATTTCATGATTTACCTACTTAGATGGAGGCAGTAATGAAACACTCCCTGGGGAGAGGAAACCTGACAGAGGAATGGTTTTGTGCATTTTATCCAATAAGCATTAATGTTGTTTACACAGATCAGATTTATTTACTGAGGGTGGGATCTTTGTAAATTCAAAGTGTTTATTATTTTTAAAGATTTCTTCTGTTTGGCTCAGTGGCTGCTTCCTGGATATGTTTCAATTCCCACCCCTTACTGGCCACTTCCCAGTCTGCAAAGCCACAGGAGGGATTTAAAGAGGTCTGTCCCTAAGGGCAAGTGGCCCCAAAGGACCCCTTCTGCTTCCCAGGAGGATTTAGGGAGGAAAGAACCCTTTAACTTTGATGTCAGTCCAATCAGAGCAAATCCTTTACAAACTCTGGGATGCCGTGGTGAGTCATAGAATTACTGAAAGGTTTGGATTGGAAGGGACCTTAAAGCTCATCCCGTTCCAACCCCCTGCCATGAGCAGGGACACTTTCCACTATCCCAGGTTGTTCCAATCCCCGTCCAACCTGGCCTTGGACACTTCCAGGGATGGGGCATCCACAGCTTCTCTGGACAACCTGTGCCAGTGTCTCTCCACACTCACAGGGAAGAATTTCTTCCTAATATCCAATCTAAATCTCTCCAGTTTTAATTTAAAACCGTTCTCCTTTGTCCGAACACTATCTGCCCGTGCAAAAAGTTGCTCTCCCTCCTTTTTATAAGCCCCCTTTAGGTACTGGAAGATGCTCTAAGGTCTCCCCAAAGTCTCCTGTTCTCCAGGCTGAACACCCCCAGCTCTCTCAGCTTAAGAACTCCTGCTTTCCTCGTTTGGTTTAAAAGCAACACGAAAGTCTCTCCAGGGTGTTGGAGCGGGTTGAGAGCAGCCGGCACCGGGAGTGGCATCCCCCGGCCCCGGGATGGGGGTCACGGAGGGGAGGGGGTCAGCGGGACACCCGCGGCTCTGAGCCCCCACTAGGGACGGAGGAAAAAAGTGCAGATGACGAAGAAATTGAGGATGAAACGCTGAGCTGGGAAGGGGGACACAGGACATCCCCGGCTACTTTCAGCTCTCGCAGCGGCGCGGCTGCGGGGCACGGACAGCCCGAGGGCGGGCGGACGGACGGACGGATGGATGGATGGATGGA
>WEIV01025736.1:526506-589013 GCA_013390005.1 Calyptomena viridis
GTACCAGCAGGTCCTGCAGCACTCCCGGCTCCGCGGCCGGCAGCACGGGTAAGCACGGGCCAGCGGGGACGGGAGAGCTGCGGCAAAACACCTCCTTCTTCCCGCTACCCAAATCCCGGCGGGAGCGGGGGATGCGCTCGGGGCCGTCCCCGCGGGGTCTTTGTGCGGAGCGGGACCTGCGGCGGGGGCTCGGGGGATGGATCCCGCCCGGAGTCGCTTCTTTCCTTGCTTTCTCTTTCCCCTTCATCCTCGAGCAACTTTTTTCTTTCTTCTTTCGATAACTTCCCCACTTTGGCTTTGCAGATGTCAGTTCAGACCTCTCGGTGCTTCTGTATCAGTCTATCCCGGTTATGGAAAAAAAGGGATAGAAGTCCCTAGATTTTGAATCATTTGTGGAAGGAATTCTCGTTTTCATGAATTTGTAGAAAAAGAAAGAAACTTGCATCAATGTGTCTGTGGAGTCAGCACCAACATTCTCTTTGACTGAAACCCCGGGTCAGCCTTAAAAGTTTCCTTGACAAATATAATTCCTTATTTACTCATAAACCTTAAAGGATAAGGTCTATAGAAAAATGCATGTAGACCTCTCTTGCTTGATTTACAATGTGTTATGGAGTGAGTAGTTTGAGTCTTCACTGACAGGCAGAAAACTAACCCAATGTTAATAGTTGTTCCCACCACTTTTTAAATTTATTGGGAAGTAGGAAGGGTGAAAGGATGACAGACCTTCCAGCTGGCTTCCATCTCTCAGGATGGTGACAGTGATTGAGCTGAAGCTTCTGTTTAAATGGGTTGCTGGAAGAAGGGTCATGAATTGTTTTAAATTCAAAAAACCCCAAACAAACAAGACTTAAATATTGCAATTTGATACATTCCCTGGCAGGGATCCAGGTCAGAATTTATGACAAAGGATGTGTTGTTTATGTCTGATGAAGTACACAACACAACAGGCAGATTCTGAGCTGATGTCTATTTGTAATAGCTCAATAATGGCAGAATTACAGCAATTTATGTACAAATAGTGAGTCTTGTTCCTCATCTCTACGTGATTTGAAACTAAGTAAATACCCAGTTCTGCTGATAGCCCTGAGGCCAAAGTTTGCTCAGGCTGGCTAAGTTAGGGCAGTCCTGTATAAATCAGTGCACTCATCTCTGCAGAGGGAAGCTTGTTATGTTACTCCCTGTACAATTAACAGAGGCACAGGGTAGGATGTGATTGCGGTCCATGCTGGTGCCCGAGATCTTTGGAAGACACAAGGAGTTGGAATGCCAGGGTTTTCATCTGCAGGGAGTTACCCAGTGTAGTTGACCACAGCACTTTGCTCACTGGTCCCATTCGGATGGAGAGTGATTTATACCAAACTAATTTCTGAACATACTCTGAATTTTGAGCATTGATTAATGATGTGCCAAAGAGATACAGCAACACAAAACCAGCCAAAAATATCTTGAATGTGAGGCATGTTGTGTTGCTTGCAGGAGGGAGTTCCAGAGGGATGTTCAACCAGGACTTCCACCCTTTGCTTCCAACATCCCCCACACCATCAATGCCCCTATTGAGCCCAGAGCGAGCTGGGAGGCAGAGCTTGGCTCTACAGCAGAACTTGTACATCTTAATTAACCTTTTATAAAGTGGTCAGCTCAAGTCAGTGAGAGGAGCTGAAAAAGAACATTAACATCTAGAGATGAAAACTTAAGGTGTTCTCCCCAAACCCAAACCCAGCTTTGTGGGCACTCCACGATGCTGGGGAGGTTCATGGCCACAGTCATTGCAGGTAACTGGGGCTGTATGTTAAAGTCCTGCTCTTCTCAGCCTCTTCCCAAGGGCAGCCCCTGCCCCAGCAGTTCCCAGCTGCTGCTGCCAAGTGAAAGGCTTTGGCTGAAGGGGAACAATAGGCAGTTTTATCCTGGAGTCAGCGTGGCTGGCTGGGAACGGCATGGCAGAGGTGATGAACTCCAATGAGGAGAGCGAAGAGTGTTGACAAATTCATTTTAAGCCAGACTGGGCAAAGGACCAGAACATGCAATGTGGGGAGCTGCTACTACAGCCTGCCTGCAGGAATCACAGTCCCGAGGGGGGATTTTTCCACACTGAGGAAAAACTGGGAAGAGGTTTTCCCCCAAAGTCAGGGAGAGGGAAGCAGCCCCGTGGAGCTGCAGTCCCGGGCAGGGCAGAGGGAGAAGGCAGTTCAAGTCCTGGAGGCACAAGGGTTTTCTTGGCAGGCTGCTCCTGGGGATACAGGGGAAGTGATCAAACAAGTCCTTCAGTAGCCAGGCTTGTCAAGATGAATATTAGAGGGATTGTCCACTGCCGTCAGCCAGACGCTGAGATCGAGGCAAGGGTTGGAATTTCGATGTAATTGGAACCATATTTCGGCACGGCGGGGCCGGGTGGCCGAGGTGGGCTGAGTCAGAGAGCACAGACGTCTCTCTAAGCCATGATTTGGAGTGGAAGTTGCTGAGCCTGGGCCAGCTTGCACCAGCTGAAAGTTTGGCATTGTGATTTCTAATTTTTTTTCAGCAGATTCTTGCTCCCTGTCCCCTGCCTTATGTATAGAAAGGGAATGAAATGCTTTCCTGCAGAAACAAACTACCATTACTGGATGTGGCAGTAAGGAGGGAAACGATGAGCTGAGTACTCTGAGGTCCCACAGACCCTCTCTTTGCCCTCGGGGCAGGACGAAGGTGCCAGGGCTGCACGGGGTCAGATCCTGCCTCTGCAGGACCCCGGGGCAGCCACACCACAAAGGCTCATTGAAGGCAAGCCAGGCTCCTGCAGAGACTGGCACTGCAGTCAGCCAGCATATAGGAGACCCTCAGGTTAATTCATGCTAATGATGGGCAGGCTGGCCTGTTTGGGGAAGCAATCACAGCCTCAGGAGGACTTGGTTGTCGGGCTGCAAACTCTGCTTTTGTTGGTTTTGGTGGGCAAGAGGGCAGTGCCTGGGCAGACTCAGCATGAGACAGGGCAGTCTGTGTTCCTGAACACATCAACAAGAGCATCTCCAGGCCCCAGCCAGAGTTTCATTTGTGCCTTGGATGGCACAGAGCACTTCTGATGGGCTGAAGTGGTGATTATTTATACAAGTGTTTGGCTTAATTATTTGTTTTCCCTTCCTCTGCTTGGCAGCCAATACTGCACATACTTCGGTGCTGCTGCCACAACTGGGGCATGGTGTTGGTGGGAACATGGTTGGGAATTCAGCCTCAGCTGGGCTGAGCATCCTCAGCTTCCTGGATGTTTGCTACATCTCTGGTCAAGCCTAGGGAGTCGATGGCCTTGTAACCCAGATCCATAAATCGTGTCTTACACACTGACTGTGTGTTGCCCACGCCAGTGGCCAGGGCTGCTGGCCACAAACCACAGAGGTGGTGAGCCAGGCAGGGCAGGGAAATGCTGTGCTGGCCAAACCAGCAGCAAGTAAACTCCCAGCTCCTGTCTGGCCACATCTTTGCTTGCAGTGCTACCACTTCTTAGAAAGCTGAGAGGCTGCAGTTAGTTACACGTGTAACACCAACTTCAGCTTTTCTGGGTGAGCTCTTGGTACCTTCTGAGCTGATACAGCCACTCTGGATGTGTGCTGTCATACCTGGTGTGTTGAAACAGGGGAGGGCAGTGCCACTGCTCATTTTCCCCTCATTCAGCTCAGCATCCATGGCCAGAATCTGTAGAGTCTGTCATACAGCAAAAGTACTGCTTCTGGTGCAAGTCTCTAGGCTGATAAACATCTGTCCTTTTTATGTCAAAGCAATAAGGTAGTGGTTTCTTTTGGGAGTATTTGAATTATTCCATAACTTGCTCAGGTTTTAGCTGGGATCCCAAACTGCAATGTTTGGGTACATGTGTACTGCAATGGGAGTACACATGGGTGTACTCCCATGTGTACACCGAGCAAAGGATTATTTTTAACTTAATTTCTTTATATTTTGGTGAGAGATGGAACATGGAAAAAAAAGGAAAAGTCAAGAATTTGAACTAAAGAGAGAAAAAGATGCTGTGGCAGAGTGAGGAGACACCTCTTCCACTGCTTCCTCCACCACAGTCATTCAAGGCTCAGATGGAGCAAGTTGACTTGTAGCTCTCCAAGTTTCCTCCCTTGCAGCCCCAGCAGGGTTTTTCAGGCACTGTCAGGGGGGTCTGGCTGCATGTTGGGGTGAGTTCTGGGAGGAGGGAGGCTCACAGGACCCTCTTGTGCTCTGTCCTGCCCTGCAGCCCCAACGTGTGTGCGGTGCAGAAGCTGATCGGCACCAACAGGAAATACTTCACCAACTGCAAGCAGTGGTACCAGAGGAAGATCTGTGGCAAGTCAACGTAAGTACCCGAGTGCCAGAGGCTCCCAAAGACCCCATTGTGGGTGGGAGAAGCAGATGTGGGATGTCAGAGCCCGTGCTGTGGTTTCACGAGTGTATGTGTTAAGAAATGTTTAAGCTTTTTGCTCCCTAAGAAATATTTGTGTTTTTTCTCAAGTGGTAAACACGATCCTAAAAATGCTTTGATGTTAAGAATGGAAAGTACCATGTAAATACAAACCCTGATGGTTTATTCTAATTGCATTTCTATATATACTTATATTGCTCTCAGTGCTGTAATGAAGTGAGTACCAGATGTTTTCTAGTACTTAGCCCTGTCTCTCTCTGTGATGGGCTCAGTGCTGCCCAGATTTCAGAAATGAAAAAGGGGAAAAAAAGGCAACCCAGAGCTGATGGGTATTGGAGAGAGCATAAAATTCATCTCCATCTGTTTGCTTTGGAAGGGAAAACAGAAATAAGGGGAAAGAAGTGTCAGCTTTAGCCAACACTCTCTGATGACTCCACCAGGAAAGTTAATCAGACTTGCAGGCCAATTCCACATCTAAAATTGCAAACAATAATATTCAAGTAGCTGTTGCATAAAGTATCTGTGTAAGCAGCCTCAGGACATTCTTTTGAAAGATGCAGTCAGCAGATAATTAAGGCTGTGCATGCTTGACTCTCTGCCAGGCTGTAGAGCAGGAGCAGCGAATCTTTTTCCTTGGAGAGTCCAAACTGGGCTTTTGGACACATTTCCTGGCCCACATTTCAGCAGAGACCACCACAACACTCAGGATCAGTGCAGAGATGCTCTGAGCAGTGCTGGCCCTGGGGACCAGAGCCAGGTCTGGTCCTGGATCTTCAGGAATAGAGAGCAGAAAATCATCTCATGTGTTTCCATAATGGTCCAATGTAAATTGTAATTAGATCTATAGGAACATGCTATTCTTTCCTGCAGGTTTTGGTTGCCATTGGAGGTGTAGGGGGAATGTCTGGTCATGTGGATTCATTTCAGGTGTCTGATGTTGGTGTGGGGAGGAGGGAAGCAAACCAGTCACTGTACACAGCTTTTGGCCTTTCATTGTGCTTCTCATGAATTCATTCTAAGAAGGAAAATTCTGTCCTTTAGGAGGATGTTTTGCTGGATGTACCATGTAGAGTGCATGTATCATGGTTTTCCTTATGTCCAATTGTCTTTACAGCAGGAAAAAAAGAATAAAAGAGGCAGTATTGTAAAATTCCCCTTCCCTTAATTCTACAAACCCATCAAGTCTGGGAAGGCTTAACTTGGGTGATTAGAGTTCAGGCTGTCATCTTGGCTGAATAATGGCGCTTTTTTTGACAGAAAATGACAAGATTATGGCATGGCACTATGGCATCATCATTGCCTCTTCTGATAACAGAGCAGCTCACTATGTCTCCAAAGAAAACATGACTCAGCTGAGGATGTGGGATAACTTTGCTGCTCTCATCACTGAAAGCCAAAGCAGTCCAGCCACGGATTTCTTTAGCTCTGAAGCAAATGAGAAACTAATCTCATGTAACCCAAGGGTGCAGCTGTATTTGGCAGAGATAAACTCATCCACTTATCTCCAGAAGGAGATGGAACAACTGGCATCTGGCAGCATTTCATGACTGCATTTGAGGGGATGGGGCCATCTCTTCTACCTCATTTTTAATGCTTTTACCCCAGTGTCTAACCCAGTGATGCATCACGCAGAGAAAAGCACATTAACCTGCCTGTTAACCTATGAGATAATCTTTCCATTACCCATGGAATTTGCTCACTGTTCTTTGCTTTGCATCATCTCCACAATGGATGTTATTGTCTTCTCTCCTCCCAGTCATTCTTGAGCCTGAGCCCTACTTTTTCCTTTAGCAGTGCTGGTGCACAACAAAAGACATGTGCCTTGACTCAGATTTTCCAGAGGACCCTGGGACAGCTCTGATTACAAAGGTTTGCTGGTGATGGCTCCCCCTGGACGTGGTGGGCCTGGCATATGGAAGCAATCAGGAGTCATTTGGGCTCAAAATCCCTGCCCCAGTGTCAGGGGGCTGGTGCTCAGCACATCAGCACCCACCAGAGTAGGTGGGCACAGCTAGTGCTGCTCTGCATGAACCCTCAAAACTGGCCTGTTGGGCAGGACTGAGCCGGTCCATGAGAGGTTTTGAGAATACCATGTGCCTTTAAATCCCAGGAAAAGCCAGGATTTGGCATGTTTGCCAGCATAACTGGGTGGATCCAGCCTTTGCTTGGGATCCCTCCTCAGCAGTGCCCTCCTGGGTGTGTGCTGGGTCCTCCCATCGGCACAGAGATCCGATGGACACTTCTCTCCTGCTCCTCAAAGGTTTTTCCCACCTGTGAGAACAGCAGCCCCGGGGTGGGAGACCCTTGACCCATCTCACCTACTTCACATCTGACCTGGCTGTGATCCCCCCTCTTTGCTTAAAGGCTCAGAGGTGCCACAAGCTGTGTGTGTGCTGCAGGGGCCAATACCTGGCTCTAGGGAGAGAGTTTGGGCTGCTTTGCCTCCTTTTCTTTTCCTGCTCCGAACAGGTAGAGGGAGGGAGGTCAGTGAGTGCCCAGGTGCTGCCAAGAAGCAAAGCTGAGCTCCTGCAGAGCTGGAAAATTCAGGGAAATTCAGCCCTGAGTGAGGAAGGCAGAAAAGTTGCTGCAAGGCTGTAGCAGAACTTCCCTCCTCCTTGAGTGATCCCATTCTGCATCGGGAGACTCTGGAGTGACTGGAGCAGCAAGGGAAGCCAGTTTGAAAAGGACAGATGTGCTCGGTTTTAGTCTTTATCTGCTTTTTTCCCCCCCTTTGTTTCTCTTCTCTTTGCTGAAGTGTTGGCTCACACAGTTAGGGAGAAATTAGAGGATTTACGTGCAGGTTTTATCAGTGCTGGTGGAGTGAGATAAGACATTGGCAAGAAGTCTGACACTGCTTTGATTTTAATGAGCACTGAAACAAGATTGTTTTGGCAATTAGGTAATTTTCCACTGCTGGTTATTCCAAAGCCAAAGAAATAGTTCATTTAGAGTATATTCTCAGAGTTTTGCCTGTGTGTTTTACATTTTTGTACCTCCCTTGTGCACTGGACTCATTCTTCCAGAACTGGGGTTGCAATGGAACATGTCTCCACACACTTTTTTGTCTGGAGAATGAAAAGACAACTTATAAGTTTTGGTTTTGATTATTTTTTGAAGAATAACCCATTAATATGTTCCTTTTTTTTTTCCCCCTTTAAAATTAACTCTCCTTTTCATGTCTGATATACTTTCCTCATTTTAGGAAAAAAATTGTTCTCTGGCATTTATTTTTCAAAAACAAAACATATGGGCTTTATTACAGGAAATTATTACGAATGGATCTTTATTCACTAATATATGCCTAAGCTTATTTTTATTACCTTGAAAAATGCACTTAAAATTTAATTTCAGCTCCTAAGAATGCAGCAGCAGTGAAACAATGACTAATAAAATCCAGGGAACTTGCTTCTGCATAGATAGACTTTTAAGAAATACAGTCTTTCAAAACCAGAGGCTGAAAAACTGTAGATTTGACTTGAAATTACCCAATTTCAAGGTCAGGAAATTGTGGTCAGAGGCATTGCAGAGTGGATGACAAATGCTCTTTGTGTGAGGGCAGTGCTGCTCTAACCCACATCGTTGGCATCCCCCATGTCCCAGTGGAGTGTCTGCCACTGAGCAGACACCAGGAATGGGATGGGATGGGCAATTCCAAAGGCTTTTGTGCAGAACCCACTGTGTGTCTGGGAGGTGTTCAAGAGGAATCCCCCTCCCTGGGCAGCAGAGTGTGGCTCTGACCCCGCTGGAGGGGGACTGGTCAAAAGATGAGCCTTTGTGCCCTGTGGGTGTGTAGGGTCTGGCAGCCCTGAGATGCAGAGCATCCTTCAGCCACGGCTCTGCTGCTCCTCCCTGGGGCTGCACGTGGCTGCAGGACCAGCTGGGAGGATGCCCTGTGCCCACCCCAAGTGACCCCTGGAGTGGGGCCTTTGGGTGGGCTGGGTGGCTCCCAAGGCCATGGGAGGCCAAGCCTGTGTTTTACAATCCCCATCCCTGGCTCCTCAGAGGTGCCAACACTTGGCTGAGCACCAGCACTTGGCTGAGCACCTCTGTGGTTAGGTAGGAAGGGAGGTACTTGGAATGGGGACATGACAAACACATGCCAGGTGATGCTCAGGGTCACCTCCAGTGGGTGAGTGAGATGGGGGGTTGAGGGAGTCCCTGCACGAGGTGGAACTGACCCTGTTACTGCCTTGGTGCCTCCTGCCATCAGCTTCCCTTCATGATGGAGACACCACCAACCCACTGAAAAGCAGGTGGTACAGTCATGGAATCACGGAATGGTTTAGGTAGGAAGGGACCTTCCACTTCCATCCCTTCCCAGTGCCCTCCCCTGCTGGCAGGAGCCTGGGGGCTGGAGCAGCCCTAAGCCAGTGTGCCACAGGCTGTGTGCATCCAAGTCCTGCCCCTTTGGTGCAGCTCCTTAATCTCCAATTGCTCTATAAATAAGGCTTTTAAAACCTACGTCCCACTTGGGAATTATTTATGCAGAACCCTGGAATGATTTCTCTTTAATCAGCTCTTCATCTTTGATTACAGGTCTCAACCAAGGGAACTGTCTAGACTGGATTTAGTTTCTAAGGTGAAAAAAAGAGAAATTGGAGGTAGGGGAGGGAAGTGGTGGGGAAAGAAAGTGTGTGTTTCCAATGAACACGAGACAGGGGGGCTGGGGAAAGTGGAGCAGCAGGGTGTTAAGATCTCCAGTAGTCAAAGGAAGGGATTGCTTTAGGCAAGCTCTTTCCCACATGGAATATATAATGTCTAGACAATCAGTCTGGGTTTGCTTTGTAATTCTCTTAGGAAACTGTGACACAGAATTTATTTGCTTCTGTCACAGAAAAGCAGGTATTTGTTTCACTTTCTGGTTCTTAATTACCCTGAAGAATTCCCTCTTAAACCCCAGGCATTTCCACTGTTTGTTAATAGTGTTAAAATGATGACAAATATCTGAAGCTGGAGGATTTTCCTTACTCTTGGAGGGAGTGTGCTGAGCCTGGGCAAAACAGCATCCTACTTGTCTCAAATCCAGCTGGGAGCACAGAGGAAATGCTTGTGTTTGGGAGGAACACCTATTCCCTCACTCTCTCAGCCCATCAATCAGATGGCCTTGTTCCTTTCACACCAAGCATAGAGGAATAAGTGAAAGAATCCCTTGTCAAAAATAAACAGGCAACTTCTAGATTGACTTTTTCCTTTTCCTTTTTTTTTTTTTTTACTTTTTCCCAGTTATCAGGCTATATTCCCTCAAATGTCTGGCTTTGAGAATCAAATGTTTGCTTCCCATTGGGCTGCAGATGATGGATGTAGTTTTCAGGCACCTCTTGTTTATTTAGGGTCTGGAAATCAGTGGGATGACCCCAATTCCCCAGGATGGTGTCTCTGACCCCTTTGGTTTTCCTGGTTAAGCAGAGCAGCAGTTTTCTGCCAGGCAGAAGGCAGTGCTGCCCTGAGGGCATTCACATGGCTGGAGTTGTGCTGTGGCACTGCCTGGGATGCCCAGGGATGCACATGGTGAAGCTTCTCCTTGCAGGGCTTTTCCCAAGCCCTTGTGCCAAGTGCACACGTCCAAGACCGGGGTTGTCCTTTCCCTCCGTGCCAGTTTTGTGGCTTTTGCCATAAGTCAGCAAATCATTTCTGGTGATGGACAAGAATGGGGTGAAATGAGGGGGAAACACTTGGCTGGTTTGGCCAAGCAGCTGTGTTGGAGTTGGAGTGTGTTGCCCAAAGAGTGATGGGATGTGACAGCAGCAGTGAGCTGAGGAGATCCCCAAATCCCATGGGAAATGTGCCCAGATGAACAGCCCTCATGGATTATCTGCTGGAATCCCTTGTACAAAGTCTCCTGGAAAATGTGGTTTTGAGAAGAAATTGTGTCTGCTTCTATTCTGTGGAGGAATTTTTATCTCTGAAGGAGATAAAAACTGTGGTTTGTCTGTTGTTGAAGTCTGTATTTCTAATGAAGAGTCTGCTTGGAAACATCCCTAGATATGGATGGACCCATAACTGCAGCAAATAGAGAAAAAGCAGTGAGACACCGTTGGTTAATCTGCTGTATCCATCTCTTATTCCAGAGTAATCAGTTATGAGTGCTGTCCTGGATATGAAAAAGTTCCTGGAGAAAAAGGCTGCCCAGCTGGTAAAAACATGTTTGACATTTTTCAGACTTCTTAAAATTATACAGCTGCCTGGTAAAGGGAAACGTTAGAAAATTGCTCAAAGGGGATTTGATCTTTGCAATTGTGCAAATACTGCTGTGAACAAGCCCAAAATGGACTTAGTGGAGCACCAGCCAGGTCAGCTCCAAAGCTTGCTAAATGTTCCAGACATCTTAGAACCTTGGATATGTGTAAACTTAATCAAGCATGGGAGGGCCATAGGGAACTACTTATTCCAGCAGTGTTGGAAATGCAAGGCAAAGGAATGATGGGGTAGCAGACAGCTCTGCCAATCTCTGCTCACTTTTATTTTCATGGAATCTCAGACTGGTTTGTTTTGGAAAGGAGCCTTAGAGATAATCCAGCACCAACCCCCCTGCCATGAGCAGGGACACCTTCCATGAGACCAGGGTGCTCCAATCCCCATCCATCCTGGCCTTGGATAATTTGGCAAGCATGGGGTTAGCAAAATTGCATTTAGGAGAAAACACAGTTTGGCCACTGGTGGGGGTTGGGAGGGAATTAAGTGGGTTTATTGAGGAAAACCATATTCTGCTTTTGCTTTCTGAGCACTTCCCTCCACAAAAGTTTCGTGCTGCCCAGTTTAACCACGTGGGCTGGTGGAGACTGAGACCAGCAGTGTCCAACCCAAAAACCTGAGTACAAACCAGGGCTGGGTGAAAGCAATCAACATCTTTGCTTGCCTCAACTCCCATCCATATAAATCCAGAGTAAGTCCATTCCAACCTGCAGAGCTGCAGCAGATCCTGGATGACTCTGCTGTAATCGAGGGTGAAGCTCCTGGGCCATCATTATTTATTATCTAATTAATGAACAGAGACCAGTTTCCCCAAGCATCCCCACGAGCAGCTCTCCTGTAAATCAGCCAGAAGGCTGAATGGTGTGTTGGGAACATAACCTTCTTTTCTTTCAGCTCTGCCTCTTTCAAACATCTATGAAACCCTGGGAGTGGTTGGTTCTGCCACCACCCAACTCTACTCCGACCGCTCCAACCTGAGGCCAGAAATCGAAGGACCTGGAAGTTTCACAATCTTTGCTCCCAGTAATGAGGCCTGGGCATCCTTGTCTGCTGTAAGACATAATTCCTCTGCTTTCTCCTCTTCCTCTGGCTTTCTCTGATGGAGGTCCAGCTCTGTAGGGGTCTGGATCCAGCCCTTCTGGCAGAATAGACAGTCCTGATAGAGGAAGGGCTGTGCATTGCCAAGATGGGTATCAGTGTACTGGTCCATCAGCTCCAGAGATTCCCTTCTGAAGGATCCCAACACTAGAGAGATGGAAGACATTCCATACTTTTAGTTTTTCTTGGTTTGGCCCTTACTTTGCCTATCTGGTTGTTCTTAGCTTGTACAAACAGCCAATCCCAACTGCAGCCTCAGTAATTCCCACATGAGTGTGTCCCATGCTTAATTACATACACATTTCCTTTATATTAATTTTGACTTTCTCACTCCATGTCTTGTGATATTTCCACTCCTGAAGTGGTCACTGCTGTCCTGCTGCTGCTCCCATCCCAGTGGAGCATCCCTGTGAGCAAGGGAGAGTCACAACTGTACAACCCCTCTACACCCACATCACCTGTCCATAAATACTTAAGAACAACTATTGAGGCAGGGAGGGGGAATATTTTTGTCTCTCCCCACTACTAAGCCTCTATCCCAAATCTGCACCAGCAGAGCCCCTTGCAGGGATGATGCTGCTTTTGGTGTATTTATCTTTGGCCCTTCTGCAGAGATCCCACTCTGGATCTGCCATCACCCTTTTCCTGCCAAGGACGGAGGGTGCCAGAGCTTTTTGCTGCTGTTGGAAGGCAAAAGATAAAGATTTGTGAAGGCTGAGCCCTTAATTTGCACAGATGGCTGAATGCTTCACTAAATACTCATGCACACACCCCCACCTTGGGAGCACCCTGGGTGCAGCCAGACCTCCTGGCCCTTTTTAACCACTGGCTAATTGCACTCAGCACTGAAAAGTTAATTTTTCTGATTTTCAGGAAACTCTGGATTCCTTAGTCAGTAACGTGAACATCGAGCTGCTCAATGCCCTCCGCTACCACATGGTGGACAAACGGGTCCTCACGGATGACCTGAAACATGGGACAACACTCAACTCCATGTACCAGAACCTGCCCATCCAGATTCACCACTATCCCAATGGGGTAAGGCATTCAGAGGCACAGAATGGGCCCCCTCAGGCAGGGCTATCCCAGAGGACATGGCACAGGATTGTGTCTGGAATATCTCCAGTGATATTCCACGGTCTGTTCCGTGCAGTCACTGCACATAAAGAGGTTCTTCCTTGTATTAAGCCTACCTACAGCAGGCTTGAAGCTTCTACACCTTCCTTGGACCCCCAGGACTCTGTAATGCTTTGGTTGACACTGATTGGAGACACATTTTGAAGGAGTTTTAAAAGAATATTTATAGTTTCCTCGATGCTGTTGCAGGGCAGTTGCCCACATTGCTGTCTGTGTAACTGTGCTTGCCAAAGCATTGGTTCTTGCATATTTTCTTAGTCTTGATTGAGGGTAGACAAAACCACTCATCATTTTCAAAGCTCTTTAAACATGAAATATTTCAAGCATTCTTGATAGAACATTCTCACTCTTTGTGTGTTTTTTTTTAAGAAACCACATTTCTGCTTTTGATGATTCAATATTAAAGTGCTCGCTGTGTTTGAAGTAGAAAAGCAGCAGACCTATTTTACCTTCTTGTTTTAGTGCACATAACACCCCGTGGCTTTTTCCCTCTGCAGATTGTGACAGTGAACTGTGCCAGGCTGTTGAAAGCTGACCACCATGCCACCAATGGAGTGGTCCATGTCATCGACAAAGTCATTGCTACCACTACAAACACCATCCAGCAGATCATTGAGACTGAGGACAGCCTGGAAAATCTTCGGGTCAGTCACCCCCGGGGGCTCCAGGGGCTCCTTCAAGATGCTCAGTCATCTCACTTTGGGTGAAATGTTCTGAAGAGCTTTGCCAGTGTTCAGGGGCTGTGACCCTACAGCTGCTGCTGAAATCCTTGTACCAGTGTTGCTCATTTGCTTTAGGAAGAGAAGTGTTTGATAGCAGGTCCAGTAGGATTTTATGAGAATAATTATCACTCTGCTATGGCTCTTCAGAAAAGAGATGTAGACTGAGTGTGTCTCCTCACTCTTGTATGGGAGTCTGAGCCTTAGGACACATTAACTGTCCTGATTTGATGCCACCAATTTACTTACTGTGGAATTTGCCAGGTTAAGGAATAACTCAAAAGGCACAGGGGATTTGCAGTTAGCCAGCTGTGGCTTCTGATCTGAATTATTCACTGGAACTTCTGTGGCCCTTTCCAGGCATATCAGGGTATTTGAACTAACTCTCAGTCTTGCCAAAAAGAAAAAAAGCTCTTGTAATCAAATTTCTGCAACACAAGAGAACCACAGGGTTGGGTCAGATCTATAAAGGGGCCAAAATGCTGAAAGAAGCTATTCAGGATTTTTTGTAAGTCCTCTGAAATGATAAAAGCCTTAATAAGTCAGGCCCTCCGTGTGTGCCTGGACAAAGTTGCTGACCTTTGTATTCCAGCTGAATGTGTTTTACCCTCTTTCCTCCTTTCTCCAAAGGCTGCTGTGGCTGCATCCAACCTCAACAGCTTGCTGGAGAGTGAAGGCCAGTACACACTCCTGGCTCCAACCACTGAAGCCTTTGAGAAGATCCCACAAGAAACACTGAACAGAATCCTGGGGGACCCAGAAGCCCTGAGGGGTAAGTGCTTGTTTCCTGAGTCCATTCAGAGACTGGAGAGTATTTTTTAGCTCTTCTAAATTCCTTCTCAAGGACATCTGAACAGTTCCTTGATACATTCTGACAACAGCTGGATAAACAGATGTGACAGATTCCATCTGTTTTAATGGGACAGCCCAGACCTTTTTGGTTGTAGACATGGCAGAGAGTGGCATCCAGATCTGCAGGAGGGAGCTGAACTAGTCCCTTTTCTGAGTTTTCTTTTAGCACTCCTGTGAGTGAGGGTCATTTCTATCAACTCAGCAAGATGCAAGAAAAGTAATATCTAATCAGTGTAACTTCCCCTGACAAATGAGTCAAATACCCACACAAAGCCTTTTGAACTTGGCAGATGTGTATAAAAAATGACTCTTTTTAGGCACTTTATTTCACAGGCTGCTGAACCTAAATCAGCACAACTTAAAATGAGTGCCTTTTATGGCCTGGAGACCCATGCAGTAGAGCCTGGCCATTGAACAGGATCCCTGAAAGCTGCAATACCTTCAGAGTTGATTTTTGCAGCCAACTGAGACTCTTGGCTCTCTCACAGACCTGCTGAACCATCACATCCTGAAGTCTGCCATGTGTGCCGAGGCCATCATCGCTGGCCTGACCATGGAGACCCTGGAAGGGACCACCTTGGACGTGGGCTGCAGTGGGGAAGAGCTGACCCTCAACGGGAAACCCATCATTGCCAACAAGGACATCCTGGCAACCAACGGCGTCGTTCATTTTGTTAACGAGCTGCTGATCCCAGACTCAGGTACTGCTGCCTCTCTGTGTCCTTCTTTCTGTTGCCTTTCTTTTGTCTGTTTTGCCAAGGAAATATTGGGTTTAGAGGGCATAGCAATGTGTGGATTGCCTCTAATGCAAGGTCATTATGTGTGGCTTTTCTTTTTCAGCTAAGACTCTGTTTGAGTTGGCACAAGAATCTGAAGTTTCCAAGTCTACAGACCTTTTCAGACAAGCTGGTCTCAGTTCTCACCTAACTGGCAGTGAGCGAGTGACCCTTCTTGCCCCAGTAAATGATGTGTTCAAAGGTAAACCAGGGATTAAATCCCTTTCTTCCATCAGTTTGGGCCACAGATCCCCTTTAGTCTTCAGCCAAGTTTCAGTGCACAAGTATGCAAATCCTCTCTCAAATACCTCAGCCATAGGCAGAGCCATTTGGCTTTACAATTTAACTGCTGTGGGTAATACTCTGTATTTGAATGTTTTTTAGTGTCTCAATGGTCATTTTATGTGAATCACTGGTTCTTTCCATACTCTTTGGTGCAGATGGACTCCCCATTATTGACAGCAACATGAAAAACTTGCTTCTGAACCACATTGTTAAAGACCAGCTCTCCTCTAAATATCTGTATCATGGACAGAAACTACAGACTCTGGGGGACAAGGAACTGAGAGTTTTTGTGTATCGCAATGTGAGTCCCTCCAGTGTGCTGTGCCCTGTGTGGCTGTTGATGCTTCTCATGGTCTGCCTATCGTGTCAACAGTGTAAATGAGCATCATGGAAAGTATAAAAATCTCTCTTTTAAAGCATATGCTAATAAAGGTTTTTTTCTGCCTTTTTTTTTTTGCAGAACCTTTGCATTGAAAATGCCTGTATTGCTGCCCATGACAAGAGGGGAAGGTTTGGGACCCTGTTTAGTGTGGACAAAATGTTGACCCCTCCAACAGGCTCAGTGATGGATGTTCTCAAGGCAGACCATCGCTTCAGGTGACCTTTCTGCTCTTCCCAAGTGCTACTTAGGAGCAGAAGAGCTGCCAAAGCAGTTTCTATTTATTATGGGCTGTAGTCATGGTGATACATATGTTATTTTAACATAGAAACATCATCCAAAACCATGATCTCCTTAAATTAGGGGGAGTGAAACTTCAAATAACCCTCAATGAATTGTGAGCCAAGAGTGTGTGGTTCCCCTAATAGAGTCAGAAGCTGGCTCTGAAACCATCTCTGCCCATCAGAGCCACTGTGGCCAGACCTCTCTGTCTCCACACTACCCCAAGCAGTCAGCATTCCCAAGTTGCTTTGCCATTCCTCAGACATTCTGGTTGGACCTCACAGGCTCATTTCCCACCTAATCAACATTTCGGTTAATTGATTTGCCGAACTTCAGCAGGAATTTACGATTTTAATTTCACAGTGTGCAGCTGCTCAAGGGCCACCAGAGAAGAGGTTTGTAGTGAAGCACTTGCTGTGTGTTTGTTTTGCAGCACGTTGGTGGCTGCAATCCAGTCTGCAGGGCTGACAGAGAACCTCAACAGGCCGGGGACCTTCACCGTGTTTGCTCCCACAAACGAAGCTTTCCAAGCCATGCCCCAAGGGGAGCTCAACAAACTCTTGGGTGAGCACTTTGAGGGCATTCAGGGGAATATCTGCTGTGTGTCACTGCTGTGAGATGGGCAGGAATGGCTGAGTTCCTCTGCTGTATCCCATTCTTTGGTGGTGTCTCTTGGAAGCACGGGCTTCCTACACAACCGGTTTGGATAAGCAGAAAGCTGAGGGTGCAGGAGTGGCACTGAATTCCCAAAGTGTGGTTTATGCTGCCTGTGTTCCTGGAAGGTGTGTTTGTAGTGTGTGCCACAAGCTTCCTCTGACTCTCCTTTGGCTGTGCTGGTGGTGTAAGCAAGATAATTCCCAGGTGTTCCTGAAGGAACTGGTGAGGTCTGTGCCTTTCTCAAGGATGAAAGAAGTGAGACTGTGACTCTCAGACTTGCAGGATCAGGTGTCTGAAGGAAGTTTTGCAGAGAGGACATGGTCCACATCCAGCCTCAAGTTATGCTGTGTGAAATTTGAGTAGCAAAAGGTTGGGGCTGTTGCTCCTTCTATGTGTACATGGAGGTCCAGTCTAATCTTGGGAGCACAACAAATATTCCAGTCTAGCCCAGACAAAGTCCAGTGTCCTGAAAAGCACAGGCTGGGTGTGGAGAAAAGCACAGGAATATTTAATAATGCCCTTCTGGATGAGCAGCAAGATCTTTTGTTTTGTTCTTGTTGAAAACTGGTTGTGGTTGGAAACAATGTCAGGTATTTGAGTGTACTGTCTTCTTGTCATGAAAACCCAGCCAAACATAGACATCATCATTTGGGAAGCATCTGCCCATGGTAGCTGGTTATCCTTTTAAGTGCAAGGATGAGCAACCAGTAATATCAAACTGCACATCCAGCGCAGCACTTAACAGATAAATATTTCAGAAGTGTTTTGCAGCTATTGTAAATGGCTGCAGGAATGAAGATTCCCAGATGTGGACACTTCAGATGTTCTTTTGTCATGCAAATATTTAGTTTATGCCTCTGATGAAGAAGTGAATCACGCTGGCAAGGATGTGCAGTGTGAGCTGTGGCCTCTCTGGGAAAACCCTCATGGAAAAAAGCTTAAATACAAGTTTTGAAAGCATTGAATGAAAAGGTGCCCCTTGCTGAGGGAGCTGCTGTGGTTTTGTAGACGGAAATACCTTTTGCACTGGCTGTTCCCCACTGCCTGTGTGTGGGGCTTGTCAGGGACACTGGATCCTCTGAAGGAGAAGGTGGAGAGGGGCCCATATGCACATCACTGCCTCTTCTGCAAAACACGTGCTGAAGGGGAAGCATCTTATCTTCCTAAAATCTGCTTCAAAGCATGGCTAGATGAGTAGAGACTCAGTGGGATGGGGAGCAGGGCATCACTCCATCAGTGACATTTCTCCTGTGCTTTTCCCCCTCCTACCCAGCTGTGAGGATTATTGCCAAGTGACACTGGCCTTGGTGACATTTGCAAATACCAGAGTGCTCTGTGTGCTTCCTTATTTCTCCTGGGTCTCTGCTCTGCCAGCTCAGACTTCCTTGGGAAGCAAAAGCAACAACAGAAGCAGGTTCATGCTGTGCACAGGGAGAGAATGAGGGATGAAAACCCAAGAAATAGGGATTTCATGTGGAGGGCAGGTTTGGTGGGTACTGAGGTGGGACACTGGGACAGTGTCCTGGACTTTCTGGGATCCTGATGTGTCCAGGCAGGAATGGCTTCAATATCCTAATCAGCTCCATCCAGATCCTTCTGCCTCTTTTTTGGTTTTCTGAGGTGGTTTTGTTTCTTTCTTTGTTTGTTTTTCTATTTTACATTGTTTCTTTGCCCTTTCAGGAAACGATGGTATTTTCCATATAATCCCATTGCAGCACGCAAAATATGGGAGTGCTGATGCTGTTGTGCAAATGTAAAACTCCTTTCCTCCCCCAGATAATGCCAAGGAACTTGCCAACATCCTCAAGTTCCACGTGGCTGACGAGATCCTGGTGAGTGGGGCTGTCAATGCCCTTGTGAGGCTGAAGTCCATGCAGGGGGACAAACTGGAAGTCAGCATGGTGAGTGACCCTGGAGGGTTCAGCAGGGCTGGGGCTGGGTTTGGGTTTGGCTCTCCATGCCAAGGACCAGAGTGGGTTTGTCATCCACATTCCACACGTGGATGGTGTGGCAACTGATTTGGAAATAGAGGATTTGGGTTTTAATTTTAATATGGGTTTTAAGCTAAGTTAGAGCTTCATGTAGTTTTTTTCTATTTACTTCTCTCCCCTCGCCCAGTTAATGATAAGGTTGGAATTAAAAGCACAGTCACAACACTGGGGACAGTGGGACAGGGAGAGGGAGATGGCAAGTGGCACCATAGACATGTTGGTGTCCTACAAAACAAAACAAGTTTGTGGTTAAGCCGTGTTTAGAACAGAGTGTTCTTAGATCTAAGGTGATGATAATACCCCCAAAACACCACCAGAAGACCCCACGTGGGGCAGGGTCTGGGTAGAGATGAGTGTTGATTGTGCTAATTAGTTAATGATGTAATGTAATGTTTATTCATAGAGTAGTTTTGCATATGTATAATCCATGTCCATTTCAGCTTTGCTTCATGAGGGAGGGTGACAGGGAATGGGAGGGGTGAAAATCCTTTCTGTTTCCCTGTGGGAATAAATTTTAAATTTTAAATTTTTAAATCTTACAGCTTACAAACTTTGGAATTTCTTTAGATGGTCTGCTCATCAAATACAAATTGGCAGCCCAGCAAATCAATTAGCAAATCAGAACCTCTCCTCCATGTGCTCAGTGCCACCAAACAGCATTTCCTGGGCTGTAGCAGAGGGGCTGTTGCCATGTGTTCAGTTCAACAAGCTGGAAGGATGAAATGTGGTTTGCTTCAGCTTTCCACCCAGAAGACCAATTGTAAATGATTTCCAGGAGCTGTTATAAATTTAACCCTGAGTCATGGGGGAAAAAGCATAAATAAATGCAATGAATAGCTTGTTCAGCTAACACATCTCTTTTTGTGTAATGAAAATGATCTCTGCATGGGCTCCCTGAAAGCACCGGGATTTATTTCGAGATATAATTTCATTTCTCAAACTCTGCACTACATTAAGAGAACGTAGGATCCTTTATTGAGGGGAAAAAAAAATTTCAGAAAATAAATAATCAGGGCCCACTCTGTGCATAAGAAAATGCAGGGCAAAAATGGAAGGGGCAGAGTTTCCAAGTGCATTAAGTTGGCCAATGTGCATGATAGACTGTTCCCTGCCCTCTCTGGTCCCATGTCTGCAGCCAGCCATCCCCCTTGGCAGGAGTGGCAGTGCCTGCTGCCACCAGGCTCAGCCAGGGCACTGAAAAATTCCAAAGCCTTCCAGCCATTCCAGGGCAAACTGCTCAGGCTGTAATTTGTTTTTATATTCTCCTTTTCTATTGGCAAGAGGAATGAAAATGCCTTCAGCCATCCAGCAAATGAATGAATGTAAAGCGAGGACTTTTTAAATAACATCAGAAGTGACAAAAGTTTCTCATTTTCTACTTCTTTATTTTTTTTTCTTTTCCTGAGCAGAAAAACAACGTAATACATATCAACAAGGAGCCTGTTGCTGAGAGTGATATCATGGCCACAAATGGTGTGATTTATGCTGTGAACTCTGTCTTACAGCCCCAGGGTAGGTCCATATCCAAATACCTGCAGCCACTTTGTCACAGGAAATCTGCTTTGGGTGGCAGTGGGCACACATGGCAATTGCTTCAGTTTGGGGAGGAGGATTAGTCTGGTTGGGGTTTTCATCAGCAAATAGAGGAAGGAAGCAGCCTGCATGCTTTGGTGAGTGTTTGAATGCTCTGTGTGTCCCACCCTCAGCTTCAAGGCCACAAGAGAGGGGTGATGAGCCTGCAGATCCTGCATTAGAAATCTTCAAACAGGCGTCTGCCTTATCCAAGGTAAAGGGCAAAGCATCTCCCACTGTACAACTACTGAAATCACTGTGATTTAATTATATTAAAAAATTATTAAATTATTAAAAAAACATGGTTTAATTATATAAAAATCATTATCTAATTATAGAAAAAACCAATTATTTAATTATTTAAAATCATGATTTAATGATACAAAAAATAATAAATTTTAAAATATATCTACACTGTGGATGTAACCTTGGCACAGTACTATATGTCAGCTTCCAATGATGAAGAATCATTCATCCATAGTTTCTTCAGACTAAGGATAAATATATCATCAACCACGCTGTCCTCATACTGAGTTTTATTATATTTATGCAAACCTTATGTTTTCTCCCACGCAGGTTTCTCAGAGGAATCCTCGACTAGGTAAAAACCAACTTCTCCAGCTCATTTCCAATTTCCCTGTCCCTTGAGAGGGGTTGTCTTGCTCTAAGCAAGATGTGACATGACCGGCAGGGGAGGGGACAGGGAGGTGCTTTGTGTCTGTCCCACCCAACCCGCTCCTTCCCTTGGCAGCTCCCGTTTATTCCCGGCTACTGGCGAAGATGAAGGAGAACTCGGGAGGAGTGTGAGCCACAAGGGAGCCCCTGCACATCCCCCCTCTGCAGCTGACAGCTAAAGAGAAGGACACAATCGTTTTGAAAAACCAAATATCACCCTTAAATTTATTTGTGTCTCCAGTGAAATGGATCGGGAAAACGAAAAGCCATATATATATGTAAATATTTTAAGACCGTTTTTATTTGGTTTTGACTTTCAAGTTCCCAGACTGAGGAAATGTTTGGTTTTTTTTTAATTTCTGTTGGTTTCTTTTTTTTGTTGTGGGGTTTTTTTTGTTGTTTCTTTTTTTTTATTTTTAATAAAATCTATTCACTACTTTACAATTTTAAATATACCCCATTTTGGGCTTGATAAGTACATCCAAGGGCAGGTGCTTTTTTTTTTTTTTAAACAAGCAAATGTTTCCTTGTTCCCTTGGGTCTTAAAAATCTTCCATGAAATTCTGAATTGAAGGCTTTAAACAGAAGCCCCTCTATTCACATTGAGAAAACTGCCTAGTTACAAGCTTTGGTTTGAACAGTTTTCTCTTTTTTAAATGTTTTTTTTTTTTTTGTCTATGGGTTATAACTGTGCTGCCTTTTGTCCACGAGATTGAAATGAGAGTTCTCCCTGGCTGAAGCCTTCCAGTAAATGGTTCCTTTTTAATAATGGTGGTTTTTTAATAAAAATTAAAAATAAAATCAAAAATATAAATATGACAAGCGATGACAAGGCTTGGTTGGTTTTTTGGTTGAATTTGCCTGATGGGAAGGAAGGGGGTCAGATTTGGCTGGCTCAGTATTAACAGGTCTAATAGTTCCTTGAGTGGAATGGCATTGATGTCTGCTCAGTATTTTGGTCACTGTCACACCCTTCAAGGAGCACAGGGCAGCCCCTCTCCCACTGCACATCCATCCCTCCCACTGGATCCTCAGCCCTTTCCCTGGAGCTCAGCACTTCATTCCATGGCACCACCAGCACTTCTTCACCCATCAGGGCTTTATGTCATTCCCAGTTAGTTACTCCCTTGGTGAAATCAGGGTTTTGAAAGATGTTATCAAGTGCAGAATACAAAAAATCAGCTTGTTTTGGGTGGAAACACCCTGAGAGTTTTCCTCCTATTAAAAGCCCAAATTGAAATCCCACATGCTCAGAGCCTTCTGCATAACTCAAATGTGTGAAAAATAATCAAGCTCTTCTTTTATTTCCCTTCATCAACCTCCCATCTCATATTTTTTTATTATTTTTCTGGCATAATGAAGGTGTTTAATGCTGGGAAGGTGATGGGGAACCCTTGGAGCCACCTATTCCCAGCCTCCCAAGGCAGAGGAGTCCTGTGGAGGGAATGGCTTCTGGGAAAGGCCCAGCTTTTTGTTATTAGGGTAATTAATTACTATTCCTTCTAAAGACAGAGAGGGAAAGCCACCTCACCTCCTGCTCTGGCATAGCATATGTAATTATAAGGGCTTTTTTGTTTTGCTTTGCTTTTCTTTCTTGTTTTTTTCCTCCTTGATGCTTCATAATTAAGGGATATAAAGTCCTTCACAACTTGGGAAGGTGGAAAATAGATCTGCTCCTCCTCTAGGTGAGTGCCTTGTGCTTATACCTTTATTGGTGTCTGGTCTGGTGACTAATTCATTGTTTCTTTGCAAAATGAAGCCACTTCAGTCGATGGGAGTAGGGGAGACTTTGCTTAGATGAGCTCAATAACCATGAGAAGCCCCATTTGCTGAGACAGCACTTTTCTTCTCCTGGGAATGCAGCTCTGGCTTCCCACCCCATGGTTTCTGGACAGGCTGGTGATGATCTTTGTGCTTTGCTTGGCTTGCTTTGAGGAGGTTGCCAGGTTAGAGTCCCAACGGAGTTTACAGTACCTAGAGGTGTGTTATCCCTTCAAACCAATTCCCTCTTGGCTCTCTCCCAGTGCTTTTGCCCCAGTGCTCTGGCAGTGCTGCCTGCTCCACCTGAGCTGCTGTGGGTGCCATGTGAGGCTGCTGTCCCTGTCACATTGACTCTGTCATTTCCCTGGTGTTTAACCAGATAACAGCTCATGTTGGTGGAAACTCTTGAGATTCCATAATTCCCTCCCTTTGCCTGTTCCTCTGTGTTCAGGGAGGGATACCCAGAGGGATTAGATCAGTGCCAAGGGTTGAGCTGCTGGAGTTGATCAGCAGGAACTGCATCCCATTGATTCAGTGATTTTTTGGGGATATTTTTCCCTATGGATGCCCATCTCTGAAGTGAGGAGGGGTTCTGGCAGGAACAGGAGTGAGATGGGAATGCTTCAGCCTTCCAGGGGTGCACAGGGATGAAGCAAGAGCAGAGCAGCTGAAACATGGGGGAATGAGTGCTGAGGTGATGGGAATAAAAACTTCTCTGTGATTTTCTAAAGAAATACTTGAATTTTCTTTTTAATGTGGCAAAAGGTGGAAGTGAAAGGAAGAAGGAAGTTGCTGGTGCTGAGGAGAAACAACTCCCCTGGGGAAGTGCTGGGTGAGGGGCAGAGAACCCAGCTGGGTGTGGGAACCTGAGGGATGTGCCAGCCAAGGGCTGGGGTGGGATGGAGGACTTGGTCCCCTCTGTACCCATCCCATCCCACAGGAGTCTTCAGCCAGCAACACTCAGGGAAGGGGACAAACAAAGCCTGATGCAGGAGGTGCTGAGTGAGGCTCTGGGCAGCTGTGGCTGCAGAGTCCCTGGGGCAGCCTTGGGATGAGCAGCATTTAGGATGAACCTTCTTGTGGCAAACAGCACAAGGGCCCTGTTGCACCAGTGGGTTTTGGTTTATCAGAGTATTTCCACCTGAAACTCAGCGTGTGGGTGCATGTCCCCATGAGCTTGAACCAGAACTGGGGCAAAAAGAACTAAACTGAGAGCAGATGAGTGTTTTGAAGGATAATCTTGCCTTTTCCTTTGGAGTCAAGAGTGGTTTTCTATTGCAAATTTGCAGGGATGTGCAGCTGCCCTTGTTTACTTTTATAGAAGAATGACTCCTTCACTCACAGTGGCTCCAGTTCAGCAGAATAATTAAATATATGCAGAAATCCATTTAGGAAAAATACAACTTCTAAGTGTGTGCTCTAAATCCTGAAATGATGCCATCATTGCTGGGCTGATACTTAGGAATTCCTCCCGTGCCAGTGGAGCCCCAGTGCTCTCAGGGCTGGAGCACTGAACACAAAGTGGTTCCCCTGAAGGGCTGGAAAAGCAAATGCTGGATGTGAAATGCTGTGTTTCTGGAAGCTTCAACGTGGTGGTTTTGCTCATTTACATCTTGAGACATAAACCAGAGGCGCTTTTCTTCTAGAAAATTCTTTTGCTTTCTGGTGGCCTTGTGCAAAGATATTTAAAGCAAGAGGAAAAGCTCTGTCCCAAGGGAGATCTCACATGCAGTGCTGCAGTGGAAAACACGTGTTCTTCCAGTGTCATGGGAATCTTGGAGCACTGTTTGCTTGGCTAATGAGAGAGGTTTGGAGCTGAGCTGCCCCAAGTGCTGGGGTGGGGGGGGTCAGCCTGGGAGGGGGGTGAAGGCAGCTCCCTTTGCCTGGGGATGTGAGAGGGGAAAAGGCAAAATCCTTGGCCTGTGTCAAGGGCTTGAGTGAAGCCGAGGCATCCCAGCCAGATGTGCTGCACAAGGATGACCCCTGGAAAGGGTCACCTGAAGCCAGGGGTGAAGCCACCCACGTGCCACTGCTGGAAAACTGTGCTCCCTGCTTTTCTGCTGCAGGCAAATTCTTCTTTCTACACGTGATTTATTGGAAAGCTGCTGCACTGTGAGCTGGTGTCCCAGGAGGAACGAACAGAACAACTAAGGGTAGTGTTAGTGCTGGTGAAAGGTAGGCTTGAAGGAGCAGTTGGGATCAGAGGTGTCCAGCTGTGGCTCAGGGAACTCTTGCCTTTTTTTGCCCCCTTTCTTTTTTTTTTTTTCCCCCTTATTTTTTGTTTTGAATCCTTTTCAGCGACACATTTGAGAGATTTTGCAGAAATCTGCAACTTCTCTGAAGAAAAATATTTCGGGAGGCTTTCCTTCCAACCATGAATGATGCCTTACTGTTTTGTAATATCTTTATGCTCAAACACTTTGGAAAAGCTCAGGATTTTTCCAAGGAGGAGTCAGTTGGTGCAGGAGCAGAGGGGTCAGTGCCTGGGGAGCTGTGCTGCACACTGGGCCATGTGAAGGCATCTTCCTGCTGAGACACAATAACTCTCCTAAGGATTTGTTTTCACCTCCTGGAAAGGAAGGTGATGGGAAGGGCTGGTTTGCTGGATGCTGCTGTTTGTGAGATACTGAAAAATTCTTTGCACAATTGTCACACACTGGCCCAGGCACCTGGTACACTTACCCTTGACTTTGGCTGCTGCTTCAGCTCTTGGCTTGTCTCTTCTTTCTCTGTTCAGACTTTCCAACAAGCCCTCATCTGACTTCTGAACTCACACCTTCACTTCTTTCATGTGCAGCTTGTGCATCAAGCCCTATTAGCTGGCAATTGAAAAACTCATTATATTTTAATTGTTACTTCTGGGGGAAGAATCGACATCTGTTTGGAAAATAATTGTGCAGGAGCTGGAGGCCTCCTTAGGGCTTTTGTTAAAACTTCAGGTTTTGCAGAGGCAGGAGGATAAATTCCTGGGTTTCAGGGTTTCCTGAAAAAAAGCTGTGCAGCTTTCTACCTTTGCTTCAAAGTTTGCAATTGAGATAAATGAACTTTCTCAGAGACCTTTAGGTGGAAATCTCAGATAATCCTCAAGTATTGCACCTCTGTACATGCAGCACTGGGAAGTTACCAACTTCCAGGAAGGAAGAGCCAGAGGATTGCTCTGAAGAAAGGTGAAGTCTGGTGGTGACCACGACAGCATCCTGAATTTGTAATTAAGGCTGTTTCTATAGCAGTAATCTGAGGACACATCCAACTGCAGGCATCCTAACCCTGTGCTCAGCACTGTGTGTGTTCTGCTGTGCTGTCACTGATGTTCTTCATGGCTTTGGACACCACACAGGCTCCTGTGGAGATGTGGCTTTGTTTGGAGCTGCCATCTGAGTTCAGGCTGTGAGTCTGGCTGGACCAAACCCATGTCTGCTCCTACTCACAGCCAGACAACACATCCTCACCCTTCTTATCACTCAGAACCCAAAGTCCTCAGGCAGGAATATATTACAACATAGTAAGGCATCATTCATGGTTGGAAAGAAAGCCTCCCTAAATATTTTTCTTCAGAGAAGTTGCAGATTTCTGCAAAATCTCTCAAATGTGTCATAGAAAAGGACTCAAATTTTATTATTTATTTACCTGATAAAGTTACATCCATCCTGGTCTAGTGGAAGGTGTCCCTGCCCATGGCAGGGGCTTGGAACTATATGATCTTTAAGTTCCCTTCCCACCCAAAGCATTCTGTGATTCCTGCACTGGAGCTGAAGGGATTTGATTTTGCAATCTCTGCTCACATGAGTGGCAGTGCCACACCCTGCCATCGCCCTGCAGACACGCACTGGCACCAGGGAGTGATTAAACCAGCTAAAGTGGCTGGTTCCTTTCCTTAGCTCGTAACTAAACAGCAGGAAAAAGTGGAATAAACAAAGCAAAGCCACAGAGTAGTCACGCAAAGCAAAGGGAACTGAGGAGCATCAGCAGAAAGTGCTCCAGGACAAACCATCTGTGAGCACTTGAGGGTCAGGAAATGCTGCTCTTTAAGAAGTTCGTGGTGCTGTTGTGTAGGACAGGAAATGGGCTGGGGCCGAGGCAATTATGCCTTTTATTTGCTCAGCAGATTTTGCCTCTTTTTACGTAAAACCAGCAAATGAGGAACTTGAAGTCATTTCTCCCATAAGAGTTTTTGGCTGCAGAATTTTTTCGTGGGCTTTCTTCTGCTGAGCTGCTTCTACCTGACATTCTTGCTGGTGTTAACTCTGAAATGCAGGGAAATGGTAATAAAATGACCCGTGCTCCAAACTTTTCTGAAATGCCTGTGAAGCTGCAGAGGCTTTGAGTTGTGGGACACTAAAGATGGGACACTGAGCTGGCTCAGCACTGGGCTGGGAGCCTCTGCCATGGCCCTGTGCTGTGCCTGAAGAGGTCCTGGTGCAGATCTGGGGGATGTCCCCCATCAGGGCTGCACACAGGGCAGGAATGATGTTCATTGGCACCTGACTGTCTGTGCTTGGCCATGGGAAACTCTGCTGGCCATGAGGTCCCAGCTGCCCCCTGCTATGGGACTGGTGTCACTGGGGCACAGCAGGGAGGCTCTGGGGCTGCCCTGGCTTTACCCAGTGTAGTTGTGCTATCAGGGAAGTAAAAACAGGGAATATGGGGGTGTCATGGTTTGACTTTGGCTAAAAGCCGAGAGCCCACACATAGATCTAAAATTTCTCAGAGAAGGGAAAAAAAACCCCTGACTTTTGTGATAAGGATTACAAGCAACTGTTTTATTAACTACTTCACACAAGCAAAACAGGCTCTAACTTAGAATATTAAGTATTTAGTACTACTACTACTAAAATCAGAGCTTAAGAGTTTAAGGGTGAGCAGTTTGATAGTTGTTACAGACACCTTTCTCCCCCCACCCCTCTCTTTTAAGATCCTTCACCTTCCCCCAGCAGCTCGGGAAGGCAGGTGTGTGTGTGGGGGGGGGTTACAATCAGAGGTTTTCTTTGCTGCTGCTCAGAAGAGTGAGAGAGTCCCGCCCCAGCTTTCCTCGTGGGGTCCTTTATTATACTGACAACAGCTTTCCAGGTATTGTTGTCACCTAAGTCACTTTACCATAGGTGCAGTCATTCCCCATAACAGGGGGGAAGCCACACGTGCCCTCTCCACCTCTGAGTAATCTCTCCTCTGAGTAATCTCTCCTCTGCTCAGCACCTTCACAGTAAAAAGGGCAGCTGTTCCAGGTTGGTGGTTTCTGAGGCAATACCATTGCCTCAGTTTATTGGGTTTCCTGACTCCTCAGAGCTCTGGCTCACTGGGAAGCCACGTTCTCCTTCCCCTCTGCCCAGCACAGGGTGGTGGGACACCGAGGTGGAAGGAATGTCCACGCAGGATGCTGAGCATCAACTGCACAAAAGCCTTTCTGAGTCCAAGGAGATATTTGGAGCCTTTGTTTTTTTTAAGGACCAGAGCAGTACAGATACTGAAGACTATTGTGAAAAGATGAGAAGAAATTTGCCTTGAAATGGGAAGAAATGAAGAAGTTTGCCCTGCAGTGAGGCAGTACTGCCTGGGGAGCAATAACCTGCCTTGGGTTCAGCAGAGGTGAAAGCTGCAGAAAATCATGGGCAAACCTGTCTGGGAAATCAAAGGCTTGTCTTACCTTACTCTTACTTACTCTTACTCTTCCTTTTGCCTTTGCTTATCTTTAGGTCACATTAATGACAACTGGGGGAACTGAGGGCGCACCCAGGGAGAGGATGAAATGCTGGGATACACGGAGCTGATGAGCAGGGAGGGATTCTCTTAACTTGCAGGATTATTTTTGCTCTGGGGATGCTCCAGAGGCCTTGGGGAGCAGGGGAAGCACAATGAGTAATGCTCAGGGTAGGTGGTCCTGGGCCTGCTGACCAAATGTTCCTCCCCAGCTACTATATTTGGATACCACAAGCAAGTGATTTCACTTTCCTGTTTAAACAGACCCCCTAAAGTCGGGCTGCTGGCTGCTAAGCCTCCCTTTGCAGCACACTCAGCTCATCCAGCAGCAATCCCTCTCCTCCAGGGGTCACCTCGGGCAGCAGGGATTGATCCTGGGACACAGGGGCTGCAGAGCCCCATCACTCACTGCTTAATTGTAACCAGATCCCCCCCAAAAAAAGTCTGCTGAAATATTTATAAATATTACAGCCAGCAGCTGCTGATGCCAAACAGGAAATTTTAAGCTGAACAAACTTTTCCACGTTTCTAAGTGGGGAAAGTAAACTGTAGCTAAGATCAGTATTTTTAAAAAGGAGAGAGTCTAAATAGCAACAGGCTTCCACTGTTCCATGTCCTGAGGGAAGTTTGGGATTTCTTCAAGTCTTGGTTTTTCAGCCAGGCCATTTTCTATAAGCAGAATGTCTGCACAGTGATATAGGAGGTGGCTTTAAAGAGGAAAACTGGGTTATACCTCAACACAGACATGGTTAATGTGATTTCAAGGGAAAAAATTAAAAATGCACAACTTGAATGGAAACCAATGAGCCAGAGATGAGGCTGGTGGGACCAGTGGCCACCTGAGGGAATGGAGCCCTGTTTTATCTTGCACTTCAAGTTTTGGGCTTTTTTTTTCTCCTCCTTTCAAATTCTTTTCCAGTTTCTGCTCATTCATTACTTGGTGTTGAGACAATATTTTGGAGCTCTAAAAAATGCAAAAAATGGAACACTAAAGCTTTGAGGAATTATCTGTTTTAAACAACTTCTGCCATTTATGAATTCACAAATTCATCTTCAGGCAAGAAGGATTATTAGGCTTTTAAAAACTGATTATGCCATTTCCTAGTCAATGATATTGAAATAGAGATGGAGTAAAGCAAATGTTCTCAGTGTGCACATAAAACCTGAAATTGTATTCTTCAAGAATCTTGAAAATGAAGTACAGATCAAAAACCTTGATTCTTTTGAAGAATGAATTATCCCAATAACTCAGTGTCTATCATCCCCACTTCCCTAGACAGATATTTTTGAGCTCTTTTTCAATTAAATTCTATTTACTGTGGTACTTTAATGGGAAGACAAGAGCTTTCTGGTGCTGAGGTTTTGTTTGTTTGCTTTTAAATTCTGGCTGTTGGTAGGAATTCCTTTTCCACTTCCTCTGTGTGAGTTAATTTTCTTTGAAACAGCTCAATGGTGTGTGGTGAACTTGGCCTTGGGGTGCACAGGCTGAATGGCACTGCACCATCCAGGTGGATTGTGGTGAGCAGAATCCATTTTAAGAGGCAAAAAGATGTACAAGGAAATGAAGTTTTAAGGATTCTCGTAAATTTTAGAGACCAATAGTAGCAAGATCTCAGGAAGGCTTTATTGCAGTATAAAGTGTGGAGTTCAGCAGCAAATTAATTCATAGCTTTTCTACTTGAATGGTCTTTATCTGCTTTAATTCTGGGTGGGAAATTAAGCACCGAGGTGGGCAGTCCTGGGAGAACTTGAGTTTTTTATAAGACTTGGATAAAGGAAGGTCTCAGGGATGAAGGGAGTGTTGTTGGATGGATGCTCAGAGACATCCATGGTGCTCAGAGGTCCCTGCCAGCCTCCTTGGGAATGTGATGTTCTACATTCCCAGATCCAGAAATTCATGGCATCTCTAAAATCTCACTTTCCTTTCTGCTCATCACCTCTGTAGGTTGGTGCTAAACTCTCAGATTTTAGGGTTGGTCTTTCTCATTCGGTGCTGGAAGGATGGGCCCAAAGGAAGGGTTCAGTCTCCATCCCTCCCAGGCAGGTGGTACTGGAGAAATCCTGCCTGTGCTTCCCCAGGAATGAGAACTGCCATTACTTTCTCTTTTTCATGCTGTCACTGCAGACACTGCAGAAAGCCAAGCTGATTTTTGTATCAGCTGGAAAGACATCACAGCAACCAAAAAGAAAGGTGAGGACCTTTGGATAGCAGCCACCTAAATGTCCTCAGTCACAAGGGTTTTCAACAGGATATCTGGCTATGTTTGCCACCATGGAATCCATCCTCCAGCTCCCTTGGATGCTGCATCTCTCAGTGCACAGGTTTGCTGAGGTGCAGCCTGTCATTTTGGAGTGACTTTTCCCTTGGGAATTGTTCAGAAGTGTGTTTCCCTTATTGTGGAAAGTGAATATCTACCCTAGACATTAAATCAGCTGCATCAAGGGCTTCAGTTCTGCTTGCAAATGCCCTCTGAGCATACACATGGTGCACAGAACCCTCAGCAGCTCTTGGAGCTGCAGCACCTTCCTGTCACAGCCTTTAAAGCATCACTGGGTTTTCCTTTCCCTGCTTGACAGGAGGGACCAGGCTCCCCAGGGCCAGGACATGACATGAGTCACCAGTTTTCCATCTCTGGTATCTGGAACAAGTTTGAGTCTAACTTAGACCAGACACTTAGCACAAAAGAAATGTGCCTCTGAGCCTCTGCAGACGTGTAGGCAGTCAGGGGGGGCATATCTTAGCAGAGAGAAATGGTTAGTTTCATTCCTAGTTACTGCTGAACTAGGAGTTAAGCAGGACTTAACTGGCAGTTAAGCATTAGGAGCCCCCAACATAACTAAGAGCCTCGAGTGAGGCTTGAGAAAGGAATTCAGGCATTTCACTGCCCCAGGTAAGTCATCTCTGGGCTCTTTGGTGCACTCCTGGATACAGATCTAACACTGGGAGCCTGGGCTACTCAACTGGCTGCTCTTCCACATGCACCTTCCCTCCAGGGAGGGCTTTTCATAATCCTCAGGGATGGTTCTGCCACAGATCTCGGGCTGACTCTGCCTTGGTGCAGCAGCAGTGTTGGAACAGCCCCAGCTCTTCCCTGTGTGCTGCCCTGAGACTCTTGTTGAGACTCAGATGCCTCCACAGTCCATGTTTCCCTCTGACCACAGGGATTCAGCAACTTCCCAAACATGCAGATGCAGGACAAACAACTGGGCTGTGGTTGGATGTCATGGCACTGACAGGGAGCTCTATTTACAATTCCAGTTTGGAAAGGCAGGCATTTAAATCCATTTTCTGCATAATTGATGAGCAAATTCTGGCTGCCTACCACTAAGCTCTAGATCAGAACATGGTTTAGAAGGAACTTTACTCTTCCTAGGATGCTCTCTAGCTTTGGACTGTGGATACTTTTCAGTCTCTGCCCATTAATTTGGATGGGCATTGCCCTACTCCTACCCATTTTTTGGGCTTCTATCTTATCAGAATAGCACCTTAGTACTTATTTATGTTATTTTTCTCCCAGCCTTCATAAGATTCATAGGGAATGGCAGGAACAGAGCAATGCCAGGAGTCTTTTTTTGCAGTATTTGGTGGAGAACACCACAAGGGAGTAGAAAACCATGTCCTGGAAGGCAAAGCTGACTCACTGCAGACCAAGACAAACACTGAATCATGAACAAACACGTTGGCCTTCACCAGCCACCACCAAGCACAAGATTACAGACAGTTCAGAGTGAGACATCACCACAACAGCTTGAACAGCAGCAAGGCACAGATGTGAGTCCAGCAAACTGGGATGTCCATAAGGAGTGGGAGGAGAGCCCAAGTGCCCTGTGCCAGGTCACTGCTGAGGTGGCATCACTCCACCTTGCCTTAGGCACTGGAGCTGCAGCACTTGAGGAGGTGGCCTGGAATTTTTATTACATTTAGGAGCAAATTAGGTCTGGTTTAGGAATTTTCCAGTGTGAAGCTTCTTTGCTAGGAAATGTTGATTTGCTGAACCCAAAACTTTGACACTGTAAGAAAGCTTTGTTATCATCTCCTGGGTGGGATTTTTGGTGAGACAGAGACCATCCCAGCACAGCTCACACTCAAACTTAAGAAACTGAGGTTGGTATTTCAGGCTGGATTTAGGCAAGAGGGAGCTCACCCATCCCTCAGGTGCAGCTTGGTGCTTCTCCCCACCTGAGAGAGGTCTCCCAGCACCTCGTGTGGACTCAGACAAGTGCTGTGAGCTAAAGGTTGGGCAGTGCTGGAGCTGCTGGCTCCTTACAAAGCCCAAGGTGGTTCTTGGAGACTGGAGGAGAGGACGTGCCCTCACCAGCCATGCAACACCCACTGAGGGGGTCATGAGACACCCCTTGAGCACCAGGTCTAAGCATTTGACATCTTACAATTCTCTTACAGCTCCACAGACTCTTTCTGGCTGCAATAGTGGAAGAGCAAATTGAGTTTGATTAAATCCTTCCATTCAATGAACTGTACCATGCCTGTTTACACTCTGCTTCTGATACTTCAGCCCCAAAGCAATGACTATTAATCTCAAAATTCCCATTAAACAGTTAAAACTGAATCTTTCAGAAGGATTGAGGCTCAGCTGGAAGCTGTGGATGTGTCACTCCATGGAATCCCCTGGAGCTCAGGCTGTAGCACAGGATGGCAGGACAAGGGGACAGAGACCAGCAGCCTGAGCACCAATATCTGAGTAATTCTGGCCTTGTTCACTGTATGGAACGAGGCACAAATCCCTTCCTGGGCTGAATTATCCCTGGCAGCCACACCCTTTGGTGACCTGGAGGTGCCACACATTGATCCCACAGCAAACACTGGTGTTAGTGCTGCTGTCCCAAAGTGCTCCACACACCAGGGATCTATTCCTAGATGGACCCTTGGGTTATCTGCTTCCAGCCCCCTCCCTGGGGAAAGATGTCTTTACCTTCTGCTTGCCTTGTGACTTTTAACCACATCCAGCACCTGCTCACAGCCTTTTGGTGATGGCCCTGCCTGCCCAGGCTGGCTGTGAGACAGCTCCTGGTTCAGTCCCTTCCTACCCCCAGCCACAGAAGAGTTTGAGTTGCAAGGGACCTTAAAAATCCCTGCTCTGGGCAGGGACAACTCCCACTCTACCAGGTTCATCACAGCCTTGTCCAACCTGGCTTTGAACACTTCCAGGAATGGGGAATCCACAATTTCTCTGGGTAATTTGCTTCTGCATTTAAATAAAATGTTTAAATAAATAGACATACACTGTACCTAATTACATATAATATATATATTGTATATAATATAATTATATAGATATAATGCAGAGCTGTAGTACCACTGCTACACCTACAGCAGCAGCAGCTTCATCCAGGCAGTAAGGGCATGTTCACATGAGTGTGGCCTTCCAAACCATGGCACAAGATCTATTTGTGAACAGTGACCTGTGCTGATGGGATGCAGACATCTGTAGACTTGTTCTTCAGTGGCTGCAATTGCTGCTTAATCTGGCAAAGGCTCTGCAATTCATTCTGTGTTTCATCTGCTGGATTTTAATGAGGATTTTTTTGCCATCACCTCACATTTTGCACAGGCAGATGCCTTGCATTTTATGAGCCTTATGTAGAAACCCCAGCACCAGTAAGGTGGTAGTGTGATGATCCTTACTATAAACTCCATCCACACTCTTCTGGTTCTGGTAATTTGTTTGTGGAGGATAGAGAGCCATGTCAGGTATGGCCTGACTGTGTCACACCATAACTGGAGGAGCAGAATTGCTGTCACTTGCAACAAGGCTGTGTTCTCATTTGTTTGAGGATGACTGTAATTGGAACCTCCTGCAGCCACTGGAGCCAGGAGCCTTTTGGCTCTAACACAGTTTGCTGAAAACACTAATGCAATTACTTACGTGAACTAATCTGTAAAGGATGTTTCTCTGTTGTCTCTGCCTTAATTGTTTCCAGCTTATGGCATGGAAATGTTATTGGCCTTGGGAGGCCAAGGGGAGAAAGGAAAGAAGGCATGTCAGAAGCAAATGGAAGGTCTGGATGAATGTAGGAGGTACTTGGAGTATTTCCTCCTACTCCTACGTTCATTAAATCATGGAAACAAAGGTAAAGCTATTTGTTTAAGTCACACTTGGGTAGAGCAGGCCTTGGTCTGCCACTGGGCAGCTGAGAACTGTTCTGTAGCTGCAAGACTTTCTTAAAACAGGTCATGCTGCTCTCCAGGCATCTCTTGCTGTTTGGGAGCAGGTCCTCAGCCTCCCTTCTGTCCCTGGTGCAAAGAACTGGCTCCAGCCAAGGTGTCTGGGGTTCCTCTCCCCCAAAAGATCCTGGTGGCTGCCTTGGGATCCTGTGGAGCCCCTCAAGTTGTTCTGCTGCTCCACATCTGCAGATGTGGGTATTTCTAAGGAGAAAAAGCTGGTAGAGATTTGTCCATTTTCAGCACTTGAGCAAGAAGGCTCCCTAACAAAGCCTTTGAACTCCCTCTTCTTGAAGGGGGTGTTGGAAACAGTGTCTGACTCTCTCATATCTCCAAAGACTTCAACCATGCATGTCAGTGCTTGGATCTGAGGGCAGCTGGACTGAGGAAATGTTCCCAGATCCAAAGGATTCATTAGCAGGGGCTGGGCTGAAGCCGTGGTATTTGGAATCAAGCTCCACTTGTCCCATGTCCAGCAGCCAGCCCAGTGCAGAGGCTGCATGGGCCAGACAACCTTTGCTCATCAACTAACACATGGCCATCTCTTCCCAGCAGTAGCTCCCACATGCTGAATCACTCACTTGATGTCTAAATATTAATGGAAAATGTCTTTCTAGTCCTGAAAGCTGTTCCCTCCTTGCATTCGTGTCCAAACTGTAGCCTTTTGGATAAGCTTCTGGCTGGTTTTTCCAAAGCAAGCATCTCCTGCAAATGGTAAGCAGCTAAAGGAAAAAGAAAATTCATTTGGAGCACTTGGAGAGAGAGGTCATGAAGTGTTTCACACAAAAGTGAAAATTTTAATGGCAGATAAAGAAACTAGAATTTTCAAAGCCTGTGGCTTTGCCTGGTTGTTCTTTCCAGGCATTTCTCCCATAGAAGCACAGCAGGGGAGGAAGGTGTTGCAGAGTGTTGCTTGTTCGGGGTGTTTTGCACGTTTTTGTGTGGTTTCCTGGGATGGTTTCCCACTCTACCTGTTCCTCTTTGCTCAATTTTGAAAAGGAAAACGACTTGCTGTATCTGCTCAGTGCCACCAAAAAATGGCAGTTTTGCTAAAGAAAATATAAGCCATTTTCTGGCCTGTTTCCATAAGGTTCCTTCAGGCATGTCAAGTATTTCAGTTGTGGAAAGAGCACAGTGGTTTTCATATGGTCAGACTGTGTGCAGACAGCCTGGGGATTTCAGAAATCATTTCCTTAAATTTATTGCTGTTTTAAGCTTTCATTCTCTCTCTAATACTGTGTGTCCTGGGCTCTCCTTTGCAGCCTGCTCACCATCTGCAAAGTTGTTTAATATGTGCTACTGTACCGTGATCCATTTTCCCCAAAATCAGTGTTTCATACAAAGTAGAAGTGCTTTTCTTGGCCCTGCAGAACCAGGAGTGATTTCCAGAGCCCCAGCCTGTCATTCCCAGGCTTTCCATCCTTTCTGCAGGGATGTTTGGGATGTGAACAGAACCATTTCTCAGGAGCAGCTTTGGGCTGTGCTGGGATATCCAGAGCAGCTCCCCTGGCAGGGCAGAGATGGAGTTGGAGATTCCCTTCCCTGTGCACTTTTGGGAAGTTCCTGAATGGAGCTTTGCATCATCTTCCCACTCCTGCTCCCTTTGCTCTCCACAACCCCCTGGAAAGAGTCCCAAACTCCCCTCCTCCTGCAAAAACCCCTCTATTTCTTGCTGCCTGTTGGAATCTGGAGGGATTGGAGTCTGGATGCTGAAGAGAAATGGGTGGTCAAACAGTGGAGTCATTGGAGGGATGTCAGACAAGAGACTTTTCAATGGTTGCCACCCCACTTTTCAGTGTGAGGTCAGTGAAAAAAAGATGTGGCTAATTTTGAATTTTAAAAAAAATAAAAATTGATGCAGCACTACCTGAAAAGTAATTAATTGTCAAAAATAAAATCAGTGTAGTCCCATCATTAGGATTCTTGACTGTTCCTCTACCATGTGCCTTTTTTTTCCTTGTAGTCACCGTGTGAAATTCTAAGTGTGACCCAAAAAAAGGAAAGTATTTGTCTGATTTTATTAACAAAATATTTTGTTTCTATTGCAACCAAAAAGCTCAGGTCTTTGGCTGGGTCCTTGGTAATGATATTAAGGCACATTGGAGCCTTAGTGTCCCTGGGACTGAACTTCTGGAGTCAGCACTGATGTTCTTGTCAAGAATTCCTTCAAAAATCAACTGTGAATCTCAAGTTTCGATTATTTCTTTATCAGCTGTTAAACATCAACATAAATACGTGTCTGTTGCCATGTAATTATGATTATTTTCATTTTTATAACAGTGTCAGTTCTTGGTGGACTTTCTGTTACTCCATTGAAAAGTGGGATAATGTGGGTGTGGGCTTGTAAATGGGAAAAAAATTCTCTTAAATCCTTCCTCTGCCACCAGTTCAGCAGCACCACAGACATAAACTGGGGGGGACAACTGGAGCTCCAGTTTGGACAGATGTAGTCTCTGGGCATCACTCTCTCTGCCTCTTCTTGGAGGGAAACAGACCAAAAATACAAAGCTCCTCAAATTTGGGGTTTTTTTTTAGAGCTGCTGCCTTTTTCCTGGGCCCTTTCACATTTTAAAAATTGGATTTTAGCTTTAAGGGCTCTTCTTGAACTTGCTTGTCCTCATTAGGGATTGCAGATTGTCCTTGTGTGATGGGAAAAACCTCATTTCTGTGTTCTTCTCTGTGTACTCCATTTCTCCTACGACCTCTGGAGTTTTAATTCCCCTACAGTTCCTCCAAATCAAAATGTATTTTGGGGTTAAACAAAGGACTCTTGACATCACTTATTCCTTTGCTGTAATCTCCCACAAACTGAGGAACTGTCCATTGACAGACCCTGCTCTGGCTGTCCCTAAACATTCAAAAAGGAATTTAGATTAGAAAAAAGCAAGGAAGGAGAGAGAGAGAAGGAAGACTTCCTTGAAAATTCGCTTAAAAATAAAATGAATGGGGTGCTAAGAGGATTTAAAGGGAAATGCCCCAAAGCTCTTGGATGAATTCCTGGGGGCTGCACAAGGGAAATAGAGAATTAAGGAGGAATTTAGACATGACCCTCCAGGATGAATTTCTTTCTTGAAGCTTCTCCCTCAGTTTAACAAACCTCCTTGCACTCCTGTTTTCTGCAGCAATAGACTCTCCAGATAAAAATGATACCAAAACCTTCTGTAAGAGCTGAAGGAGATGCAAAATAAGCTTGTTTTTGCATCCCTGTGCTGGTCCAAATTCTGCTGAAATTCAGAGTGCTTTTTATTCAGTATTTTGTCTCTATATTTCCGTAGTTTTGTTCTCTGCCTTGTAGGAGGAATTAGAACTGTTAAAATGTCAAGTATTATTCTAGTAAAACAATCCCACCTTTTATGTGACATTTGAATTGTCCAACCTTTTCCTCTGATGTGAAAAACATGCTGAGAGTAGTGAAATCTGCTTGGTTTCTGCAGGACTTATTGCTTTAGTTTGGTGCCACTGTAAATTCTGGAGTTCTTTTACAGGGAAGATGTCTGGAGTTTAGTTTAGAGAAGAAAACAATAAGAATGGAAGAGTGATAAGAAGAGCTCTGCTTGTTTTTCAGCCAAGCAATTAAAAAAGCTGAAAAATTGTAAATGAAATTCCCCTACCTATCTAGATTCTAATTTAGTTGCTATAAATTTATTTAATTAAAAGGACTTTTTAAAAGTTGAAAATTACACTTAAGGTGAAAAAAATGAGCTGTCACTCAACCACACTTCTAGAGGTAACATTATATTATATTATATTTATATTTCAACAAGTTTTCCTCTGCCTGCAGAGGAATTCTGAGCTCTCGTCTTTCAGAGTGAGAACAATTTAATTCCTAATACCAAGAAATGAGATGCAGAACAAGAGCACTGAGATGTGTAGGGAAGGTGATCCAGGGAGGTGACAGTCCATTACATATCCAGTTTCCATGGCCTGAAAAAATGACTTTGGCCATCTCTGACATAATGCTGAGCCTCTGGTTGTAGCCTATGAAAAATGTGGGAATTAAACACCTTCTAGGATTACACTTGGCCAATCAAGCCTGTGAGAGCAGTGGTAGAGTCACCAGCCCTGGAATTATTCAAAAAACAAATGGATGTGGCAATTCCTGATACGGTTTAGTGACTGTGGAAATACTGGGCCAAAGGTTGGACTTGATGATCTTGGAGGTCTTTCCCAACCTTATGGATTCTATGATTTTAAGGGCAGTAATGTGGGAGTGTAATGCAGCCAGTGAAGTTTGGAGAGGTCCAAAAGGACAGGGCCTGTGTTCCAAGCATGGCAGGCAGCTTTTCTCTTGCTTTAATTTGCTGAATGTGACCCTGTTACACAGAGATATCCCCCTGCCAGCATCCCATGTGGCCTTGGATCTGTGAGTCCTTGAGGTCGTGGGTCCTCCTGGAGCCCCAGGGAGGGGAGGGATGTGGTTGGTAAAAGCCTTGGCTTGGATGTGTTTGAGGTACAGCTGGGCAGCACACAGGGAGGCAAATGAGATTTTGGGATTTTCAGGGCACAGATTGTTTGCCCAGAAGAATCCCTTCAAGTGGAGACTGGCTGTGTCTTGCCAGAAAGCCCAGTTTCTGGCAGAAAATATTGTTTATAGAGAGGCAGTTTGGGGATATGGAGTTGGTGCTTGTCCTCAGAGTCCTCCTGTATGTATCTACCTTTATTTGAATTGGAGAATTGTTGGCTCTGGAAATGTTTCCTTCAAGTAAAACTACAGTTTTTCTTTCTTCCTCTGTCTCAAACACGTGGTGTGAGGGAAGTTTCATCACTTCTTAAGGGCTTCTCTCTTATTACTGCATTTCTTTTCCCAGCCAGTGTCTTCAGAAATCCCCTCTAAAAACACCTAAGATTCTTCTAAATCCCATTAAACTGACTTGAGTGGTAATTTGGGGAAGCAGACAAGAGCAGGTTGGGATCTGAAAGACTTATTTCCCATGTCTGCTTGTTTTTCTGGGTGTTCTTGAAGAGCTGTCTTGGCCTCACTTTGCTTAAACCCTTTTAGCAGATAAGGCTGCTTATTTATTTTAAACATTTTTAAGATCTCCAGCTACAGCATTTACTGGTTAATGACTCTCTGATGTCTGGATCTACAAAGCTCCTTCTCTGCTCCCTGGCTGCTCATTTCAGATGTCAGGTAATGGCTGAGTGCTGTGTTATGGCATTGAAAGCCATTTTCCAGCACGATTTCCAGACATCTTTTTCCAGATTCCATGGCCTTATGTTGTTGGTCAAAGTTATGAGTGAGGGAGGGTGGCAACATCCACCTGCAACTCCTGTGTGGAGCAGTGCTGGAGATGCCAGGGGAGCAGCATTCCTCCTGGATGCACTCCCTGGGAAGGGATCCCGGGCAAACATTTAACAAAATTTGCAAATTAGTGTGGTCTTGTGAAGCTTTCCATGGCAATATGTTGTTTCAAAATAGGGGGACCAGATTTTTAGTGTGGAAGGTGATGCTTACAAGGAAATAATGGCATGAGGGGAACCTTATTGCTCTTTACAACTCCTGGAAAGGAGGTCGTAGCCAAGGTGAATCCAAGATGTGGATGTAGAATACCACAATAGAGTGGTTTTNAGCCGTGGGGATTTGACTTCAGTCAAATTTCATGGAAGTTGTGATGAGGGACACAGCCAAGGTGGGGTTGTCCTCATTCCCTGTGCCTGTGGGAGATGGGATGCTGCCTGCACCAGCCTCCCACCTCTGCACCAGCACATCCCAGCCTCTTCTCCAGCACAGCTGAATCCGAGGTGTGGATGGAGAATACCACAATAGAGTGGTTTTTAATGAAACACGGGGAATCCAGTTTCTCAAACACTTTTAAGCAAATGTCCTGATTCAATTTCATTCTGGTTGGGAAATTCCAAAATAAGAATTTAATTAAATCCCTACCCAAGTGTTACTGTGGGGGATGTAATGTTCTCTCCCTCCTTGGATTAAAACTGCAAATATAAGCTAATTCAGGCAGAAGAGGAAGGTGATTCCTAGTGAATGGTTATGGGATCTTGGTCTGTTTGATGGGCACATGTGTGCTTTCTCTTGTTCACCAAGGTTTGATTTGGGATGGAAGAGGAAGGGTGGAAGTTGTTACTATGCTCAGGTCCCTGTGCTCTGGCAGAGGGTTTGTGGTGGCTCCTGAGCAGCTTTGCTGAGCTGTGAAGCCAAAAGCATCTAGTCCCTCCTGCACCTCCTTCCTCCATGCACTGGTGGCAGCTGCTGCTGGAACAAGGAGAATGTGGCTTTTCTTCGAAAAGGAGAACAGGGCTTTGCCCTCCTGGGAACCTGGTGCTTGTATCCCGAGATATTCATCCAAGCCTGGGCTCAGAGCGAGAGCTGCAGCTCCTCATCGTCCCTGTGGGAATCTGACATCAGCCAAACGCAGGGGGGCTGTGGTGGTGCTGAGGGGGCACAGCCAGGGTGGGGCTGCCCTCCATCCCCCTGTGCCTGCGGGAGACGTGGTGCTTCCTGCGCCAGCAAATCCCGGGTTCTCCTCCGAAAGAGCGAAATCCGAGCGTTGACCCAGGTTGAAGCAGGACAACCCAGGCGGAGAGCTGCCTCTGGCCACCCGTGCTCACCCCAGGCTGGAGGCCGGGCGCGGGCAGGAGGCTGCCCAGCAGGAATGCTGGAGCCCGGCTTTCCCAGCCCTGAGCGAGAGTTCCCTCTGGTGGGGATTTCTGCTCCACAGCCAGCCCGGAGCACCGGGAGCTCTGCTCCCCACGGGCGGGGTTGGACAGCAGCAGGTTTGGCCCCACAGCGAAGAGGGAAAAACCCTGGTCTGGGGCGGCTTCCTGACACCTTTGTCCCTTCATTCCCGGCTCCTTGGGCACATCGCGGCTCTCCTTTCTGCCAGGCTGCCCAGGAAGCTCCCGGGGAGGATCCAGGCTCTGTCCGAGGGCGCTGGGCGCCGGCATCATCCCCGTCCCCTGCAGCAGCATCATCCCCGTCCCCTGCAGCAGCATCATCCCCGTCCCCTGCAGCAGCATCATCCCCGTCCCCTGCAGCAGCATCATCCCCGTCCCCTGCAGCAGCATCATCCCCGTCCCCTGCAGCAGCTTCATCCCCGTCCCCTGCAGCAGCNCTATCCCAGGACACGGGGACTCTGCAGGATGAAGGCAGCGGGATTCGTCCCGCTCCACTCCAGCTGCATCTTCCTTACTGCAAAAATAACCCAGGACACCCGGCGGGTTTGCCAGGAAGAAAACCACCCGGGAGAAGTTTGCTCTACTCTTGGAAGAAGCAGCTGCTGGTGGAACACAAACATTCCATGACAGAGGTCAGCAGGGAAGTTTTCCCTGCGCTCTCTGGGGGGAAGGAGAAATCACCTCTCCCGGTTTGGGATCCTGGAGTGTTGTGGCTGTGCCGCTTTGTTTATGATCTCTGTGATGTCCCCACCCTGCATCCAAGGGCTGGGCGGCCTCGGGGAGGGAAGGCAGCGCAGGAGAGGGACGGGAATGCTGCGGGACGGGAATGCTGCGGGACGGGAAAGCTGCGGGACAATGCAGGAGCGGGCAGAGCAAGTGCTCGCCCGGGCCAAGGTCAGCTATTGTTCCAGGGAGTATAAATAGCTGTGCTGGAACAAGGCAAAAGGAGCCTGCAAATAAAAACTTCACTTCTTCTTGAGCCCCGAAGTGAGGAAAGTGGAACAAGTCACCAGGAGAGAAAGAAGTGTCTCCAGGAATGCCCTGCCCACGGAGCAGATCCATAAAACATTGTAAACTTATGCCTGAATTTCCTGCTTGTGCCAATAATAAGATTCTCCCCCTAAAATTACAAGAGGTAAATATGCTCTGAGGAGAGATGTAAAATAAGAAGTATGTTTTCTCTTGTTATAAATAACTGGGATATTTGTATGTCACAATGACAGTGTTCGTTCAAAATCAGGTTAAAAAAAAAATCAAGATTCTACTTAATGAATTTTCAGATGCAAGAATTGCATGTGATTTTTTTTTTTGTGTATGTTCAAATTCTAAGCTGGCTGAGAAAGGGCAGTTTCAGAGAAGCTGTGTAAAATGAATGTCTGCTGTTGTGACAGTGAAGTAGTTCCAGGCTTCTCAGGGCCTTTATCCACTTTCATTGTGTAGTTTTCTTTCTTCTGTTAGAATATTTATTGTTTCTAGAAATTGACTGAAAACCTGGACTTGCACCTTTTTGTGAAGCAGAAGCTGTCACAGGTATTTCATTTCTTGTGCTTATTTAACTGGATTGTGGAGCAATAAAAGGAGATGGTCTGGGCCATTTAGCACTGGTGCTGCTGGGATCCTGTGTGGGACCAAATACAAAGCTCTGCACTTCAGCTTCAAAGTCTGATTGCAGGAAAAGTGCTCTGAGTTGTGCTCTGGAGTGCTTTGATTGCATTAATTACATTACTGCACCTTATACCTTCCGTGCATGTGTTAGTTTATATCTCATCTCCCATTTTGCGAGCCCAGGAGGGAGATAATTACAGCACATCTTTCCTTTTTAAGTTTCCTGCTGGGATATTTTCTGCTTGAAATCAATGCCTGCCCGTGTGCCTGTGAAATTTCCTGAGGAAGTTGTTTAAATGGGGCTGTAAAAACTAGGACTGATTTAGCAAGCAGGAGCAATCCAACATTCCTTCCAGAAACCCCCAGCCCAGAGGGCACAGGGGCTGGAATTTCGTGCCCATCAACTGCTGGTGGCACTGCTCTGCAAATACCTGCATGGGAATGGAAAGAAGTAGGGAAAAGGGAGCATGGATATGGAGCAATGAAGACACAGGACATCAGGAAGGATTGTCCTGTCAAACAGGAAGGTCTAATGAAACGGGAAACTGCTTCCAACTGCTCTGCTCACACAAGGTGTCCTGGTCTCTCCTTAGCACAGCCTGGAGTTCCGTTGTAGGAAATAGCAGCAAAATTCCCTTTTTATCTCCTCCAACTGTCTCCTGTCTCGTGTTGGGATGCACCCAGCCCAGTAGCAAGGCTCTCTTTGCAGTCCTGATCTTTGCTGCCACACACTTGGCACCAGCAGCAAAAGGGAGAGCGAGCACTGGCCAACTGGAAGGGATCTCCAGTGCTGTTCTCCCTGGGGAGCACAAAGTCAGGCAATAAAGAGCTATTTGTTGCTCTCCTGTCATCCTTCCCTTGCTGTTATGTCCCCAGGAGCAGAGGATGTCCCTTTGGCCAAAGCTGGGAATGGTCCCCCCTCTGTGCTGGGGTCAGGCTGCAGCTGGAAGCACTGCCAGGATTGGGGAGCAGGGAATAGAGCCACAGGTGCCAGGGGGCTCCTGGGGATGTTGGACTGGAGTCACTGGCCTGGAGGGTCCCCTCCACGTGTGGCTGTGCTGGGCAGTTCCATGACATCCCCCTCTACCTGAGCCTCTAAGAGCATCTTGGGGTTTGAATTGCTGGGTGTGAGCTTTGGAACCCAGTCGGGTTCCAAACTGGAACCCAGTTTGCCCAGTCGAGCAAAGGGATGTGTTTTACACCAATTCACCATCAGATGGAGCAGTTTTGGAAGCAAAGGCCAGGATTGTTCCGCTTCCACTCTGCCTGAGGCCAGGATAAAGGTGCTATAGCATCCTGTTCTCAGCTTTAGTGGATCTTCGAGGATTCGCGTGCCTTTATCTGAGGGGTAAAACAGTAAACGTCGGTAATTTGGTAGCCTTGATGCTCTGTTGGGAAGTGAAAGACGCCGTTTTCAGTTTCTTCATGCAAACAATAAATAGGAATTCGGCCTGGAGCACTGACTGAGTGTGGGATTGCACCTCGTGAGACGCTGGGTCTGCAGGAAGGAAACTGGGGGAGGCTGTGCCGGGGTCGTGGGAACTGCAACAATTTGGGGCATGTGCAGAAATTGTGATGATGTTCCAGACGAGGTGTTAAAGCTGTTCCCCGGGTGAGGGTTTTCAGGATCACAGCCTGGTCACAAAACGAGAGCACTGTGAACTCTGGGATGCCTCTGGAATGTTTTGGGATGCAGCCAGGTCTCCTGCTCCATGCCTCAAAGACCTGGACACCTGTCTCACCTGTGACATTGCCCTGGTTTTGTCCCTGTGGACATTTGTTCAATTGAGCCAGTCTGTGCTGTTTAGGGCAGATATTTGAGCTGTGCTCCATAAACTCACTTAGTATTTCCTTTAACACTGCAAGAGTAGTGCATAAATAAGTGCCTCTATATTTAGGCATTGCTCCATCAAGGGAAGTTTGCTGGGATGGGGTGTCTGAACTGTAGTGAAGGGCACATTGAGGGGATAAATTCTGGTTGAAGCAGCGGGGAGGAATAAAAATTCTACATCTTGAAAGACTGAAAAAACCACTTTGCCTCTGGAGGGCTCTGAGAAGAAGAGAAAGAAAAATACTCTTTCTGACTGTGTTACAGCAGTTCCAGCAAGGCACAGGCTGTGCCTGCATGGCTTCCATTAGCATCTCAAGTGCTTCACAGAAATACACCTGCTGATTCCTCTCAAGAAGAGGAGTTCAGCAAGGTACATTAAACCTGTGTTTCCTTGTAATGAGTTTCCAGGAGCTCAGTGATGCTGTTTAGGCAGGTTAACCTGGCAGTCCTTGTAGTGATGTCTTTAAAGGGTCATTAAGTCCTTCAATGACCGCTTGTTTTTTCTAAACAAAAAACTAAAATTATTTTTGTAAATAATAACCTGAGTAAAAAGACTTGATGAACCTCCTGTTACATCGTGTGGCACCTCAGCATCCTCGTGGTGCTGGGACAAACATCCTTATGATGTGTCAGGGGGACAGCACCTGATTGTCTGGAGGTTCCCCAGGGATTGCCTGCCCGAGGTGTGTCCCATCACTGCAGGCATTTCAGATTTGGTGACAGACAGCTGTAGGTGTCAGGGGTTAAATCCTGACACCCCCCAGGAGTGAGGAGCTCTGAAGGGAGTTGGATTCCTCTCCCTCCTCCTTGCAAAGGCAGCTACAGCTGGGATGCAGGCAAGGAAACATGAACCAGCCCAGCCAACACAAGGAGATGACAACCTCCCTCACATCCCCCTTCCCTGCCCCCCTGGAAAACCACTCCGTTGTTTTTGGCCAGTAAATGAAAGCCAAGCTGAGGCCTCCATCCAAAACTCGGTCCCAGGCTGTGTGGGAGAGTTTGTACACGAACCTACAAAGGACAGACTGTTTTGTTTGAGAGGTTTTTTTGGTGGATGGTTGATTTCCCTCCTTCCCCCCAATCAATTCATGTGAGGTTTCATAAACAATATTAAGCCAATAATATCTGTGCCAACAAATTGTGATTCTAATCCTGCTTCCTGATACTTGCAATGCCGATTGTTTGTCTGGGTGAGCAATTTGTGTCAGCTGGCTTCTTCCCTGCCTCCCAAATAATTCTCCCACTCTTTGGAAGCCTTCTGTCCAGGCTGGGAATGGCTCTCCTGCCCCAGGAGCTGGTGCCAGTGGTGCTCCAGCTTCTCTGCAGAATTAGCAACCATCCCACAGGAATACCCATCTCTGCCCTGTCTGCTGTGGGGTAGGGGCTAAGGACACACTGCCATGGATAAATGGGATAAGAATCCGGGTTTGGGATGAGGGCAAATAATGGGAAAGCCACTGCACACGACAACTGGTTAATTTTCGAGCAGCCTGTAGCTATTTTAGTTACAGTCTCTTTTAAGGAGATCAACACTGAGGGCAAATTCCTTCCCAGATAAATCATGCTCATTCCACATGCACGAGAAAGTGGGGAATTTTGTTTTTCAAGTGGCTGCTTTGCATGTTTCCCTGGCTGGCAGCTCATGTGCCAGTGCCAGGGCTGGGCTGACTTAGAGCAAGGGCTGTCACTCCCAGTTAGCAGGGGATTTTCAGCCTCCCAATGCTCACAGGATAACTCTCTCTAAGATAACACTCTGGAAAGACACAGGGTTCCTTTAAAAGTCCTTTGAGAGAAGGTCTCAGCCCCACACTTTTAACAATCTTTTGGGCTTTGGGATAAATCGTTTTGTGGTTAGAAAGGAAGGGGAAGTACAGCCTCAGGGCACAAGCTGCTTTTCCTTCGCTCTGACAGGCTCTTTACATCCCAAACCTGGGGCAGCTGCAGCTCCTGCACTCCCTGCACTCCCTCTGGATGCCCTGGGCAGGGCAGGAAGACAACAGCAACACCAGAGCTGTGGTCACCTCCCTGCCACAGCACTCAGCTGTTTCCCATGGCACCTTCGGCCTGAGCTTTGCCATTCCCTGACCCCATTCACGTGGAGATCCCAGAGGAGATCCATGGAAACAGTGGGGAGGACTGTGGATGCAGCATGTCTGCACCTCCTTGTGCACTGAGCATCACCTTGGTAGTGACAGATGAGGACAAGCCTTGGTCTTTGCTGCTTTCTTAGCCCTTCAAGGTTTCATTGCAAATACCCTGGTGTGGGAAAAGAACGGAGACCCAAAATGTGGTGACGTGACCTTTCCTATTCCTGCAGCAGCTGTAGCTGAGTGGGGAGGTTCCTTTCTCTCCCATCTGTAAGCTGTGTGCATGGAAAACTGAATTCCCAGCTGCACACACACAGGAAGCTCCGTGCCTTCCTCCAGGACCATTCAAGGAGAGAATTCCTCTGGACATACTCAGTCCATATGAACACCACCAATCTAATCTAGATTTATCAGCCATTTTTTCATGATTGAGCCATAAGTGCCCGAGTTCTAAATATGGCTTAAATTTTCCATGTCTGTTAGTGTGAACGTGGAGTAACTAAAAGAATTGAGATGTTTTAGTTGTCAGAAACAATGCTGGCGAATTCCATGAATTCTGCACAGGTTTGTACTGCATGAGGAGGCCCACACTGCCCTTGGATGCTTTTAAAATGCTTTGCATGTTGTAATTTGTTTATAAAACTATGGCAAACACTGGGAAACGGACTTTGGTAAATCATCCAGTCTGTTACACTGGCCCAAAGCTAATGTGAGTCTCCAGCCAAAACAATGGATTTGGCACCTGTTAAAAGCTAGAGATGGTTTTCTTACATTTGCATAAACAGCTCTAGATTTGAGGCTTTAACAGATTTAATCTCTGGAGGATTAAAATCCTCCAATGTGGCTTTGGGGAGGTTTTCCCCCCTCCAGATGTGTCTCGGGGACCCTTGTGCTCTGTGGGAGTTTTTAATTTCCCATGAAATGTCCTGCTCCTTGCTGTGGATAACAGCTCCTGGGTTCTTCAGTAGCTCCTGACCTTAAGCCAGGCCTTGTTTCTGTAACTGGCTCCTGTCTCCACAAGAAGCCAAAGACAGTGGAAAACTCAAGCAGGCCAAGAGAACTGAGGGATCCTGGGCTGGATTCATTGATGCTCTCTGGAAATACTCTTGTCACGAGCTCTTCTCCACTCACATGAAAGTGCTCTGATTTCCTGGGGTGTGTTAAACTCCTCCAGCAGATCCTGCTTTGGCAGCATCTGCTTTTCCCAGTTCCAGCCCTGCTGCAGCCCTGGTATTGTTTTACAGGGCTCTGAAGGCCATGTGTGTTTGTCCTTTCCATGGATAATGTCGTTTCTGTTAAGAACCATCACGTGCTTTTTTGTTTTGATCCTTTTTCCATGTGCTGGGGATGTACTTGGGGTCATCCTCACTGCAGGCTGCAGATCACGTACAGAGCAGTCAATATTTATCTGCTGGATTTACAAGAAAGGTGTTGACTGCAGTTGCAATGAGAAGCTATTACTCCCTGTCACTTGATTTGATGATAAATTATTCCCTTTGCTAACCCTTATTGCTGTGGATTTCCTTTGTCCACAGCAATAGGATGTTCAGAAATAAATATAAGGCTTCTGTTTCACTTAGCAAGTCTGAAAATTGTATTTCCACGTGTTCATAGACTGGCTTTTTATTTTGTTTTGGGTTGTGGTTTTTTTGTTGTATTTTTGGTTTGTTATGCTTTTTTTTTTTTCCCCCTTGAGTTTCAGTCTAAAGGTCTTTCTTTGCTCATGTTTCAAATACCAGCATGGATTTGAGATCCTGTATGGGACTGCCAATAATGGTTTTTTCCCATAGAAATTTGCCCAAAAATAAGGATTTGGTACATGTTATCTTTCACTGCGTGTAGATGGGGAGACACAGACTAAGCCTACAAAGAATATTGAAGTGGACTGGTTATGGGGAGCTTCTCTGGGGGAAATTATGTTTTTCTCATCTCCCCCACTCCATGTGTCAGTGAGGCTGCATGAAAATATCCCCAGTGACAGGTCACAGATGATCAGAGATTTAACTGGTGTCAAGTTGAGCTCTCTCTCAAGAGAAGCCAGAAATCCTATGGTTTGTAAGTACTGACCTGCTCTATCAAAATCTTTATCAGAGTTTCTGATAGGAACTGCTGTGGTGCCTTCCTCTGAACAAACTGCATGAGCCATGTGGGAGGCAAACCACTTTCAGTGGATGTTTCTGAAAATCTCCTCAGGCCTCATCTATCTCTGTCAGTGCTTTCAAAACCCTTCAAAAAAAAATCAAATTCTAGAAAACCAGCTCTCACCGTTGTCTGGACTTTTCCGTGCTTTTGAAAACCTTCCTGTGTATCCTGGAGCCAAATGCTCTGTCACAGTGTGTCTGTTCAGGATTGAGTTCCAAGGGGCTGCAAGGAATTCCTGGTATTGGAAAACAGGCAGTGCTGGAGGCCAATTGCTGCCCATCCACTGCTGCAGGGGACTGGCCTGAGCCCAGGGATGGCAAATTGGTGACTCAAAGTGTTGGGTTAGTCACTGCTGGAGGGAGAATCCAGTAAGACATCTTGGAAGATTGCACTAGATAGGATGTTCTCCAAACATGGCAAGGAAAGAACAGCTAAAACAACAGAGAATTCAATGCATGCCTTAATTTAAGCATGCCTTAATCTTCCTAGCAAAGTATTTCCATGACAACTCCATCCATATTTCGAGAACAATCACTTCCAGCCATTAAACCATCAACTATGTACTCAGTGTAACAAAATAATTCATAAACCCATGGACTAAGTGCCAGGAAAAGATGGGATCAAGCAGTCTTATGATACTCTAGAGAAATACTGTGCTGCTCCACTGTGTGTTTGAGTTTATTTTTTGTTAAAAATAGCTGGAGACAAACGTAAACTGAGCACAGTGAATGTCTGAGATAACTTACAATAAACGCTGGGAGTGTTGAAATTGCAGCACCAAAGGAAAAACATTGGGAGATGTTACACTTTGATACTAAAACACTGGGCTGCTGAACTCCTGAAGGCTAAACCTGAGCATTATTCCAGGCTTTAGGAAGAGGTAGATCCCCTTACTCTCTCTATTTTAACAACTGTGGCCAAGTGAGGGATGATCCCAGGAGTTCTCCATGCCTCTGCTCCCTCAGGAGCACAGTGCTGGGGTTTGAGACTCACAGTTGCAGCATTCCTGCAATGTTTCCTCCTTACAGGAGTGGAACAAAGCAGGAATGCCTGTGGCCCCTTATGGAAGGATCTACAAGCAGGAAAGGGGTTTGTCACCAGCTTCTCAAACACACACTTTTTAATGAATATCTGACAGTCCATGCCCAGAAAGCTTGGGACCACCTAGTGAGGGCACAAGGTTTGTCATCCTGGGTGTGGGGCTTTTTCCTCCTTAACAAGGATGAATAGAACAAGATTTCTGAGGGATTCCCTAAGTATTTCCTTGGTAGCCTTTACCCCAACTTAATCTCCTACATTTTTTCAGGGCATTAAGTTCTCCTTGTTGTCAGTCCCCTGGGAGTTTGGCTGTGCAGGATGAGCTCTCTGTGTGCTCTGCACCCCAAACAAGAGAGGTCTTGTGCAAATGGGGGGCACTCCAGGGCACCCCAAAGTCCCAGGGGTGCCACTGCCAGGGCCAGCCAAGCCCCAGGTCTGTGCTGAGCATTCCTGCCTGTAATCCAGGGTGAGAGCAACCACCAGATGTCTGACCTCCTCACCCTCCTGGCAACACTAAATGTCCTTTCCTGTAAAGTTCTGCGGGGTTTTATTTTCCTTTCTTTTCCCAGCCTCCAACTGCTGGTTATTATCATTATTAAGCATAAATGGCCTCTTTCACACTCCACAAGGCAAGTGCTCCTCTGAATAAAGCCTAACTAGCGTGAAAGGGTTTGCATGATGATACAGCACAGGACTCAGAGAGCGTCTTGTAACTAAATTAATAAGAGAAAGGAACATTGTGAGCACATCTCCTTTCATGAGCGAGGGGATTTTCCCATATGCTTGGATCAAGAATGAATCCCGTGCTTTTGCAAAGGGGAAAAAAAGACCAAAGTGGTTTCCTTAGGATAAGGAAAGTACCAGAAGAACAGCTAGGAAGGAGATTTCAAAAACTGAGTAGTGGCAATAGTAGACTATTAAGGTCTTAGTCCAACTCCCAGTCCAACAGTTGGTTTTCAGTGGTGAGTGCAATTGCCTAAAAAGAAATCTGGCAGAAAGCATCCAACTACAGAAGCTGGCAAGGAAAATAAAATTGTATCTCTCTGCCCTGTATTGTCCTTACGCTGTACTTTTAATTTATCACCCAGCACATCTATGCACTAAGGGCAATCTGAATGCAAATGTTACTTTTATTTGCATGAAGGGCTGAAAATAGCTGGATCCAGGTTGCAGTTACAGGCATGTAGGGCTCCGACTGCCTCCAACCTCATCCTGTTACAATTAATGGCCTGTGTTCACAGCACTTCATGCTGTGATGCCCTCGAATATCACCAACTAAGCAAAGCCAGCAGGATCGTTGTGAGGAAAGGAGAGCTCTGGAGAATCCTCCTGTCTTGGCAGGACAAGGCACTCTGAGCTGGTGTTGTCCTGATTCCCTGTGGGACAGGCAGCTGTACAAAAAAACTAGAAAATACACAACCTCAGACAGAAATTCAGCAGTCTTAGATAGAAATAGATTTTTTTAAGGGTTTTTTTTGTTTCTGTTTTGTTTTTAAGGAGGAAAGAGCTTTTTGTCTGTTCCCATAATTACAACTTGGTGCCCAGCTCCTGCAATCCTGGAAAGGCCAGGCTGATACATTGCTACCCCAAAATCGTGCAGACTTCATCCCTGGAAGAGCTGCCCTGCTCTTCCCTAGAGGGAGCTCCTTCTAAGGCTTAAATACAACCATCCCTTTCCCCCTGGACAGAGGGGTGAGCTGTGACACCTGCAGGTGAAGGATGAGGAGCACAAGTACAGTTTTGGAAAATGCACCCCATAGAAATGTCAAATATAGCATTGAACGATCAGCAGGAGGTTCAATCCAGCCTCACACACCTTTAACACCCACAAAATTCAGATCCAGAAAGCCCCCAGCTGCTGCACGTTGCTGAGTGCAGGGCTTTCCTGAGAGTTGCCCAAAGTCCCAGTTTCTGAGTGTGCTTTATCCCCTGCTTCAAAACCATTTTACAGAGGTATCAGGACATGTCTAATCCTTGAAAAAAAAGTGGACATCATGGTCATTTAACAAGATTCCCCCGCTTTTCCCTTCCTTTTGTTAGAGCAGAATGAGGCTGGACAGGCTCTTGTTTACAGTCCTTTACAGTGGACCCTTTTACTGCCAGTGCCACAAATGATGTCATTTGTTTAGCGGGAGACTGACTATTAGAAATGCCAAGTGTAATTAGGAACTTTCCTTTCAGTTGGGTTTCACAAACACTGATGGTGAGAAATGGCTCCTACCTTTTGAACTTTCAGACTAGTGGTGGGATCCTTGCCCTGAGAGGGCTCTTGGCAAAGCTTTCAACCTCGGGTGAAAAAAAGATTTCACACGATATTTGCAATTCTCCTCCGAATCTGGAAAGTTCATAAACTTCCAGCTGGGAGGGCAGTAATATCACTGAAAATAACTCCTCTCCTGGGTGAAAAAAAATCCTCATTAACCCCTGGAGATTGCAGAGCCTGCTTCAGGTCCTCCAAATCTGGGAGAAATGGGGCTGAGCCTGGCCAGATGCTGCCAGCTGGGTTGGAGCCAGCACTGGGATCCTACTCCACCCATGACACTTAGAGAGAAACAAAGGGTGTAAAGGGTGTGTTAGGGACAGGAAGAGGCTTGTGACTGTACTCCAGCTATTCTCCACTGTCAGAAGCCCCCTGAGGGAGGAGGTGGGAGGAGGCCAGGGAAGGAAGGCCAGTAGCAGATGGCATTAATTTAGCACTGCCCAAGGCTGCTGCACAATGTGCTGAAGCTTGGGCCTGGTTTAGAACCAGCCTTAAAAGCTGCAGGCCTGTCCTTGCAGGCTGCACTTTTACCCATCATGTGGGGGCTGGAAACCTGGGCATCTGAGCCAGTCCTGAAATTCACCAAGGGAATTCCTGGGAATTCCTGAAATCCACCCAGCTGACACGAGCTGTGATGTGGTTCCCTTGCACCCAGGCTCTGGGGACCCATCCAGTGCTTGCTGACGCCAATGGGAACCTTTCAGTGGCCTTCACCACGCTCTGGATCAGGCCCTGGTTTATAATTGTGGGCATGAATGGTTTCTCTTCTTCCTTCTTCTGACCAGAGATGGCAAAAAGATGCATGAGACATCTGCTCTTCAACAGCTCTGGCTGCCCAAGCACCTTCCTCACCCTGACAACAAGAGTGTGCCACCAGAGTAACACGATGCAGACACTTCTAGACCCATGGCATGTGCTTTATTGTGATTTAGTTCCAGCACACTCAGCATGAAGAATGCCACTGTCTGTGGCAGCTGGCACTGCTGAGCACTGTGGTGTCTCCCCTCCTTCCTTCACCAAGGGTCCACTTCTCCACCTGATGTTACAAAATTCACAGCCAAGAAAACCCAGAGGATCTATTTTCTTTATTAAGTCCTATTTGTTCTTCTGAGAAAATAAAAGCAGGTCACCCACCAGAGAGCCTGGGCTGTGACTGGGCAGCTTTGTATGATGTGAAGAAGTTTAGCCCAAAATGTTTTTGCTGCCTGTGATCCTCCAGCTCCATGTTCTCCTCAGACTGTTTCCTTCATCCTTCAAAGTCCTCCCACTACGTCTTCCAGGGATTTTTGTGCAGGTTATTTGAGGATACGGGTACTTGAGTGAAAATATGGTGATGAAGCACCTGTGTTTTGACTGTACACTGCCTTTGCTGCTGGTTTTAATGTTCTGTACATTCCCGTGTGATTACTTTTTTCTGTGTTCCCTCTCTTTCATTGAGCTTGCAAATGCAAATCACTGCTGGCATGTTATTAATTTTCTTCCAACTGATAAAATGTCTGTGAGGCAAAAGGGAACCTGAAATCTGGTCTGTGTCCTTTGGGCACAGGCTGCAAGCAGTTTTATCCTGTGGTTCACAGTTACATCCATAACAAATGCATCAGAAAAGAAATGCTGATTTTATTTTGAAGAACTGGAAAACAGGTTTTTCTCAAAATTCTCAGAAAATTGAAACAAAAGAAAGGGATTTGTTATCAACAAACAAGCTACTGTTACCTTCATGCTGTTAAATTTACTGAACTGCTTTGGCAAATCCCAGACACTATGTGGAATTCCTTAAAAGATACATGGTGAAAAACTTCCCCAAAATTTCTCACTGTTTTGTGTAAATCTGCCACTATGTTTTAGGGACCTCGTTATTGCTTCCTTTGGGTTTTGAGGCTAAATCTTCCTTTCAACAATTCCCATTATAGTAAATTAATGACATTTCAGCTTGAGGACAGATCTAAAGTGTTTTACTGCTTTTCTGAAGCCTTTTGCTGTTATTTTGGTGCTAGCCCTTCTGCACATCTATGCCACTGAATCCACACAGCCATCTATTTTAATCAGTCCTAAATCTTTTTCTGGTGGATCAATAGGATAATATCGTGTTTCCATTCTTAGGATATAATTCCTAGCCAAGTGTGAAAACAAATTTTCCCAGGTCAAGTCATAAGGGGAATATTGTTCATGAACTTCATCCTTAGGACTTGCAAATCAGCACAGAACTACAGAGATTTAGGAAGAGGGTTCTCAGCTTCCTGTTACTCTGCAGGATGCATAAATCCAGTTCACTGTCATCTTTTTGAAAGAATAATGGACTAATTTAAATACTACTTTCCCCCCGTTTTTGACTTTAGGGGCAGAAGATCAGCTGTGATTCCACTGTCATTCCATGTAACTTGGTATCCACTGTCCAGGTCTGGGAAGCAGAGCTTTGGTCCCAGTGTGGGGGTGGGCATGAGACCCCTCATTTCTGGAGCTGCACCATGAGATGCCTGTGACTTTGGGCAACACAAGCTGCAGCCTCTGTGCTTCATGATCCTGCTTTTTCCAGCTGCATCCTGGTCCTGCGGATGCTGAAATGAAGGACCTTGCACAGAGTGCTCAGATCTGGCCAGGTCTGGCTTTACTAAGCACAGCTCTGGATGAGCTCCTGATGTTACTACCAGGAGTAGCACCCAAGTGAGGGGTCTCTGTCCCTGCCCTGGGTGGCAGCAGGAACTGATGGGGCTCTGTGTGTGCAGGGAACTCCTTCCCTTTGTAAGAGCTGAGCAAAGAGTGCTGGGGCCTCTCTGTTCCAGGCAGAAAGCTGGTGTAGGACCCACTTCCTGGAGACAGGGAGGAAGGAAACCCTAAGGAAGGAAGATTAATGATGATCTAAGGCCTCAGCCTGGCCAGGCAGCACATGGGGGGCTCACCATGAGTGGGGTTTAGGGCAATGTCACAACAGATGCTCCAGACTCAAGTATTGTGAAGAAATTGCTCTTAGGTTTTCAACTTGGCATCCTGGAATTTAGTGTCTAGACTGGTTTTAAAGGTGGACATCTGAGGGAACATATAATGTCATGATTCACAGGTCAGGGCATAAGGCAAGATAATAAAGTTTGTGCTGCTGTGACATCCTGGTTTGATGTGCCATCAGACTTGGTGGCTTTGAGAGGAGGAAAATGCCCTTTCCTCTTCTCCCTGACTGATGTTCCATCCTTGACCTGTGTCATAGTTCCTTCCAGCCAGGGTCACCCTCTAAGGGTGAAGGATCTTCACATATTTAATATCATAAAATTTGGGTGTTTCACTCATCAGAGATGTCCATTCATAAAAGGCTTGGTGTAGTTAATTAGCTGAATGTGGTAATGAGAGGAGTTCTTGTAAGAGTAAAAATGGCATAACTGACTTTTTTTGTGTTGGAAACATGGGATTTCTTGACAAAAATTTGAAGATTATCAGTAAGAAGGTGCCAATCAGGTTTTGACACTGGTTTGCCCTTTACTCTCCCCATGCAAATTCTGACATTCATCTTTCAGAGAAATCACAGAAGAGACAAAGCTGTCACATTTTGAGATGAAATCAACACCCAGGTGAAAACAATGCCAATTTTTGAAAACAAGGACAGCAAAACATTGAACAAAGGTTAAAACTCTTTGCTAATGTTTGGCTCTCCAGCCTCAGATCCCTGCAAAACCTTCAATAAGTTAACACAGTTTGTTAAAACTGTTTGTTGCTTCTCTTCAGTCTTTCATGGTCATCTGAAAGTTAAAACAGATCCTCCTCCTCCAGACAGCCTGGTACAGTGAAAGCAGCCTGTTACAAAACATGGCTAAGAATGTTTAAATAAAAATATGTAGAATAAAGAAGGAACTATTCAAGATGCATCACTCCTCTGACAGGCTGTGAAGTTATTCCACCCTTCAACACAAGTGCTAAAACATAATGGAATCCCTACTGAGTGTTTTCATGCCTACCAGGACATAAAAAAAAGCATAACAAAATGCCCAGTGTGCCCCAAACTATGAGCTTGGATGAGTAAAGAGGCCAAGAGAAAACAGTGCCACTGTGGGAAATATTTGTGACAAGGGAAGGAAACAATAAGGGAAAGTGATAAAAATGGATAATTCCTGCTCAGCCACTGGCCAGGGCAGAGCTTTGTGCCCCTTGCAAGGGAGGACAATCTGCAAGCACAGCATCAGTGCAGACTGGGGGGTTTTCTCCTTGCTGCCATAAAGAATTTTAAAAGCCAGATTTAGATATAAAAAAGACCTCCAGTGGGGAAAGGAGTCTGGTTTTTTGGTTACTAAAAGGGCCATTCAGCTTATGAGCAAGAGTGTGTGTGAGATACTCCGAATGCACCATTTTAATCTATTCTTTTTGGCTTCTAATGTAACTGGGAACATGAAATGGGCACAGAAGCAGCATTGCAGTGTGCAAAAGTGGGGCACTAAATGGTGCATTAACACAGAGCTGAACTCTGCTGTCATTAATCAGCCCTATTCAGAAAGAAAGCAGAGAGGCTTTTGCCTGCATGAAGAAACCCATATGATTTGGCCTTTAATACACAATAATTCATTTAAATTTTACTGAACACACTGAACTTTATGAACTCAGAGTGGTTGCTCAGGTACACATTAATGGTGATAATTTGCTCCAAAGAAGTGATGAACTCTTACTGCTTTTTTTTTTCTCTCTGATTGTGAGATTATGAGTGCTTCTGAAGCCTTGCATGTTATTTGATGTTTAAATGCAAGGAACCTATGAAGAACTGTCCTGAATTATTATCATTTACAACAAGGAAGTGAACTTTTATGGAGGTTCCAAAGCCTTTCTGTACTCAGAAGCTGGGATGATTTAACTTTGTTCTTCCTTCACATTGATGTATCTTCAAAACCACCCCATGGGAAGTGATAGTTATAGTCTTGTAAAACTGGTGGAAATAAGAGGATTATTTTTGACTAACCACAGGGTTTTCCATGTCAGGAATTACCTTTTAGAAGAAAGGACTAAATATCTTTAGGGCTTATACATGGCATTATGGTGCAAAGCCTGTGAGAGGGAGTGGAAAGGACCAAGCAAGGGGAGCAGTCAGCCAGAGACCTCCTCAAACCAAACCAAATATTCCTGGAATTTAGGAAAAGGTATTTGTCAGTCAGATGAAGGGCAGGACCTGGAGAACCCATCCTACTCAGCATTATGCTGCCTGTAAATCTTGGAGCCACCAGCAGCACCAATATGTCATAATTTGAGAGAAAATCCTCAAGTGCTTATTGCAAACTTCTCACAGTCTCACTTCACTATCATTCATCTTAATTTCCTGCAGCAGGAAAGGCCTGGAGGAGGGAAAATCCACTCTCCTTCCACCTCTCTGGGCTGGACCAGCTCCCTGGGGCACATGATGGGTATCCCTGAGGTGTTGGTGGTACCCACAGTCACCTCTAAACTGGTTGTGAATCACTCAAAACTCTTCAAAACTCTTGGGTTTGAAGGTACCAGTTTTCCTGTTTGAAGTTCTCCCAATATCTGTTCAGTATTGTTGTTCTCCAGCCAGGAATATTTTGAATTGTATGTGAAAATAATTGCAGTGATGCTCACAATATAGAAATCAAGTGTGTTACAGGTATTCAAGGTATTCTTTCATACCCAGCCTTTGAATAATATCATTATTCATAGAAGTAATTGTATGGAAAACAGAAATTCCAATTTTGCCAGGCTTGCTTTTGGTCTGGTTCCATAAACATTACCAGTGTTAGAAAACACTGAAAAGTCTTTTATTTGACATTAATTGAAGTAACTATGACAACACAATTTATTTCCTTTACCATTGAATGGTGGCAAGATTGGCATTGTTTTAGATCAGTTCACAACTTGCATCAGAAATAACCTTGCCAGTGGTTTAAGGTGGTTTATGCTCAAAACTTTTCAATCATTCTTTTACTTCTGTTTAAAACGGTCACTTCTCTGGTGTTAATAATGTTTGAAAGGGTTTTTTTGGACCCACGTAAGACTTAATAAAACCATAATTTTGCGTTTTATTGCTTCAGTGGGGAAAAGCTGTTAATTAGGAGTGCCATGGTAAAGAAAACTGCTTTTTGGCTCTGCCTACCAACTGGTTTATTCTGCTTATAAACAATTGGTGCCACTTAATGACTAGACCATACTGTATTTACCAGCCCCCACCAGGCATTCCCAGGCCTTTTGGGTTTATGTCTGTGAAACACTTGCACATTATGATCTCACCTCATGATACAGAATCTCTCTATTCAAGTTTATACATGACGTGGAAAGTCTCCGAGATACTCGGAGGTGTAAAATGAGTGTAATTCCCCTGGAATGAAAGGGATGTGCCAACTCCTACCAAGTGCAGCAGTGGCCCACAATGTCTCAGAGACGTTTGCCTTTGTCTAGAAAACAAGCAAACAAATGTCCTTCATTTCAATGGAAAACAACTCTGCCGTCTGTCCTTGCTCAGGTAGAGAGATCAAAGATGGCACAAACTCTTCTTGCAAGGCAGTGTTTCACTTCCAGACAATTCCTATGATAGTATCAGGGAAATGGAAATCTAGTCCATGCCCAGGTGTTTCCCCTCCTGGACTGCAAAACTACTTGGTTGATCATTTTCTGTCTCTAGGCAAAAAGGGAACTCTTCTTTGCATGTTTGTCAGTTTGTGCTTGAGAGTAGGAGATTTACTTAAAAACAAGCTCAGCCAGCTCAATGAAATGCCAGTGGTCTTATTATCCTGAGAGAGCAAAGCACTTAAGCCCGTGATTAAAATGAAGTTAATTGAATTTAAGCGTGTGCTTAAAGGAAAGCACAGCCATAAATACCTCACTGAATAAATGGGAGACCATTCTCAGGCTTAAATGCGAGCAATAATCAGTATTTTCTTACACCCAAAGTTTATAGCTTTCTATCAGCAGTTCCAACTATCCCACTAAGAAAACCTGGCACCAAAATCTGAATTTTTCTGAGAAATTAGTTTAACAGGATGAAAATCAAGGTGCTGGTTATGTAATAAATGAGGAGGTTTGAAACAAGAACACAAATATTAAAATCTGGGTGTGATGGGTTATGTATAAGAAAGGCAGGAAAGAGCTTATTTCAACTTGAATTGTGTGGCTTTCTCAGAAACACCTCCTTGGCAATCTAGAATGGAAACACCTCCTTGCTCTACAAAACCCCAAAATATGAGTATTTAGGGGACAGTGGGAACTGCAGAGCAGCTACAACTGCTCTGTGTTTTTACACCCAAGATCCTCTGCATCAGATTAGTCTTTGGAATTGAAAATTCAGGGTTGAATTAAAAGTTTCAGCTCTGAAGTTGCCACTGATATATGTGACTGACCTTGGATATGTGGCATTTTCTGCTGAACTTAATTTTCTTTGTATTTCTAATAGGAATGCAAATGCCTTTCTCTTGGGAAGTGTAATAATCAAATATTCATCAAGTATTTTGCTGTCCTTTTGAGCTGGACCAAAGAATGTCTGGCCTAAATCTGTTCCACTGGCACAGAGAAATCTGCTAAAATACCTTGTGAAATAGGTTACATTTTACTGCTTGTTTAGAGAGGGAGGAGAATGAACAAAAGGCAAAGTTCAGCTGCAATCCCATTTTGGAAATTGCTTTTCCATTAGATTTTTGTCATTGGCATTGCTGCTTCCAAAGGAATTTTTTTCTATCAAACACAACTTTTCGACTGCTAAATATTATAAATATCATCCTGCCTCCTACCATTTTCCCTCCACAGAAAATGTAAAAAAGCCTTTTTTTTTCTGTTTGGCAGGAAGGGAAGTTTCCAATTATTACAAAGTTCTGGTATCAGTGGAAGACACCAAATACCTGCTTGAAAACATAACATTTTTGTGCATAATGATACAAAAATATGGATGAGAAGATGCTGTAGGTTAGTTCACTCTGCACTGGGCTGTGAGCTCTTTGTGGTCATGCTCTACCACACTGGAGATTCACTAATTTAAAGTTTCTCTTTAAATTACCTTTAATGTAGAACCCTTAATAATAGTTTCTTAATATAGATTACAATTATGCATTTTTGAATTACAGAGTGTAAACTCATTACTGACTTTTTTGGAAGCTTTGCTTCTGAGAATATTGAGAAAGGCAGAATGGTACATAAATAAAAACAATTCCATAGTTTTTGAGTAAAGGAGTTTTATTTCTATTAGGACATGTGTCTATATGTGTAATTTATAGATAAGTAATTATATTTGTAGGATAGTGGGGAGGTTGTGAGCCACCACAATTTGGCAAAAAATGCGAATTCTAGACTAGAACTTGGAATATTATAGAAAATAAAATATGACTGCAGTGAGAGATGAGCTCCAGGATGAAAAACAGTTCTAAGAGTGTGTGAAGAACATGAGTGTGAGCAGGTGGGATCAAAGGCCTCTCCAGCCCTGTGTCCTGTCCAAAGAAACTGGGATGCCCAAAGGAAGGATGCAAGTCCCAGGAAAACAGTGTTGGCACAGAATCCTCACCCAGCAATTTGCAGAGAGGGGAGTCCAGAGCCTCAGAGCAGTGTCTTTATATTTAATGACCTTTAATGGGTTATTGTTCTGTGAATTTGCTCTTTGGTTTTTGAATTCATGTAAGCATTCAGTCCCCAAATATTCAGTGGCAGAAATTTGAGCCACTTATCACACTTTGGGTGAAGAACTAATTTTTTTCTTCTCAAAAGCCTGAAGCTAAGTTTTCCTCCACCTCCTCCAGATCTGGAAAACAAGGTCTTCTTCCACCTTTCCTTTTCAACGTGTGCTTTGTGCAGATGTCTCCAATATCCCTTCTCAGCTGTTTCTTTTCCAGGGGAAGAGATTATTTAGACATGCTCTTCATGGGACCCTTCTGCTGCTTCAGGTCCCTCTTTTTGGCCTTGTCTGTACCTCTGCCAGATGGAGGATTTCTTTCCTGAGATGGAGAACCACCATTCTGCACTGACCCTGAGATGCTGGTGCACCAGGAATTCCCAGCAGCAGAGCAATCTTTGCTTTGTTTGCCATTCCTTTTGTAGCCATTCCTGTTATTCAGTGAACTCCTTGGTGATCAAAAATTCATTCAACACCTGCATTGAACCATTAAAAAATATAGTTCCTGAGTAATAATACGTTAGAGATGTTATCTTGGATGGGACCTCATTCCCATCTGTGCTACTGTATATATTTATATTTATACCAAATTTCACCTGCCTTTTTTTTCCCACTCAGGATGGGGAACTCCTCCATCAGTTCTTCACACCAAATCCTCATTTTCACTTTCCTGGGTGACTTTGTTATCCACATGGTGCTCCCTTTTCCAGCTCACCCAGTGAGGAACACTAATGTTCACACTTTTGTCTCTGAAATTCCACTTCCCCCTGCTGTGAAAAGTAACCAGAAATCGTCACTCTTTGCTTTTCCTTTGAGCAGTTCTACCTTTTAGGAGACAGTGACCTCCCTTCCCCTGACAGCTGATGTTCCCTGAGAAAAATGGGAGATATTGCCAAAGAGTCTTTCAGAAATTCGGGTAGAATACATCAAATACATCAATTCCCCACATTCTGGCTGAATTCTTCCAAGGAAACCAGCAGTGATCTGCAAAATCTGACTCTCCTCAGACAAGGCAAGACCTTCCAGGGGAGTCTGAACCTTTCTTTCTACTTTTGGCTCCAATCTTGGAGTTCTGACAAGGGAATTCCAGATTGAAATGTCAGGGACAGCCAGGATTTCTCACAAACCAGGGGCTGAGGGGGTTGAGCTGGTCATTTAGACATCTCTGGAGTCATCTTCATTAAGAGCAAGGGCTAATTAGAAATAATCATAATAATCTCATTATTTATTGAGAAATGCTTGGGTTCTGCAAGCATCTAATCACATGAATTTTATTTTCTGTTTAAAGTGGTTCTTCTCGAGGGTGCAGCTGTCAGACTGGTCCTATTAACTGGACTTTGAAACCTCTATGAGCTCTGTTGTCAACAAAACTAATCAGCTTTTATTGTGTTTAGCTCAGTAGATACACAGAGAAAAATCTGTCTTTTGCAGACTCATATCTTCATTTATAAATGTTTCTCTATATTTATGCCATCTTTGTTTGGACACACAGAGTAGTAAAACAAACATAGGAGGCCTGGTATGAACATCATTCATACTTTATAATTGTACTTTTTACATAAAAAAAGCCATTTATTCTAATTAAACTGCCCCATTTTGGGGGGGAGTGTGTGCATGTGAGCATAGACATACAGTGTAAATACCTTAAATATGTGTAATATATACTTATATGCATATTATATATATCCATATATATTTATATACCTTTTATAT
>WEIV01025736.1:597698-727113 GCA_013390005.1 Calyptomena viridis
AAAACCGCACTTTTCCAGGCGCTGGTGAAGAGGCGGGAGGGGATGTGAGGGCACAAAAACACACGCACGAACACCACAGACACAGTCACAAAAACACACAGACTTCACACACAGTCACAAAAACACACAAACTGCGCAAACACTCACAAAAACAAACTACACAAACACACACAGACTTCACACACACTCCCAATCAAACTCCACACACACTCACAGAGACACAAAACCACCCAAACTCTACACACAGTCACAAAACCACACAAATTCCACACACAAAGTCCACACACATTCACAGACCCCAAACCGCACACACTCCACAGACACACACACAGACTCCACACACACTCACACCCCCCAAAACACACAAACTCCACACACAGACACAAACACACGTGTCCACCTTGGCCTCTCCCCTACTGCTGCCTGACAACAGATGCACGACTTAATGATTTAGAAGGGCAATTTTTTGTCTTCTGCGGGTTGTAAACTTAATAGAGGAAATACGGTCTTGTGGTTAAAAGCACAAGACTGGAAATCAAGTGATCTGTGCTCTGTTCCAGTTGTGGGGTTTCTGGTGTGACTTTAAGGTAATTGAATAAGATTTTGCAGTAAAATGAGGGAGGAAGGGAAGAAAAGATTTAGCAGTAGTGTAAAATATGTTGTTGAATAAGTTCAGTAATAGTTGGTGAATCTTTTGGTGGAGTCTGTAGGGATTTAGGGATTCTACTCAGTGAATCACTTGGGCTCACTGCTTTAACAAGTCCTCCAAGGAATAACTGTCAAAATTTGCATCAGCAAAGTTTTGTCTGTCGTGGGAAATTGGATTGTCAGTATGTGATGGTTTTATATGAAATCTCAAGATTTTCATTCCTGGATTGATCTCAGATAATTAACCTTCCATGGGTGGCTTTGAAATACTGAAAAGTGAAATGAGCACTGATCTTTGCATGGAAGTTCTGTACAGAATTTCCTCCTGGTGTGCTGAGGAATCACAGAATTTGATTGAAGAGGAGTGAAGAAAAAGGTGCAAACACTTGCAGTCATGTGCCTGTGCACATCAAAAGCTGTAATGCTTTATGAAGTTGGCAGCTGGTGCTAGTGGAAGTTAATAGAAGCAGCAAATAACTTAATTGAAGATGTTTCATAATTAGTGTGTTGTAACTTTTGAGAGTGCCCTGTCTGTCTTGGATTTAATGTCTTAATCCCTCCCGTTTGATAGTGTTTTACTCCTACCTCTGATGTTAAAATTTTGTTCACTTGCCCTTGAAATTGCTGCTAAGTGCCTAATGCCACTAATTTCTGCAAAACAAAACCCCGACAAACCATGTGCTTATTGGGGTGCCTGCCTGTGTCAGACCTTTCTTTGCCTTTCAGATGTGGAGGAAATACATTTGAGGGAGGAATTTTCTTTTTTTTCTAAAGAGAACTTTCCCAGTGGAAACCCAGATGGACAGTCATGATGGGGCTGAGAAATGGGAAAGAGGGAGGAGAGGTTTCCTCTGCATTTCTGTCTCCTGATGACAAAAGCTCACGACACCAGGGTGTGCTGCTGTGTACAGCTGTGCTGGGTGGGGTTTTTATTTTGAAGTTTGGAGATTTAACCTTTGAAGGAACTGTAACTGTGGCCCCTGTGCTATTTGGTGCTTGTTAGGAAGTCAGATTTTTAGTCCTGCCCCTGGAGTGGGTGATCTGTGCAGAGTTTTGGTGAGCATGGGATTTTATTTGAGCTGGAAGAAGTTCTGGCCCCAAAGATGGAGTGTTCAATTGAGTGACTTTTGGGGTTTATTTGAGTGTTCTTTGCAAATTATTTTGTGATCTTTAATATTTCAGAGGACACTTCTAATTTCAGGCAAATTTCCTGTATATTTTCTTTATAGTTGCCTGAAGAAAATGCTCCAAACTCTTTTGTTGCTCTTGGCTGAAGGACATACCTGCAGAAATTCTTGCAAGTCTCTGTGTCTTCCTTTCCTTCCAGTTAAGGCCTTGTTGATTTTTTTTAAGTTTGGAAGTTTTTTTAATTAAATACAGGGTTTTTTTAATGTCTCTGATAGATTCACTGAAATGAATTTTAACTCGTTAATGATTCTTTAAAGTTCTTTACATGATTTTTTTTAATACCCACAGGTAAGGAGCACATGCCCAGAATGAAAAGATTTGTTCTCACTTTAGACATCTCCATGGCTAACGACAAACAGCTCGTTAAAAGCAAGTTGAAGAGCAATTGAAGGCTTTTGCAGTTACCATTAGTCACAGTGCGAGTCCCTGCACTGGTTTTGGAAGCCTTTTTAGCCGTGTTGCTGTGGGCACGTAGGAAAGTTTGGCTGGCAGGGGCAGGACACTGGTGCCAAGGCTGGGTCCCCAGTGCCCTCCCTGCCATCCCTCACAGAGGAGCTTTGTCACAGTCCCTGCTCCTGATACACCAGCTATGCAGTAGTGTCTCTGAATTCTGGGTCAGTGGGTGTCACAAACTGACAAATTTAGAATACTTTGCTATTCATTCATCCTGTGCATGGGGGGTGGGGGGAAAAAAAGCCTGTGAATTACTATTGTCAGTGTTCCCTCCAATCCTGGAGCTTTTGTAAACTTGTCACAGTCTTAATGCAGTTCACTTGGAGTGGGAGTGTATATACACAAACACATATCTTGATTTTCATTCCTTTTACAGCTTTGAGTGTCCCTTCTTCCAGATTTTTGTAGCCAACTCGTAGGATGTAGGATCTTATTCCTTAAAGAAGATCTTGTGCATCTAAATCTTTGGAAGGCTTTGTCCAGCTTGGTAAATTTTTAGCATATTTTAGGGTTTGTCAAAAGCATAAGATGGCTTTAATTTTTCCAGTTTTTCTCAAGCTGTTCTGAGGTCATTCCTAATCACCCACTTGCTTGTCCATATCCACCAACCTACCAATGGAGGCACAGGCTTTTGTTGCCATGTTTAGTGAAAATTAGCAATGCTTCTCTGTGTAACTTTAATTAAGAACACGATGCTAACTTGTATTTATCTGCCTTGGTCAGAGCAGATCTTAAATAACCTTAAAAACATGAGGCACTTCCAGGGCTGATTGCTGTTGCTGGTGGCATTTTCCAGCCTAATGCTTCTGTTGGAAAGTGCCAGTTGGCTGAAACAGAAGTGTGAGAAAAGATCCAGTTGTGACAAAACACTTAAAGGAGAGAGATTTTGCTTCTAAGCTGGAATTTGTAGTTTTTGAGAACTTCTACAAAAGCTAATTGCTCAGTAATTAGAGCAGCTGCAGAGACTGTGGGAGTGTTGGAATTTTGTGTTCTAAGTGTGGATGTTTTAAGAAACAAATACCAACTTTTTTAGGCTTTGGAGATTTGGGAGTTTTCTCCCTCCCCCTGTATCCCAGTTAAACTCAGGTTTTGCCATGATGCAGAACAAATTCAGCACTCTGGTCTTTGGTTATCATTTTTCTGAGCTTTTCTTGGCATCGCATGGAAGGGAGGGTGCTTTGGAAGGGCAGTGGAGCTTTATTAGTGAACTCTTTGTCTGAACCTCTTTTGTGAGCTAAATCATTATCACTGGTATTCTTTTATTAACAGGGATTCTTGAGATAACTTTAAGAAAAATCAGAAACACCACTTTGCTCTCTAAGCTTTGATGTTTCCACTTCTTCCAAGTACATTGTCTTACTTGCTACTTGTGCTTGGCCTCAGAGTTTCTGTTGGGCTTCTTGTAAGAGAATGCTGGTTAAATACTGACACAGCCAAATGCTTCAGGTTTTGGGGTTGGATTTTTCTTTTTTAAGCTGTGTTAGATGGTGGACAGATGTGGAAATTAAAAGTATTGTGTGAGAAAGCCCTTGTCAAGTTGTCAATACATTTTCTGTTTGGAGGGCAGTCACGGGGAGTAAAAGTTGTGAAGATACCAGACAGTTCTTTTCTGTCCTTGTTTACATGGATTATTAGTTAGACCATATTGCCTTACAAGGCATGTTTGAAGCAAAGAAATCCAGTGCTAAGTATAAAAGCACTCACCATAGATTTTAGTCAGCTGGATGTACACTTGGATATGCAAGCCCTGTTCTGATAAAAATACAAGTTCCTTTTTGATATAATTTATAAAATCTCCTTTCATCTTTTACTTAGCCTGAAGGGAAAGAGGGCAAAAAAAAGTTTTATCATTGATGATATATTTCATGGCTGAGATGTTGCACAGAAGAAAAGCCCTTTCTGTGGAGAGGCTGTGGCAATAGTCTGAAGCATAAAGGCCCTTCCAGACATTATCCAAGTTTTTTAAGCCCTGTGTAATCTTAGGGTTTGGAAAAACTGAGGATCTAACTTCCCTATTTGTTCTCAAGGAAAGGATCTAATATATGTTATTTTATGTGCCAGGCTGCAATGTAAGCTGTAGACTGGGGAAAATGAGAATAAAACCCAAACACAATCCTGCACAGTTCCTGTCAGGAAATTTCTAAGGAAAGAAGGATTTTAATAAAACCAGGTGAAATTGATGTGTGAGGTGGTGGTTTTAAAGAAAGTATTGATAAGTGTATAGAACATAATGTGCTGTAATATTTCTGAGCTCTCTCTATGAATATATAGCATGTTCATGTGTGTGTGGAGTGAAAATCCTTGAGCATTTCTGGGTTTGATGGGGCAATAAAGTTAAGCACAGGAGCAGAACAGTTTTAATGAACTCCCAGTCATGTTGCTGGTTATAAGTGGTGCTTTGTTTATAGGATGAAATTGAGTCTCAAAGCAGCTTCTAATCAGTGAAATTCTTATTTCAGGCTGGGTATGATGCTACAGGAGGCTCCCTGAATTTGCAAATAAGTAAATTAAACAGGAAAAGAATAGTGTTTGTACTTCTGCAACACAAGCTTGGTACTGACAGTAGGGAGGGATGAGGTCCTTGCAGTTTTTACTCATTTTATTCCTCATTCCTCACCGTGGTTTGCTTGGTTAATGGTGCTTCAAATTCAGATTTTGCAGGTGGGAAATTAGTTTGGAATCAGTGGCAGAACATGTTAGATAAGAAGTGCATCTCATTAAAATAAATACACCATACATAATATTATTTATATGTTATGTGTTACATTATTTGTTCTGCAATGAGTCTTGCTCAGGCCCTTGTAGCCAAAGGAAGATTCCTTGATCCAAAATCAAATGAATCTACTAAACTTGCCAGTTTAAAGTAGCAGGTTGATGAAATTTCACAAGAAGCACCAAAAGAGTTGAGTTGCTTAATTTGTGAGGGCAGATGAGATGGTGACCTATTTCTCCTGTTTTCACAAATGAAATTTAACTTCCAGGTTCTGCTGTTGGCCAACTCTGTTTATATGTTGTTTTAGGAAGGGAGTTCAAACAATGGACCTGTTCACACAACTGGTTTCCTTCCATTTGCTGTAGTCATTACAAGAACTTTAAATGTATAAATAATACATGCCCCAAAGTCTAATTTTGATACAGAGATTACTTCTTTTTATATTTGCCATTAAAAGCCCCCTCATGCTACTCCATGCAATTCATTACACTCACTCTTTAAAGAGTGTTTGGAACTATTTTTTAATATTAGAACATGTTTTTCAGTCAATGTTCTCTTGTTGCTCAGCTGAAAAGTTATTTAATAAAAGAAGGTAACCCATAATGGGCCCTCTGCCTCTTAAGGAAATTTAGGGAAGCTTTTTTCCCCATGGAAGTTGTTCTCAGCTGTGTCTAGAGGTGCAGCAATATGAGTAATTTGTGCAACACTGAATGAAAATGTGATTCTAAAGCATTTGTTCTGTGCTCAAACCTTAGTGATGTTGTACTGCAATCACAGCTCATAACAGGGGCTTTTAAAGCCTCAGAAGAAATTGATTGTAAATATAGATGATCTGGTGGAGCTCTTGGAGCAGATGGCATGATTACTTGGAAACCTTTCAAAAATTAGATGCTGAAAGTACAGCAAATGCAAGGAAATGTTCTAAATGTGGTTTATGCCTCATTCAGAAATTTAAAAACCCTCCATGAATTGCAGTTTCTACATGAAAGTGTTGGGTTCCTGCATAAATACCTGAAGCTACTGCTTTGTGGCCTTAAATAGCTCATGATTCATGAAGCTTTTTAATTCTACCTTGTTTTCTTGAGCAAAAGCTGTAAACCTTCAGTATTTTTGCTTTCCAGAATGAACTTCTGAAAGGTGTGTAATGAGATAAATTCAGTGTCATTTACTTCTCAAAGCCTGTTAGTATTTTTTTGCAGGGTTTCTTTTTTGCCCTTTCTTTTCATGAACAGCAAAAATTACACTCCAGCAGAAGAGTCTTGAAAACCTCAGGGGTGGCCAGAATAAAGTTCCAATAAATGGTATAAAATTGTAAACTTCAGCAGTCTTGATTTTCAGTGATTATAGTACAAGCACATACAAGGAAACTTCTTTTTGAAACAGTTGTGATCAAATCTGTTCTGATGTTCTGGAATACTTGTTTTACTGGGCTTTGCTTTTCTTTACAGGCCCTCAGACAAATGTAAAGTTTTTTGAGTTAATGATGTTATTTCCTCCAAGCAGATTATTTCTAAAATCATAGTTTATAGGACAGAGTTATTTATCAAAATTCCCTTGACACTTGCCCCACAACTACTTGTTACTGCAAAACATTTTAGTAGAACTCTTCCAACTTCCTTTGCTTTTAGTTAGCTTGTTTATTCCCTGAGCATACTTGTGGGTAAATGATGTTGAAATTATGTGCAACCAATAACATTTCTTTCCTACTTGAGGCACTGTGTTCAGAATACTAAAAAATAAGATTATACATGATCACAGAATAAAATTGTGGATGTGTCAACTTGTTGCTGTATATAGATGGGGCAGTGCAGTAATGGGATAGGTCAGGTCTTAAAATCTCCTTTGAGCTCAGCTTAACTGTAAGAATTTCTAGTGCATCTTCTGCCTTGATGATGCTTAAGGTTCTTTGAAAGCTGAGGAACAAAAATAGAACTTTGGAATTGTCTTCTTTCTGGTCTGAGGTTCCAGGTGGGTGCATTTCCTTTTTGAGAGGAGGGAGCAATCACTCTTATCTTGCAGCTATTGAAGGTACACAGGGCTTGAAACTATAAACAGCTTTTACTTTTTAGAACAGTAAACTTTTATCCTCAGTGAAAGACCAAATTTAGTCTGAGTTCTTGGCCAAGTCTATCTGCCTTTATGTATTTCCTGTTGCTTTGAAGGGTGCAAAGGTTCTCATGTGTAATAGTTGTAGGGACCTAAATTAAAGTGCAGACATGTCAGTATTTCTGAAGAAATAAGGTCATACATAATGGAGATTTTTTTCTTTTTTTTCAATACCTTCTTCCAGGGATTTGCTGAAGCAGTGGGGGACTTCTCTTAATTTCTTTTTATTTTCCCCATTTTGTTTTTGTATCAGAGATTAGGAGGAAAGATCTTCAAAAGTTTTTCTGTTTGTTTTGCTTTTCCCATTTTTTTTCATACTACTGAAACAAAGCTGAATAATCAAAGAGGTACCAATGGCATTAAGCTACGGTGTGAAATAAATGGAATTTTTTCTGTAAAGGGACACCAATGTCCTCGGGTTTGTTCCCTGCTTTCCTCACCTTCCAACTCCCTGGTTGAAAATCTAGGATGGTTACCTGTGGGAAATGCCTTCCCTTGGGATATTTCCTGTATCTTTGGTTTATGATGCTTAGTATACATTTCTGTTATATGAAAATATTTATCCAGGTGTCTGAGTGTGATTATAAATATACCCAGACACTTAGAAAAGCCTTATCAGATGACTTTTGGGGAATCAAAGATGGGAGGAAGAAAGATCCTCTTGATTAAAGGTAACAAGTCTGAGAGAACCAGCACAGAAGTGCTTCAATCTTGCTTCCCACCAGCAGCACCTTTCTCTCATGTGCAGATTTGGTGTCTGGGCTGTGGAAGGTGTTCAGCTTTATCAGAAGCTGAGGACAATGTTGTTTGGCAGTCTCTGTAGCAGGAGAGGAAGCATCTTTTGTTATTGACATCCTTTCTCTTAGCTCTGCTCTTGCTTTTTGCCAGCTGCTCATTGTCTCTACTTGCTTATTTAGTATTCACTAGGGATTTTACAAGTTCTTATCAGTTCGTTGCCACAGCACATCATTTCCTCTTGTCATCGGTACTTAAATTGGTGGGGGGAGGCTTTGCCTTGGAGCTGGTGAGTGGTAAAACACCATTCAGGAGCTCTGCAGTGGTGTTGTGCTCCTCTCCTTTCTGAGGAAAGTAAAGGTCACATCTCCAGTACCGAGCCTTTCCCCCCCCCCTCTTTTTCTGGGGAAAAGAAACCCGTTTTTTTCTTGCCAAAAGCTAAAAATATCCACCTCCTCAAATATTCCTCTTAGAAGATAGAAGGAAGTGCAGCATAAAAATAGCTACAGCTAAAAAAGGTTGACCACCTTTCTGAGTGCCTGGGGAAGGGTTGGTTGGAGCTTTTGATTGGGGTTTTCTTTTAATTGTGTTTTCTATATCAACAGCTTCTTCCTAATTTTTTTAATACTCTTCAGAAAACGTGGGGTAGCTAATTAGAGCTCAAGAAAAAGCAGATGCTGTAGGAGTTTCTCCATTTGGGAAGCAAAGATCCATTTGGGAAGCTGTGTACTTCCATGCAGTGCTGGCCTTGGAACTGCTGATTCCACCTGTTTCTTCAGAGCAAGTTTAGTCTTTAGTGAAGCACCATGACAGGGACATACTTTTAGTTTTAAAGCATTTTCTTCAGGCCTGTCTTCTAAAGGAAAGTCATGGATTTAAGGAATAGAAGCTGTGCTGTCCCTGTCATCCCTTGATGATCCCTTTGCCCACTAATCAGTAATGTAATGGGGGCTCTTTTGGAATGAGGTCCTAATACTTCTGGGATTTTGTTTGGAAACAAGATGCTAGTGTTGAAACAGGGAATCTTTTCATGTTTCCCTTATTGTTTTACCACAACCTTTACTTGTTTGCTAATTCCTTCTTAACTTCTCCTTTTGATAGAACTCCATTGGAGGAATCAATCATCATTTTGGATGTGAAGACCATCACTGACATCCCTATGCTCATTTGTAAGCCTCCAAGAAATAATACAGCTCACCAGTGGCAATAACTGCCCTGGGCCTCCCCTGAGGTTTATTTGGAAACAAAATAAAGAAACAAGCAAACCCACCAAACCCTCTGAAGCCTCGTGTCCAATGACGTCAATGGCCAGTTTGTTCTCCTTTACTAGCCCAGCCGTGAAGCGTCTGTTGGGCTGGAAACAAGGAGACGAAGAGGAAAAATGGGCAGAAAAAGCTGTCGATGCTTTGGTTAAAAAGCTGAAAAAGAAAAAAGGTGCTATGGAAGAACTGGAGAAAGCCTTGAGCAGTCCAGGGCAGCCCAGCAAGTGTGTGACCATCCCGCGCTCCCTGGACGGGCGACTGCAGGTGTCCCACAGGAAGGGCCTTCCCCACGTCATTTACTGCCGCGTGTGGCGCTGGCCCGACCTGCAGAGCCACCACGAGCTGAAGCCTTTGGAGATCTGTGAGTTTCCCTTTGGATCCAAACAGAAGGAAGTCTGCATCAATCCATACCACTATAAGAGGGTGGAGAGCCCAGGTATGTGTGAAAACTGCACCAAATCTTCAGCAGCCACTCAAGCACTGGATGAGTGATTCCAGTTGGGAGAAGAGTGTTCCAAGTGTACATTATTCCTAGGACTGTTCTGTATGTGTGTGTACCATTCTGTTGGGGATTAATCACATTTTTCCCCCAGATCTCTTTAGCCTGCTACTCGTAAAGTTAGCAGTAAATTCCTTATTTGTAATAAAATAGAAATAGTAAATGATGTTTTAATAAAATAAAATAGAAAGCAGTGATAAAAATACTTCAGCTTCTTTGAGAAACTTGTTTAAGGATCTCAGTCCTTTGCAAGTCCTTATTTGTAATAAAATAGAAATAGTAAATGATGTTTTAATAAAATAAAATAGAAAGCAGTGATAAAAATACTTCAGCTTCTTTGAGAAACTTGTTTAAGGATCTCAGTCCTTTGCAAGTCCTTATTTGTAATAAAATAGAAATAGTAAATGATGTTTTAATAAAATAAAATAGAAAGCAGTGATAAAAATACTTCAGCTTCTTTGAGAAACTTGTTTAAAGATCTCAGTCCTTTTCAAGGAGGTTGGTGGCCTTTCAGGGGCTTACTATTTAATTAGTGAGTGACGTGAATTGAGGAGATAACAAATAAAATTCTAGGATGGTAGAGTTCCCCACTTGAATTCCAATTAGCAGAGATGACTAGAACCAAGAGTGATGATGAGTTAGAGGAAGGTTTGTACCAAATCTGTCAGGTAAAAACCTGACAGATGCTGTTCAGGTGCTGCCATGGGAGAGGGTGAGGAGAGTTGGAGTTGCAAGTGGAGAGATGAAGGGTGTTGCTCTGAACAGCAGAGTGAACAGTTGCTTCTGTTGTTCCCCAAAGTGATTGTAATTCTGCTCCAACCCACTGTGGTGCTGAAGTGCTACTGGATCTCTAGAATCCCAAACTCCAGCAGTCCTGGGTTTAAAAGGTAAAACTGCAGCTTAGTGACAGTTGTAAATTCCAGTAGAGATTTTGTTTGCCTTCAGGGATAATCTGTAACTATCTAGTTTGGCTATAATAACACAGACTGTATTTCCATTTTCCCAGATGTGCCAACACACACAGTGAGTTTTGCACTTCTACTTTAGTACCTCACTGTGTGCCACATGTAAACTGGTTTGGTTTGTTGGTTTCTTGTTTTTTAAAAAAAGGTCATCTTCCAGTTGCATGAAATATATGTGATTTAAGTCAAGTCTGAGTCTTTCATGAAGCATAATGTCAAAAAATACAGGAGAAAGGATGGAGCAAAAGATGTCACCTTAATCCTCTGCTCCTCTTTCCACCCCAGCCAGTGCTGAAATGATCACGATGAACATTATTTATATCTCCTTTTGTCTCAGTTTTAACCTAAATTGATCTGGTTTTTCTTTACTGTTTTTTTTCCAGTTCTACCTCCAGTGTTAGTGCCTAGACACAGTGAATTCAACCCCCAGCACAGCCTCCTGGTTCAGTTCAGGAACCTGAGCCACAACGAGCCACATATGCCCCACAACGCCACCTTTCCTGACTCCTTCCAGCAGCCCAACAACACTCCATTCTCCATTTCTCCAAACAGCCCCTATCCACCTTCTCCAGCCAGCAGCACTTATCCCAGCTCCCCAGCCAGCTCTGGACCATCAAGTCCCTTTCAGCTCCCTGGTAAGTTCAGCCTGAATGTCACTTTAATAAAAAAAATTGAAATGTCACGTGCTGTCATGACTTAATGTCTCAGGAATTTGTGATACAAGCAATAAATTGCTTTTTCCATTTGCATTTTAGGGAGTTTTCTTCTTAGTTTTGTCACAAGTGAGAGTTAATAGCTGTAGTTTTAATTTTCCAAATGTTTTTTGTTGTGGGTGTAATAGGGCTGAGTTATTTTGCACAGTTCAGTTAGAAGAATATCTAACAATTAAAGCAAATGTAAAAGGCTGAGCAAGAAGTTTATTGATGTCTCTCGCTGAATAAAGACACACATGGTGTTTAAATGCAAAAAAGTAGCAAATTTTTGTTAGGAACAGGTGGGATTAAACTGATTTGGGTGAAAATAGGGAAAAAACAATTCACAGGGACCAAGGAAAGAAGCCTCACTGATTCTGTTTGGTTAATGCTGTGGTTTATAAAGCCAAGAAGTCAATAGATGAAAGATTTTATTTTTCCAATTGAAAAAAATGGCCTCATCTTTGTTCTTTCTGCTTGCTCAGCTCCCAAAAAAGAGTGTCCCAGTCAGTCTCTTGGCTAATTACTGTGGTCACTGGGGTGGATGGATTAATGGAGCACAATCCTGTGTTGGCACACTGGTGCTGTGCTGGGGAAAGAATCCAGAGATCCACACTTTTGTCATGACCTCATCCTACAGAAGCAGCAAAAAAAAAAAAAAAGTGCTTTCAAACTTTATTTGCTGTAGCATAAAAAAGGCATTTCTTCTTTATTTTTGAACATGGAGAAAAAGTAGCCAAGAAAGCTAATTCTTGTGTGGCCAAAAGTGGGAGCCATAGTTGCCTTGCCCAGCTGCAGGAGTGCAGTTATTAAACTAAAAAAAAGGGCAAAAGCACATTTTTTTTTACAACTATCCAATCTTGGTCCCATAGGTAAAACTCCAGCTCTTGAAGGGGTTTACTATAAAGACAGCTGGCTGTTTCTAGATTACTTTGAAAATGGGTCCAAATTTTTCAACATCTCTTGTTCAAGAGTATTTTTGTGTGTTTACATCAGTAGAATGAATAAATATTCAAAATTGTTGAGGTTTATTCTCATTTTTTCACGTTTGTAGCTGATACTCCACCTCCTGCCTACATGCCCCCTGATGATCAGATGGGGCAGGATAACTCTCAGTCCATGGACACAAGCAATACAATGATCCCTCAAATCATGCCAAATATATCTACCAGAGGTAAGTTGTGTAGTCTGGTGGAAAATTAGAATTTGACTTCTTGCAACTCATGACCAAACTGAATGAATAACTTCAAATGAGCCAGTAAATCTTGCTGATAAATGGAAGGCAAACTGGGGCTGTAGCAGAGAAAATTGAGAAATAAAACTTGCCTTGCTTGTTTTCATCTCTTGCTTTTAAAGCCTCTGGTGCATAGTTTGGTTACAACGAGTTCAACTCTTTTTTCATTTCTTTTCTGCTACCTTGGACTGTTGCTGGAATTATATATGCACAAAGGCTCTGAAATACTCCCAAAATACCAATTATAACAGATTATTTAAAAGTGGACAGGAGAATCATGTTTCACCTGCTGTCAGTCCTTTTTGTTTTGTGTAGGTTTTTTTTTGTTTAATACCAGGCTTAAAATTATAAAATCAACAGGCTAGCTAAAATGCACAAAGATAAAAATCCTTAAGACCTTAATTAGGATAATCCCTGCCCATCATAACTAAACCTGGTGATGTTTTGGAAGCTCTGCTTTCCAGTTTTCCATTTCATACCTAAACTTTTTGTTCTCTTTGCCTCTTTTCAGATGTTCAGCCCGTTGCCTATGAAGAACCCAAACACTGGTGTTCCATCGTGTATTATGAATTAAATAATCGAGTTGGGGAGGCTTTTCATGCCTCTTCCACAAGTGTTTTAGTAGATGGGTTTACAGATCCCTCCAACAACAAGAACAGGTTCTGTTTAGGTTTGCTCTCCAACGTGAATCGCAACTCCACCATCGAGAACACCCGGAGGCACATTGGGAAAGGTAAAGCTTGGATTCACAAATTGCCCTTAGTGCAGCCTCTGGGTGCTGCAGGGATTAGTCCCACATGGGAACACTGCAGGTAATCTGAGCTGTGATATATTATCAACCTCTGCAGTACCACAATTTATTTAGGCATGGTTTGATTCTAATTAGGCACGAATTGCATTTATCTTTCTTTGGCACTAATTTAAAAGGTTAAATATTACCCTTTCCTCACCAAACTTGATTGCTGATAATCTGTGTTTCAGCACCAATAAACACTGCAGGACTCTTGATATTCTACATTCTATCTCCTCCTTAAATTCTTTGCACCACTGTGCAGTCCATCAAAGATGTTTTTATTTTGTTGTTGCAAGGCATTACCTGCTGTCTCCAGGACACTTCAAATATCTTGGTGAGTTGGCAGCAGGACTTTGAAGTGCTAATGCAAAACTGCAAGGGCTCATTTGTCTGAGTGAATCCATGGGGTGTGTAAGTGTGTGGGAGGGATTCCTGGAGACAGCAGGTTTTGCAAGATCTTCTAGTTTTCCTGTAGTGTTTGGCTGATAGCACAGAGGGATGCACAGTTTTCCTCTTGGATGGAATGTGCTTGGATTATCTGACATTGGAGTGCTCCTTTCCTGAATATCTTCTTTTTTTGTGACTGAGAACCCTGTTTCTATTGCACCTGTTTAGGGGCCTTTTTTTACCACCTCAGATCACTTGGTAAAGTTGGTCTGGAGTTGTGCTTGATGAAAATCCATCCTGTCCTTCAACAATCTTTTAATTAGAGACTACTATAAATATGGCAAAATTTTACAGATAATTTGGGCACCACAAGTTCTATTAATTTCTGTTGGAAACTTGGCTCTGCAATGCAGTCATCCAAGAAAATGTATAACTAAAGTTATAAAGGGGAACAGCTGATTTCTGGGGCCTGGGTGGTTTGTCAGGTTCTTTCTTTTTTGGCTCCCCCCTTTTAAAAGTATTGGCAGAGAAATCCTGTGCATCTGCCCAAGGTCAGGAGTGTAACCAGGATCCTTCATCGTGTTGTAGAGTAGTGTTGGCTGCAATGAGCTTTAAAACAGAAATCATTGAACTTAAACTTTGCTTTATGGTAATTTCTCCAACAACAATTAAGATCGTTTGGGGATAAAATCCTATTTATTTATGGCTTTTGTTTGAGAGGTCTTGTTTTGGCCTCCTTAAAACTACCCAGTTCTATGTGCTAAGGTTTTTTTTGTTGTGCTGATCCCTGTCTTTTTAAATAAATAAGGTTGTGTTGTGAAAAGTCATTCTTGCCCAGCCCAGATTTTGTCAGAGCTGCTTGTGGTTGTTGAAGCCAACGGTTCCTCTGTGTAACCTCCCTCCAGCTTTTCTATTCCAGTTTTTAGTAGTTATTATGTGCCACTTTTTAGTCCGGTTTCAAAACACAAAACACTTAATGTGTTTCAGCAGAGCTGAATCCAGACAGGTGTGATAAATCCAAGGGCTCTGTGGATTTTTAAGGCCTGATGGTAATTAAGTTGAGCAACTAATTGGACTTACTTCTCCTTTGGCTTGATAACATGCACTGAAAATCAGAGCAGACCATGGATTTCCCTTCTCATTCGTATCTGTCACTGTCCCTTCTCCCAGGACACACTTATTCCTATTGGAATTGCCAAAGCCATCAGCTGTATGAAACTGGAGTTTTAAAATCCATGTAAATTCTCTAGAAAAATAGCTTGAAATAACTGTGGAAAGAAATGTGACAGTAGTTTTTTCCTTGTATTCTGTAACTGATCAGAGAAGGACATCTAGTGGCTGCTGTATCATGAGCCCACTCTATTTTGAAATGAAAAAACAAATTACAGTGTGAACAAAAGAGCTTTTCTGAAAAGCTCAGCCAGAAAAAAATAGGATTTACTACAACAACCTCAAAAGCAAAGACAACCAAGTAATTGAAATGTTTTATCTTTGTTTTCAAGGAGTTCACCTCTACTATGTTGGTGGAGAAGTCTATGCTGAGTGTTTAAGTGACAGCAGCATATTTGTACAGAGCAGGAACTGCAACTACCACCATGGCTTTCATCCAACAACTGTGTGCAAGATTCCCAGTGGATGCAGCCTGAAAATTTTTAACAATCAGGAGTTTGCTCAGCTTTTAGCTCAGTCTGTCAACCATGGATTTGAAGCAGTGTATGAGCTCACCAAAATGTGCACCATCCGAATGAGTTTTGTAAAGGTAAAGGGTTTGGGGGGCATTTTAGTTCATTGTGGGTTTGGATATTTGGTAATAATTCCATGAGCACTGTGGTAAAGCTCTCCTGACCTGAGGTGGTTCTTTTCCATGGGAAGTATATTGGAAATGCTTCATTTGGGGAGAGGGAAATCAATGCAAGAAAGGAAAAGCACAGATTGCTGTACTGAATGTTGATTGTGTATTTAATTACTTCAGTGTTCAGGACAGGGATTTAATCATTCTGGTTCTGATTGTGTTAAAGGAGATTTAGAGCTCGTGCTCTAAATTCAAAGAAACAAAATAATTAACAAGTCCATTAAAAGGAAGCGAGTAGAAAAGAGAATAATTGGTTTGCAGAAAATTTCCAACTTCTTCAAATTGATTTTTTTTTTTTTAAATTGTGGAAAAATAGACATGATTTGAGTTCATGAAGTGAAGCTGTGCTGTTCTCACAGGAGTTTTCCCAGCACTGTTTGATGCCCTTGTCACATTTAGTGTGGAGTCTGAACTGGGGCTTTCCAGGGATTTTTTTTTGCTTCTTGTTGGTTTTGTCAGTTATGACAAACACTCAGTTTGGGAGTGTGGAGGGTAAGAGAGCAGGAGGTTGAACCAGGACTCCTGCTGGAGTCAGCACTGAGCTCCACAGGCTCCCGGGGTCCCTCCCAGTCAGACCAGGCACAATTCCCACTTCCAGGTGCAGCTTCCCTCCTGCTCCTTCCCAGGATTTTTCCTTTAGATAAGAAGTGTTCCTAGCTGTGAAATGCCTTCAGATAACTATCTTAGGTCATGATTTCCTGCTTCTTGGGAATAATTTTACAAGCCAAACGTGTCCTCCAATGGCTCAGTAACATTGTGTTCCTCCCTGCAGGGCTGGGGAGCCGAGTACCATCGACAGGATGTCACGAGCACCCCGTGCTGGATAGAAATCCATCTCCATGGGCCCCTCCAGTGGCTGGATAAAGTACTCACACAAATGGGTTCTCCTCTTAATCCCATCTCATCTGTTTCCTAGTGCTGCCAGCCCATCTCCAGCCTTATTTTTAGCGAACTGATTCTAATTCTAGAGAAACTTCCAGTGGATACTGTGAGCTATATGGAGAATGGATCTTATGGTTTAACTTCTGTTTTTTTTTTTAAATCCCTTTGTGACCAATTCCATTGTGTATAGCTAATCAGTTTTACATTTCAAATTGTTCTTGTGATGCTTAAGTGACAGTTGAGCCCTAAGGGAAAAAAATAGTCTATTGAAAAATTCAGAACACTTTTCCCCTCCTTCCCCTACAAACAGACATATGTCTTAACTGGAAAAGCTTTTTGTCCTGTAGGGACAAGAATTATGAAGACTGACTTCAGAAAATAAATACATATCATAGTTTGGGATTTTTTTTTAATGTTGATGAAACTGTTTGAACATGTGCAGCTCCAGCTTGCAAGCTATATTATTAGCATAGCAGTTTAACATCTTAAGGTTGACTTCTGTCATATGCAAAATTAGACTTTATTATGGCTAATTTGCCTCAGATTGAACAATGTGATTTTTTTTTTAAGTGTACACATGAAACATACTTTTTACAAATATTGGAGTGCTGTAAAAACACTTTTATTTTCTATTGGAAAATGCTGTCATAAACACACTGTATATTAATGCAGAATAGCAGTTCTTAGCCTTTTCCCACTTTGGTTTTGTAATATCTCTTTTAACCACCATTTAAAATAGTAATTGATACAAGGTAAACATCTTGCACGTTTCTGGAGTAGTAATTCTTGTTTTGCTTTGATTTACACTCATGCCATTTGGATTTGGTTGCCAAGGCTGTTTCTTTTTAGGTACCCTTCTCTACTTTAACATAAACACTACTATTTGTAAATGGCAGTGCTTACTACTTTTTGGAAGGAATAAGTTTTTTGTTTTCTTCTTGGTGTTCTAGCTGTTTATTTTACCTGTCTGGAATTGATCTGTGTAGGCCTTTTTAATCTCTCAGTAGACATGACACACTATTAGTGATTACACTGTATTTAATTCACTTTCAGTGTGAGTTTGAGGCTCTTCAAAGACTCTGAGTGGCTCAGCAAGCGAGTGAGTGAATGCAGAAGCTTTTACTTCCAGATCCTGTGATTTCATACAGACCTGGTGGTAATGAGCAAAAGTAATCACTTGTTTGTAGCCTGCGTGGAAGTGAGGGCTCAGTCCTGGTGTTCAACCAGGAGACTTGGAACTGGAGTTGGCAGCTTTATGGGATGGAAGGACTGTGCCAATGTGCTGAGGACATTCCTCACACGTAAGGAATCACAGAATCCTGAATGTTAAGGGGTTGGAATGGTCCTTCAGGATCATCCAGTCCCAACCCCTGCCTTGGGCAGGGACACCTCCCTCTATCCCGGGGTTGCTCAAAGCCTTATCCAACCTGGCCTTGAACATTCCAGGGTTGGGGCATCCACAGCCTCCCTGGGCAACCTGTGCCAGTGCCTTACCACCCTCCCAGGGAAGGATTTCCTCCTGCCATCCAGCCTTAGTCCCCCTCTGGCAGTTTGTACCATCACTCCCTGTCCTGTCCCTGCAGTTCCTGATGAACAGCCCCTCTCTGCTTCCCTGGAGCCCCTTCCCACCCTGGGAGGTCTCACACAACCTTCCCTTCTCCAGGCTCAACAGCCCCAGCATTCCCAGCCTGTCTCCATAGGGGAGGTGCAGGACTTGCTCCAGCATGTGCTCCTTCCCCTGGGACACACAACTGCCCAGTTCCTGGGGGGTGTCACCAGGGCAGAGCAGGGGATCCCTTCCCTTGTCCTGCTGCCCAGTCCTGGGGATGCAGCCCAGGGTTGGTTTGGCTTTCTGGGCTGGGAACACTCCCTGTTTGTCACCAACCCTCATTCCCAATTCCCTCTCCCAGGGCTGCTCAATCCCTTCCCTTCTCAGATGTGTCTGAGATTGCCATGACCCAGAGGTGGGACCTTGCACTTCACTCTGTTGAACTTTGGTAGGGAATTTAAACACTACTAAACACTGAAATCAGTTAAATAACACATGCATATTTCCCCCCTTCATATGCTGAAAAAGGAGGCTGAAAGAAAGATTCTAAGGGAATTAGAAGCGAATTATACACAAAATTTTTTTGCATGCAGAAAAAACCTGTTGTATTTTTTAACTTCTCGCTTTCCTTTTTCTCTTTCCTGAACAGCCTCTTCAAAAAAGGGGGTTCAGTGTTTGGAGGAGAGGCTGAAAACTCTAATATGCAAATAGTTACTGAAAGATGTGTTGCAGTTGGTGACTGCAATGCTGAGACATTGATTGCTTACACAAGTTCTTGTGTCTTCTGTTGAATGACAGTTTCTGCTCAAAGGTGGAAATCGTGCATTGTATGGTACCTAAGTAACAAATGATCTTAAAGGATTACAATTGTTTACGTGTCATTAAAATGTTTCTTATGAAATGCCTTAAAGGAATAAACTGTAACACTTCTGCAGAACCCTAGTGTTCTCTTGTACAGGAATTTCTGTATTACTTGGTGTTTTGGGTTTGTTTTTTTGTGTGTTTCGGGGTTTTTTAAAATTTTCTCAAATGTGTTTAAAAACAGACAAGTGCATCCTCAGGAGAAGGGGAGTAACATTATTTGCCACTTAACTTTGGGGTCTTCTCTTTCATTCTTTGGAGCTGCAACCCACAGACAGTTCTTTTGATTGAATAAGATGCCAAGTCAGTTGGCCACAGGATCCAGCTTCTCTTCTCTTCTCCTCGGGGCCTGACTTTTATCAAGTTGCTGAACATGTATATTTGACACTACAGAATATTATTTTTCTCGACTAGCTTTTGTAATAAATGACATGGCACATTGAATTAAGGAAAGATTGCAGTTGTAGGTACAAGATTTTTCTTTCTGCCAAATGTTTTTCACCTGGCTTCATCTCTCTTCACTCGTGTGCTTCTCTGTGGCCAACTGAATGACTCAAGAATGGCTGTGAGGTGGGTGTTTGTGAGCCAGAGCTGGTGCTTAGTGCTGGTCTTGTGGTTAGATTGGCTCCCCATGCACTGAACCATAATTTCTGCAATAATATCCAGTTAACCCACTTCTGATGCTGTCATTAAGTACTAAAGTGCTCTGGCTTTTTGTGCTTGTGCACATGTTCTGGAACTGTAACATTGCAGTGCTGGGATGTCCTTGTGACTGCTGGGTGGTTTTTGCAGGAACAGACCCAGCATTTGTGTGTGTTCTGTGTCTGTCCCTTTGAAGCAGGATTTTTGGGGAGCTTTCTGGTTAGCAAACCTTGGGTGCTGCTGGTTCCTGGTGTTCCTCATTCTGTTCAGTTCCTCTGTGCTGCTGATTCACATCCTGGTGCACAGAGTTGGATGGAGAGTTGTGGGACCCTAATTTGTGTCAGGGGTAGCAGGGGCAGGGAGTGCTGCTCCTGGTGCAGCTTCCTGGTGTGTGAAGCCCTTCCTGAGCCACAGGGAGGGATGGAAAAACCCAGTCAGCCAGTAGTGTGGCACTGGAGCCTTTCCAGTGGAACTGATGGGGCTTTTGTAGTGGATTTTCTTTTTCTGGGCATCTTTGTACTTTGCACCAAGCCCAGCACTGACTGAGCTGGGGCAATTCCAGCACTGACTGAGCTGGGGCAATTCCAGCACTGAAGGCCTCCCTGGGATTGCTTTTGTAGTCACTGAGAGAAAATATGAGCTGGGATATTGTTCCTTGGGCTCCTCAGCCTTCCTGACAGTCAATCCAGTGCCTTTCCCACTGATTTAAGTGCTTTAGGAAACCCAGGAAGGGGTATGGGATCTACAGGACCAAAATACAACTTTGTAGTGACTGGTGAGAGACAAATCTGGCAGAACAGCCCAGCAGGCAAAATGATGCAACAGCCCAGGTGTTCTGGTTCAGGACAGAATTGTTCAAAGTATTGGAATTCTTTTCGGTTTTGCTCAAAGCAATGATTTTTTTTCCCCTTACAGTGTTAAAATGTGAAAGTTGTCAATTCTTGGGTGTAAGATTAACTTGGATTCTTGCAGTGTAACACTAGAGGACATTAAAATATGTGAGGCTTCCTCCTTAATCTGAAATAATAACTTTTTCAGGGTATTGTTTTACTTGCTCCAAGTGTCGCTAGTGATGGTTTCTAGAAAAAAAAAGCAAACAACCAAACCAAAATATTTTCTAAACGTTTTGCTTCAAAGGACAAAAGTGTGACTAAGTTTTTCCTGTAGTTGTGAAGTTTCTGGTCAGGAAGGTTTCCCATTCTGAATTCAAATCAATAGACCAAACCATCAGATTCCAACATGATGTTGCTTCCTTGTGCTGCTCCATAAACCTGCTTCTGTGTTTGTTGCAAGCATAACCTTTATGCTCCTGTTTACATTGTAGGAAACACAGTTCTAGTAATGAGAGGGTTTTTTTCATTTAACTCTAAACATCTTTTTATTTTGTTAATTTTAAAATGATTAGGTTTTGCTATGTTATGTTTTTAAAGATGTTTTTTGCATATTGCTGCTCATATTTCAATAAACAAAACAAAAAACCCACGGATTTTTCTGATTTCTTTGCTCTGTAACTCGGTGTGTCTCAAAGATTTGTATTTATCACTTAATTTATCACTTGTAACTCCTGCCTCTCCATGTACATATTCCTCCTTATACAGAGGTGAGCTTGGAATTTCAAAAGTGCAACGTTTTTTAGCTCTAGTTCAGTGCAAATCCAAGGGAAGCTCTGCTTTGGGATTCTCCTAATTCTCCTAAAGGTAAGTGCAGTTTCATGTGCTGGTAAATGAGGTTGTAGGGTGTGAGCAAGTCCAGTTAAAAACAAACTTTGCAGCCACTGAGAACATGGAAATTACAACAAAATAAACCAGACTAAAAACTCATTCCAAAAATCTGGAGGGGGGAATCTATCCCAGCAGAGAGGTCTTGTCAGGCAAGATATTAATTTATTTTAGTGCTGCCTTAGGTTGGTGCAGGATTGATAATCAGCTGCTTTTCTAAGGACAGAAGGAAGGCAGATGCCAACAGTGTCCTGAGTGATGGTCACACTGATCCAGGGCAGGAGGGTCTGGGTGGACAAATCTGCAAGGAGCTCTGCTCCAGAGGGCACTAAAAGTTCATTTAATGTGAGCAATGGAGAGAGAAATCTATAGAAAACCATGCAAACAGTGTGGTAAATTCTGTTCTCTTCAGGGGATTTTTTGTCATCCCCATTCTGTGTTCTTGCTCCTTGTAGAGCTCCCTTTTTTCCATAAAACATTGGGGAAAACCCCCAAACCTTTTAATTCAGCAGCTCTTTTGCCCCAAGGCCATTTTTATCCTTCATAAATACCTTTTCTTCCATTCTCTTTGAGAAACAGCCACGTTGTTTGCAATAACAGAAGTTATTTCCAGGACTAAATAGGAAGTGCTGTGTAATTCAGTCACTCCAAAATCTCATTTTCTTTGCAGGAGGAACTGCTGTCAGCAAACAGGAGCTGTGGGGGTGACTTTGGCTGCAGTCACAAAACACAAAATGGGCTCTTTCTGTCACAGCCAAATGGAGACCAGTTTTGGTGAGATTTGAGGTCTCTGCTGAATGGTCTCCACTAAAAGATTTTTATAGAAGGAGTTTTTAAGTTTCCTTAAAGAAATTGGAGGTAAATACAGGATATTAAACCCAGAAGTGCAAGCTTAGGAGGGCACAGGTTGTGAAGGTGAATTACTGTGCACTGCTGGGGGAATTTGATGTCACCAGGAGGGCAAAAATGAGGGAAAGAGGAAGGAAAAAAAACCATGCAAAGGTATGACTGTGTAACTTGCTGCCTGGGAGACTTTGTCTATGCATTAATGGATTTAAACCAAACTTCTCTGCTTATACCTGTAGTTTCTGGAAGAAACAACATCCTAAAGACAAATGTGCTGGGAAAACAATCCAACTTCCTTTCATCTTCTGGGTCTGATGTACCTGCCAGGGTTTTAAATGTTTCAAATATCAGGTAAATGAAGGTTGTGCCTCAGAGGGTCCATGGGCAGAGCAGTGGGCACAGCAGAGCTGAACCCCTTGCCCAACACCATTTCCAGATGTTTTTGGCTAAAAGTTGTGGCTGCCCCATCCCTGGAAGTGTCCAAGGCCACGTTGGGTTTGGAGCAACCTGGGGTGGTGGAAAATGTCCCTGCTCATGGCAGGGGGGTTGGGATGAGATGATCTTCCAACCCAAACCAGTCTGGGATTCTCTTAATTCTGAGTGCCATTAATAGAATTTTCTTCTGCAATAGAAATAATTCTGGATATTGGTGATGCAAAAAAACTTTCCCAGAAAATCAGCTAACACTCTCAGCATGACCCTTTTATCTGGAGTATTACCCCAGTCAGACTGTGGAGAAAAAGAGGATTATTTTGGAGTTATTCTTCAACATTAAAATAGGGTTCAATACAACATGTGCTCTGTCAGGTTGTGAGGCTTTTGCCAGCAGAAATTCTCAGCCCCAGCTCGTTATGGCTGAGAGCTGCAAACAAGCTGTTGTTACTTAAAAATAAATAAGAAATGCCTGATTTGATAAAACTCGGTTTATTCAAAAAGGGCTGAGAGAAACACATTGAATTTATTCTTGCTTTCTACATTAGAGTAACTGCTTGGAATTACACCAGTTAAATTGGGTTTGGAGGAAATATTGCCCACCTATTAAAGAATGAAATATTGAAACCTGGGTTATATGGGGATTTAACTTACTTGAGCAAAATAAAACATGGTAACCAAGACAATGACATGGAACTGTTATCAACTGCAATTTTGTGTAAAAAACCCTTGCAAACAGGCTCCTGTATATACATGTTTTATCTGTGTGCTGGAGTGCAAGCCTGTATTTGTGTAATTGCATTGTAAAATCTCCTTTTTTGGATTAAATAAGTTGTGTACATATATATATATATATATACACAGCTCCTCTGTTGTACTCTGCAGGTTAAGAACAGGTTTGGGGGCACCTGAACCCCATTCCACTGGCAGATGTTCCAATACCCAAACCAGGAGCTCAAATAGGTTTTAGGACTTGGTGTTCCTGGATAACTGCAATTCTGTTGCATGTTGAGCCATTGGGATCAAAAAAAAGGGGGGGAAAAGCCCTTTGCCCACTGTTTGTGGGAATTACAGATACTGGTCTGGGGTTCATGCAGCTTAATCAATTGTGCTGTGATTGCAAGTTCACAAGAAAGCAGCAGCTATAAACCAGCTACCAGGGTGAAGCAGAGGCTTTTGGAACAAAATCAGTGAATAATTTAAAATGGTGGGGTTGCCAGTGACCAGTGTTGAATCAAGCTGTTGCCATATTAATAAACCATGCTTCTAATTGGGCTTTTATAAAGAGCAAGGAGTGCAGCAAAGCAACTATTCTTACAAAGCTGTGTTTTATGGCTTTCAGAAGTTACCCACTGAACTCACTCTGCTCTCCCCTGTCCTTAGTTTATATTATATTAATGATATTAATCCCCCCCCACTTCTCCCCATCCTGATTATTTTGCTTTCATGCCGTGGCAAATGATTTCCTTTGTGGCTTATGAAAATTAAAAACAAATTCCTGAAGTGTTTCACAGAACTGGGAACTTAAAACTTGATGGATGAGGCATTCAAACATCAAAAACACCCTTAACAAAATGACAATCAAAAGTCTAAATAACCATTTTTCATTTTCTCCTCCTGCCTGGCAGGCCTCCCACGGCGTCACCACGCAGTTCCAGTTGGGAGAAATGGGTCTGGAAAGCAAACTCATCTCCTCAGCGTGGAGCTGGCAGGTAAATACACTGGGTTTTTTTACATTTGATGCTATAGTTTCATAAACACAGGGAACAAACTCCACCAGATGCCCAAATCAGAGGCTGTTGTTAATACAATTATCCTTGTATGGACACTGAATGGGTGGATGATGACATTTGCATACATATAGAGCTTAATCTGGAATCACGGGGCAATTTTTTTTGCACAAAACTGTATAAATTTGCTCAAGCATTCTCTCCATAACACAGCCTTTTATTTACAGCTAGTGGGATTTGCATCCAGCATATTCCTCAGCAATCTCCTCCTGCCCCGTTGCTCTAAAGGGGGTCACATCCATTCACTGGCACATGGCACCGATTCCTTATGGCACGGGATTCCTGCTGGAATTCCTGCTCCTGCTGGAATGGGAAGTGTCAGACAGCTTGTGTCCTCCACGGGCTCCTCGCTTCCCTCAGCGATCTGTCGTAAGGAAGAGTAGCAAAAAAAGAATTTTTCAGCTGGCAGTTTATGAAGAGCACAATGAATGTCACAGTCAAGAGCAGAAAGAAAAACAGAATGATGTAAGTCACCAGGTCTGGCTTATTTATTTCCCCTTCTTTTAACACCCTGGCTGTGGACATGTAAAGAGCAGAGGAGCTCACGGGTCTTGGGGTGCTGCTCAGGTAGGGAGTGTTGGTCTGAATGATGAGATGAGCTTCGGTGGCACTGGTTGAATTTAGCAATTCACTGTACATGTTCTTGCTTAAATTTCCTCCAAGGCAGGAGTAAAGCACGAGGGCAAAGGCAGTCAGTCTTTGGCATAGGAAAGAGAGAATGTTCCTGCTTGTAAAAGGCTGCAAACCAGCCACATGTTGTCTGAAAGCAAATGAATTCACTTGCGCGGCTCAGTGACTTTCTTTTAAGTCTTCTTGGCTCATATTTACAGCGTTCGGCCACAAATATTAATCAACAACGATACGGGTACCTGGTGTCCCGGCCCTGGATCCCCCAGCACGCCTGGTCTGGGGGGATGCTCTGGCTCATCTGCTGCTCAGCCGGGACGTGCCGGGAGCTCTGGGAATCTGCCGGGAGCCCCTGGAATCTGCTGGGAGCCCCGTGCCCCTGCTCCACCCGCATGGGCTTGGGAAGAGCCTCTTCCAGCGCCGGTGCTGGCACCGGGCACGGGGAGCCCGGGTTTGGCTGGCAGCGCTCACTGCCCGGGAAGGGCGGGCGCCGTGGATCCCCGGCTGCTTTTCAGGGGTAGGATGCACATAAATCCAGGGTTAAACGGCATCTGCAGGGAGAGGCGGCCGCTGCCTTGAGATCCTGCTGGATTTGCCGTGGCGGGTCCGTGCCGCTGGAATCCTGCGGCTGCGGAGCGTTAGTTGACTTTCTTAATCCCAGATCCCGTGGAGCCAGCGCTGAGGCTGAGCTTTCTGCTTCGGCTTTCCAGGCACTCCTTTCAATTGCTTTGGGATAAATTTAAAAAGAAATAAAAATAATTGAGCGGTGTCCTTTTGTTCAAAAGAAAAAAAAAACCCAAGAACTCCCCAAAAAGCCTCCGTGGGAACGGGAGAGGGTGAGATCTTGGAAAGCTCCTGTCGGGCTCAGCCGAGCTCTGAGGTGGGACTGTGCAGGGCTCTGGCAAACATGACTTTTCCCGCTCCAGCAGCTCCAGCTCCACTTGGCTCGGTGGGAATGGGAGAAGTGAGTGCTGGTGCCGACCGGCTCCGCAGCCCGCGCTGCATCTGGCGGTGACACGATGCTGAAAAGGAAGAGATCTTCGGATAAATTCCCGTGAGTGCCTGAGGCTCTGGCTGGAGGTTTTGAGCTGGGGGAGGGTAGCAGAGAACGGGACAAAAAGAAGAAAATTGCCTTCAAACCTTTCTTTCTTCCTCAGACCTTTATTGTTAAAATCTAGAATAATCAATGTCTCTCTTTTTTTTTTTCCCTTTCCCTTCTCCGTGATCCCCAGCACCCTCTCCAGCCTGACAATTAGCATGTTAATTCTTTTTTCCCAGCAAATTGCTTTATGCTGCTATTAGCTACTGGCCGCTTGCCAGCTCGCTCTCCCCATCTCCCATGCATCAGATAAGCGCTGTTAATACTTTTATTTTTACGCGTTCCAACTTGAAAAAAGGGACAGGGGACCGAGCTGGAGGCGAGAGGAGCGAGGGAAAGAGGGATAACTGGGAGCTGGGCAGAGGAAGGGGTGAAACAATCAGCCCCAAGGTGCTGATCCCAGCAAACGCTAAAGCTGCTTATGATGAGCTATTGCAGAGTCCCAGTGGTTAAACATTTCCCTTCCAATAATGAATGTTTCTGCTGGGAGAGGGGGAATGAAGGGAAGAGAGATCTTCTGGACAGTTAGATTTGAACCAAATAAAATCCCTGCAACACCCTCTGAGGTTCTGGTCAGTGTGTTCCTCAGCTCCTGCCCAGATCCAGATGCTCCAGTTAAAGCTCTGCTGGGGCAGTTGGGAGCTGTCACCTCTCTGTCACGTCCCTGCTCACGTCCCCCTGGATCCACCCTCAGAAAAGCCAATACCTGTGTGTTTACCTCCAAGTCTTGGGGACCTTTTAGTTCACAAGATCTTCCTCTAAGGAAGGTTTTCCTGGTTTTCATTTCTCTCTCTCTTTTGCCCCTCTCTCAGCCCAAGTGCTGATTCTTCCTCCTGCTGTTCTCCAGGAAGCAAAAGGGAGCTTTTCCTGCCTGTCCCCAATGCCCCTCCTGCCTGAAGAGCCACAGGAGTGACACTTATTTATTCTGTGTGGGTTCAAAGAACAGGACACTGAGGCAGGCAGCCATGGGGGCTGGAAAAATCAACAGAGCCATAAAAAAGCTGGCAGAGTTTGCAACTGTCTTGTTGCAACGTCTCCTTTCATGTCTCCTTGAACAGCAGCACAAGGCTGGGTGTCTTCCCAGCACCTTCCCATCTCCAACTCTCTCCTCCAGGAACTGTTTTTGAGTTTAACCAAACTTTGCACCTTTTTTAAATTTATTTTCATTTTTTTTTTTTAATTAGCCTGTAGGAAAAACAAGAAGGCATCTGGGGCTGCATCCTACAAATAATGTGGGTGGTCTTAATGTTTCATGTGCAGCTTCTCTGCAAATGTTACCAACTCTGTAATAGGGAGGAAAATACTACAAAAGATGCACATGAATGTCATAGTAGTTGGTGTGTTTTCTCCCTGCACAGATGTGTGGATTTTTGGCACCCACTCGATGGCTTGGAGTCGAACTGGGCAGAGATGGAGAAAGAAGGGCTCTGCCAGGGGTTCCTTGGCAACATCCACCTCCCTCCTTCCCTCCCTGGAGCCTGTGGGAAGTGTTGCCCTGGGCTGTTGGATGTGTCCCTGGGGTGGAATGGACAGTTCTGGGATGGTTTTCTCTGCTGGGAGAGGGAAATGAGCTGTTTGCTGTGCCAGGTCAGTGCCCCCACAGGGCCTCGTGTGGCTGCACCTCTTCCCTGGAAAACCACATAGATGCAGAACCAGATCTTTAGTTTTCCCCTTTTGCTCCCACAAAGAGTTATCTCTCATTCTTGGAAGGTTTCTGCTCCCAAGTTCCAGTAGTTGAGCTCCAGTGCCAGCACTGGGGATTGGGGATTGTTGCTGATGGTCCTGGTCCAGCTGCCCTGAGTGGGGATAAATCCTCTGGGTGTTTTACAGGAGCCTTGTGTGCAGCCAGGGAGCTCTAAGTGCACAGAACTCCTCCTGCTTTTGGCTTTTTTTTTCTGGCTGGTGTTTATATAGAAACTGATGAGAAGCCTTGGGAGTAAATCTGATGTGTTTTCTGCAGCACTGTATCCAGGCTTAATCTTAAAAAAGCTAAATTGCCATAAACAACACCTTAATTGCAAAAATAAGAGCTGATCCTTTGTTCCACTTAATTTGGAAGAACATTTAAAGTCCTCAGTTCCTTGTAATTTTTCCTCATTAACTTATTTCTTATTTAGTAGTTTTGTTATTGTTGTTTTTTGTTTTCTTGGGTTTTTTTTTAATTCTTTCCCAAGGCTCCCAGCATTTAATGGCTTGTTTTGTGAGTTTTTATGTGCACTGGCAGTAGTACTGCAAGGACAAACACAGAGCCTCTGACACTGGCTGGAGTTTAATGATAATAAACCTTGGAGTGTTGCAACTTCCTGGCGTGTTGGGAAGCTGGGTCAGCATCTCTGGCCCTGGTGGCACCATGGGGACAGTCCTGGGGGTCTTGTGTCACCCTCCTCTCTGGGTTTTTCTGCTCTCAGCTACTTTCCAGAGCAAGGGATTCTGTCTCAGATGTGCAGGAGCCCCAGCAAATAAATTAAAGGAATTTATTGATGGTTGTGGTGGCTCAGTGGCAGTGCTGGTCCAGTCTTTCCATGGAATAAATAGAAATAAATAATGATATAAACTCTCCAGAGCTGAAAGAAGGGAGAACAGAGCCTGTGACCCTCAGCCCCATCCACTGCTGCTCTCTGGGCTGGCAGGATGATCATATTTCCTTTACCAATCCTTCAGCCAAGGCACCACCAAACACGGCACACGGTGGGAATCACTCCGGCTTCATCCACACTGGGAAAGGCTGGAGCCTTTCCCCACTTCCAGCCTGGTAAATAATGCATGATCCCTCTCTCCCATGCTTACACAACCTCTACCATGATAAATATCAGCTGAGGGAAATGAAAGTGGAAAGAAACATTATCTTTCTCAGTAATGCAACCATTTACAATCTGTGTTACGATCCTTCTGCTCTGCAGAGTGAGCAGCAGTCAGGGGGATGTTTCTATTAGGAGACCAAATCATGCAACAAATCACAGGCTGTAACTTTCCAGTGCTGCATAAAAGCAGCTTCAAACCATATAAAGGAAAGAAAATAAAAATAATATACAGGGATTATTTCCTTTTTTAATCACTCCAAAGGAAAAACACTTATTTCCAGGTGCCTGAGATTCGGATATTAAAGACCATATTTTTAAGTGCAGGGCTATAAAACTTAGCTCTAGACACCTAATGTGGGGATCTTGCCTTTGGTGCTTAAATATGGAGCAGAGTGCCTGAAGAAATTGGCTCAAGTGCAGAGAAGTCTTGAAAATGTTTTGTTTCAGAAGAGCTTGTGTGTGCTATTTAAACCCAACTTCTACCATGAGGTTTCTGAGGACGTGTTTGCAGCAGCTGAAGCAGAAGCTTTAGGAAGGTTCCAGACAAGGCTGAGCCAGTGGGGTTGGAACTAAGTGATCTTAAGGTCCCTTCCAGCCCAAACCATTCTATGAAAGGGAGCTTTTGGTCAGTGCTGTGTCCAAATCCTTTGTTCTCCAGGTTGGGAGGAGCATCGTGATCCATCAAAGTATGTTCCATTGGAAGATGAGGAACAAGCATCCCACACTTCCCACCATCCCAGGAAGCTTTGCCACTGCTCAGGTGGATGTAGGGAAGTGACTGTGGCTGTTTGGGAGCATCCCAACCCTGCCCTGCCATCACTGCTCCAGCATCCTGGGCAGCTCCACACGCATTCCAAGGGGTTTTCCAGGGTGAGGGGCTTCACCCACAGTGAAAGGCTGTGTGACCTTGTGTGGTGACATGTGGATTCCCTGTATCCTGACAAAAGCTCTCCTTTTCCCTTTGCAGGAGCTTTCTTGGTGTGTAAAGAAGGCAGAGCACAGTTTGATACAGCCAGGAGTGTGTGGGTGGGTATCCAGGGATGCTCCAGGGGAGGCAGCTCCAGCACATCCACACGTGTACAACGTGAGCAGGACGGTGTTTCAGAAGCAAAAGAGAATTGTAATTGTAGAGAAAAGTTGTCTTGGGTAACTCCTTTACCCTCAGACTCGTTTGCAGTCACACAGCACTGGTTTGTGAGCTGAGCTGGGAACAGAAGGGGATGTGGATGCTGTGCTGGGCTCTGTGGCAGAGACACACAACTCCCTGGGCTCTGGGGGCTGCTCAGGACTGGCTTAGTCCTGTCCCTGAAGCAGGAGGACACTCTCTGGGGTCTTTGATGCTCCCTGGGGCTCTTTGATGCTCCTTGAGGCTGTTTGATGCTCCCTGGGGTATTTCGATTCTCCCTGGAGCTCTTTGATGCTCTGTGGGGTTCTTTGATTCTCCCTGGGGCTGCTTTGTGTTCCCTGGGGTTCTTTGATTCTCCCTGAGGCTCTTTGATGCTCCCTGGGGCTATTTGATATTCCCTGGGACTGGTTGATGCTCCGTGGGGTGTTTTGTTGCTCCCTGGAACTCTTGGATGCTCCCTGGGGTATTTTGATTCTCCCTGGGGCTGTTCCTGGCCCAGCCTGTCCCTCTCCAGGAGGTGTGTCCCAGGACAGGGATGTGCACTGTGCTGTGCACAATGTTCCCAGTGTTTAACCCCAATTATTTGGGGTTGAATTTTGGTTAAGAAAAATTACAACTCACTCTGAGGTTTCAGGTTTGAATACATTTTGCTTTTGGTGCCAGCAGTCCCTTATCAACCTGCAATATGAATAAAAGGCAATGTCTGTCCTGGCCTGAATAGACTCTCTGGGGATCAGAAGTGGATTTGGGGAGGCTGTGGAAAATTGTGCTTTTCATCTGTTTCTATTCATGTTTCCTCTCAAAGGGAATAAAATGAGTCTTTCTGCAGGCACAGAACACCTCCCACCTCCTCCTGCCTGTCCCACTGTATGATGTCAAACTTCTTATTTAACCACAATATTGTCATTTTTTTTAATTGTAAATTTTGAAGGGAGTCAACACTAAGTAATAAGGTGAGTTATTAAACCTGGGTGATCCATGGACATCCATGTGGAAGTTTCCTTTACAGGCCAGGGCTGCTCCTGCCTCCCTGAATGCCTGGATATCTCTGATCCTGTTTTGTGCAACAAGATGTTTATTCTGCACTCCCTTTCTTGGTTTGAAAAACAGACTCGGTAATTCTTCCTTCCCCTGCAGGGATCCAGAAGATTAATTAGTGAAGGTGGCAAGATGCTCTGATGTGGTTAAAAACATTAGAAAATAAAAGACTGAAGAACCATCTAAAACAGTGAGAAAAAGGGAGCTGAGCCCTGGGAGTGATGGAGCTGAAATCTTAATAAGGTATTGACCCTCTGGAAAATTAAACCTTCCTCCCAGTGAAGTTCCAGTCTCTCAGTGTGGCTGACTACTGCTGTAAGACATATTTCCACCTGTGACTGAGAAAAAAAATTAGAGGAAAATTGAACACAGTGTTCCCCAGCAGGTCAGGGAATTGGGGGGTTTAATTGTTTGTGTGCTGCTTGATAAAGCAAACTGGTTTTGTGATTTCTAGTTTGTCATTCAGAGCAGTCTGACTCAACAAATCATGTTGCTCGGTTTTAACTCAAGGGTCTTTCAGGTGTTAAGATAAAAACCTTCTGTAAAACACAGAGAGCAGGGGCAGGGGATGGTCAGTCCTCTGCAGAGCCAAGGTTTCCATCAGCTGAACTTGTTTGGCTCCCAAACTGAAGTAAGTTTTCTGTAAAATTGCAGAAAAAAGCCAATTTGTTTCTTTTTCTTTTTTTTTATGAAACACTTCATTGAGAAAAGCCACCTCTTCCCTATTTTTCTGTTCTCCAAAACCACCTGCAGACGTACAAAGAAAGGGCAAAGTTGTCATTTCCCTTCCTACAGCAGAGCTGATCTGTAAGATTTGCACTATTCACTGAAGATATTCACCCAAAAAGGCAGAAAAAAACCTCCTAGACTTGTACATCAGGTTTCTGTGCCTGTTTATTCCTTGTTCTGTGGTGGAGTCGGAATCCTGGGGAAGGATTTGATGTATATTATCAACATTCTATGCTATTTAATTACATGGGGAACCATTCAATGTCCCAGCCTTGGAGCAGGTGAAATCAGCCCATTTTCCTGGTGATCCACATTCCTGAGTCTCCTTGGAAAATTGCTCCATTGGAGGGTTGTGGCTCCTCCATGGCCACCCCAGGGAAGCTGTAAAATGCCCTTGGTCTGAAACTGGTGCTTATTGAAAATACCAAGAGATAAAACCCATCGGGGTCATTCTAATAATCCAAATTCTTGCTGCTTCTGCAACATCTGCTCTTCCATGGAGCAAAGAAATTGGTTTTAATTTCATTGCCCTAACTTCATGGGAATAATTTGAAAAACTCAAAAAAAACAGTATCAGTTAGAAAAAAAGAATTATTTCACAGCTGTAACAGTGCTCAGAAAATAAAAACCACACAAAATATAAAGCAATTAATTTCCCCCCTTAGTAAAGTAAAATTTCAGCTGCCTTTTAACTTTGCAGAGGAGAAGAGTGTTAGAAAGTGCTGGTTCTTTTGAGGTGATGGAAGAAGATGTTGTTCCTCAGTCATGTTCCTTGCCTAGATAGCAAATACATTGCTGTTGTATTTTAATTAGTTCTCCAGCTATGCTGGTGAGGAATACAACACAGTATTGTTATTAAAATTCATTTATAACCACAACAGCTGGTACAGTCTATGAAAACTGCCAAGATAAAGAGCTTTTAACTTTAGTTAATAGTGGAATTACCTGACTCCTGCTATCACTTAACCCACTGCTAAATTTTTAAGCAGAGAGAAAAGTTGTGATCAGAAAGTGAAATTGTTGCATTAAGATCATAAAGAGAAAGGCTGTGATCCTTCTCAAAGGCCACATCAGGCCAGCCATTAATTATGAATGCTCATTAATTATAATGGATTTTCTGCCACAAAAGCTCTTTAACTGAACTTTGGAATGGAATTTCAGTAGGGCAGCTGTGACAAATGTGGGAGGATTGCCCCTTTTAAAAGGCTGGGGGTTTCTCTCTTGTGGCATCTGCATTGAAAGGAAGCAAAATGACTAATGAAGTTTAGAATCTCATTCTTTAGAAGATCAAAGTCATAAAATTCTGTTAATTCCCTTTGAGACAAAACTATCAATTATAGCAAAGAGATTTTTCCCTGTAACTTTTTGTTGCTTTTTAAAACTCTCTAATTGTTCCCCAAGACAATCTTCCTTTGTATTTTGCTGTAAACTAATTTGCTGAAGTGTCAGGAACCTAAAAAAAGTATCTCTAGGACAAAACCTATCATATATTCTTCTTAGGAACTGAATTAACACTTTATTTTTCCTTTCCAGAGCCCAGCACAGGCTCTTTGGTTTAAGAGAGAGCTCTGCTGGAATTCCAGTACCCAACATCCATGTTCTTAGAAAAAGGGGGATAAATGTGTTATTTTTGTTTAGCATTTTTTCCTTCTCATCTTCTCCTCTCTGAGCTGCCTCCATCTTTTCTTGTTGTGGTTCAGGACTCTTTGCTGAATTTTGATAGGTTAAATTGCAGCTGAATGTGTTAAAATCACCTTTCCCAAGTGTATTTTTGTGTCCCCATCCAGTTTTGGGAAGTCCTGGAAAGTAAGGAGTGCCAGAGAGGTTTAACCACATGGTTGCAATACAGCTAAATTTGGTTTTTATCTTGCTTTAACTGCAGATTTTAACTCCACCAGTGCCAGGTTATTCTGAGAGCTGCTGTCATTGCTTTTCACTGTCTGATATTACATTTGACTGCAAAATCCCAGCTCTGTGTGGTCCCCAATCTGTAGCCTGGAGATTTTTCTCTCTCCACTTACTGACAAATTCCTATGCAAGTCTTTTTTATCTTTGATATTTTAGACAAAAAATCGTGGGCTGAAAATGTTGCATCAATATTTTTAATGGTTATTTAGAGAAATGAAGTGTTTGGACATGCTTGAAAATACTGCAGGGCACCTATTTGCATGTGTAGGTGCCTAAATATCTGAGAAAAACAACCATCTGGTGTCTCTGGACTTGGAGCCTCAGAAAATATGTAGGCTACTGAAACAAAGAGAATTTAGCACATACATTTGGTTGGATGGTTTGCTCAGCTCTAGATGTCTCTGTCTCTAATGTGCAGAGGAAGAACTCACAAAAGGCTTTGAAAGCTCTTTGTTACTGTCTGTATGTGTTTTACAGATAATTCTATGGAAAATTAGCAGGAAAACCATATGTTTTATACAAGTATTCTGCCCTCCACTTTCAACATCCCTTAGGGCTCTTACTTTATGAAATAAATAATTGCCTACCTGGTGCCTGAATGGCATTGCTGATTACCTCAAAGTCAATTAATTTCTAGGAGGATTTTGAGCTGCCTCGAATTGCTTCTCCTCCTTAAAGGTTTATTTGCTTCCATCCTTTTCAAGTAGAATATCAGATTTGGAGTTTTAATTTCTGTGGAATTCCTGGGTTGGCTGTAAGAGAGGATTTGGCCCCTGGATGTGGAATACAAACCATTCTGATGGCAGAAATCAGCCCTGCTTTGGACACTCCTTAACTTGGGGCAGAAGCTTTATATTTTCAGGTCTGGGCATGATGTCACTGCTGAAAAGTACTGAAAAATGCTGTATTTCAGAGCAGAAGAGCATATTTTGCCAGATTTGGGAGGAAGTTCTCCCTGAGATCCAGGGGACTCCCAGTTTGTGGCTGCAGCAGCAGTTTGGGGTTCTGTGTTTGGTCACCACCTCTGAGAAGCTCTGGCAGAAAAACACTCTAGAAGTTATTCCAGCTTCTACAGGGAAAAGTCTGGGCCAGGAATTAGTAAAATTATTATCAATTTCTATGCTGACTCTTTAAATATAGGGCAATGTCTTGATTCTGAATCTGTGACATGACTTTCTTCCTGTAGTGTTGACAGTCTTCAATGCCAAAATTAATGAGATACTCATTGATGCTGGGCCAATTCCCTGACTTGCACGTTGTCAATCAGGTAGAAATCCAAATGTTCACCCACTCCCTAAACCATTTGATGTCTCTGACTCCATCAGAAGCACATGACACATCTTGTGGATCATGTGGAATAAAATCAGTTATTCTTTCCTTTTCACTCCGATGGGGGGAAAAAAAAGCCCACAACTCTCATCTGTATAATCGTTTCCTATAAAATAAATTATTTTATCTGTCTTAATACTGTCACACTTCTGTTCTCCAGTGATCTACTTCTCCCATCTGTGTGCATAACTCTAATCTTCCCTCCACCTACTCTATGTATGCTCAAGTGTCAAAATCCAGCCTCAGTCATTCCTGCCATCAGTCTCTTGTTCCTGAGGGGATGGGGGGCAGAACCTCACGGCTCCTCACACTTCTCTGGGTGCTTTCTGGGCTCACTTTGCACATGAGCCATCAGAAATATGACGTGACTGAGTTTGGGGTTGGTTTTTGTCACCTGGAATTTCCCACTTAGGGAACGACAGGGTATTTTCATTGCTGTGTGTCTTGTTTCCATCATCCCTGATGCTGCAGTGGAGCAGAACTCCAGGAGATATCCACATTACCCAAATCCTAGGAAGGTTGACTTGCTGTTTCTCACTGAGTAATTCTGTGTGACTCATCCTTTGTTCTCTGATACGGTTTTTTTTTTTTCCACTCGTTTGCAGAATATTGTTCAGCCAATTGAGCTCCCTGGAATCACCACCTTTTGGAGTGAGATGGTGCAATCACTTTCCTCTCTCCCAAAGCCCTTGCAAGAACAATGAGGTGATCCCCTCACAATCTTGTTTTCTTTAAAATACAGATTATACTTGGCTAAACAAAAACGTTGGAAAAAAGAAACCCTTTTGGAAGCTCTGCATCCTCAGAGTCTGTCGTGACAACGTGTCTCTCCTGCTGAGCCATGACCTACTTTGCTCACAAAATGCTCCCATCACCTTCCCCCAAGCCCGAGGCTGTGGGAGCCTCAGGAATTCTGCACCTCGGGCCCCCAAGTGTCCATCAGGAACTCACAGTCCTGCAGTGGTTTGTTCTGATTCTGTGCTGCTTTTCCTGCCTCGTGTAAACAACCCCTCTTCTCCTACAGCTCTTTGCATCATTCCTTGTCTCTGCTCCACGTTTCAGGCTGCCCTCAGCTGGGTAAATTTTGCCATCCCATGAGAGATTTTGATACTTTTTTGGACTGATTTATGTATCAGCTCAATTAAAATGTTTTGCTCTGGTAGTTCAAAACGTTCCTTTCAAAACGTTCTCTCTCTTTTTTTTTTTTTAGATTTATGAACCCTTTCCTGTTTTATTATTATTGAAAAGGAATCAATTTTCTTTACCCAATCTATTATGTGCATCAAAACTTGGTAGGATGTTCATGGGGAAACAGGAGACAAGAGTTTAAGCATCAGCAGCTGTGGGAATGACCTACAACATATGGGACACTTGGTAACTACCCAGTCTATATTATGTAAGACACAAAAATCATGCAATTCTACTAAAACATGTAAGTAGAGAGGAGGAAAATGATGGCAAATGACTGGTTGCAAAAATAAAGATCCTTTACTGCATGTTCATGTTTTTTGGATCTTCAACAGATGCCTAAAATCGGCTTGTTGAAATTCAAGTTTGTTACATAGCAAAGACTTGGCTTTGCAGGGTGTTTATGGATGAAAGGAGAGATGTTTGCATCATAAATATCACAGCTGAGAAGGATTTGCATACGTGTGACTGCAGGGACTGGCTGGAAAAGGAAGCCTGTGCTGGAATATTTCTGCTCCCGTTGGAATAAGAGAAAACTTTCTGCTGCAGGGTGAGCTGTGGACATTCCAAAGGCTCCCACCCTCCATGTGTGGTATTTGATGTCCAAATGAGGCAGGAATTTGTACTTGCAGAGGGGTGAAGTCATCAAAGTAGGTCTGTAAAGTTACTGAATAGTTCTCAGGAATGAAATATTGGGTCAGTTTGTCCTACCAAGGATGGATGTTGGGTTGGACACTACAATGGAGGGAATGGGATGGGATGAGTCTGCAGAAGATTTAACATCTTGCTGTTTCCACTCCCACAATTTTGGCCAGAATTTCTAATTTTAAAGGTCCTTTCTAACCCAGACCATTCTGTGTAATGTGTGTTTTGTAGTTAAATAAGATGTGTGTGGAGGGGCAAAGTGAATCCCAAGGTATTTATAACCCCTGTATTTCACAATACTACCCAAATGATCCCTCCTGGAGTTCTCTGATCCACTAAGGCATAGCCTTCCATGCTTTAAATGATCACATGTCACCCTTTGCAATAATTCTCAAACTCTTCACTTAGTATTTATAAATTCATCTTGTATTATGCTTTGCCTGCTTATGGTATTGCTTTAGTGGGATTTACAAACTCATCCTTGCAGACAGAAAGGAGCTGCCTGTGCTGTATCTTCTGGGAATAAAAGGCTGTAATCTGCTGCACTTGGGTTAATACATATTTTATTATTCACAGTTCCAAACATTCTCCTGGTGAAGCTCAGCCCCTGAGCTTTCTGAAAGTAAAGCCTGAATCAGTGATGAAAATTGTATTTCGAGTTATGAGACCCTCCCCAGCACTGCCCTTCCTCAGGAAACCCCCTGCTCTATTTGTACCTCGTGCCACATGTTGTACTGAGGGAAGTTTGTAAGAAATAAGTGAGATATAAGAAATAACTCCTCTCTGAGCATCTCCCATGGCAGCAGAGCCTAAAGGTGCTGTTGTCCCCAAGGAATAATACAGAGCTCCTGGAGGTAAAGCCCTTCCACTGGGATGGAGGGGTGATAACCAGACCCCTCTCAATCCCACTGCTCTGGGTTTCCACCCCCTTCTCTTTGTCCATCCTCTAGAATTTTTATTGTATCAGGCTGTAAAAATGATTTGTGCCAAAAATTTTGGTTTAGAGAAAAGATTTGAGTTGCTCTTTAAAAAAAAAAAAAAATAGGTGAAACTACCTCTCAAATGCTGCAGATTCACTTTTCAGATGTGCAATTTTCAGTCTATGGAATTTTTTGACATGTGGTTATGTAAAGCATCTAATAGCAAACTCTATCCATTTACACCTTCCAGAAGGCAGTGACTTCAGGAGTTAATGTGGGATTATTTTTAGCATGTATTCAAGTTTATTCATGCTGAAAGGTGGTATTTATCTTTTGTAATTTTAGAGTAGTTATTTGAATAAAAACATGACTATAGTTCTATTTTAACTGTCATGTGACATCTGGGAGCTGGTTCAAACCTCTCCCTCTTGGAGAGGTGAAAATCTCAGCATTTTTTTCATTCCAGCATCTCAGTGCTACACACAATACCTGTGCATGTGTTTGGACTTATGGAAATGCCTAAAATATGAGTAATCTCCTAGAAGGTGAGAGAATATTATGCCATAAACAATGAAAGCATCCCTTGACCAGAAGAAAGTGCAATTTTCAGTGTTCTTTGTAGGAACAACTTTGTTGAAGTTAAATTACTCCTTGCAGTAAAACTTCCATGTTAAGCTGTCACTAGAGATGCTGTGAGATAAAAATCTGTGGCTGAGTATTTTCCCTAGAGCTGGGTAAATATTTCTGTTAGCCAACTAACTGAGCCCTTTTTTCAAGTTCAGAGACAATCTGTGCAGAGGTTGCAAGTTTCTCATGTTTTGGGGTCACTCTTTATGAAAACCTTGTGCTGTTCCTACTCTCTGAAGGAACAGTGAGAAACAAAAGGTCTGCAAATTTCGTGTGTCATTTTGGTGGAAGGAGTTTAACTGTTTGTCCAAGAGGACACACAGGGCTGGGACAGGCAGTGCAAAGGCAACAGCAAAAGGTCAGCAAAATGGATTTTGCAAAATTTTATTTGTTCCAAGTTGGGTTTACAGGAAGGGGAATATAAACTTCTTGCTTGGAAATAACTGTGGGTCTGACAGTGGGAAAAGCTTTGCAGTAAAAATAATAATTGAGTCATGCTGATAATGAGGCTGTGGTTATGCAATGCCAAGTGATCCTTTCTGCCTTTGCAGGCAATGCACGACTGTACCTTGTGATATTCAAGGTAATCTGGCTTGCTCCTGCCTTGATAGGTTTGTGCTCTACCATCTTGCACAAGAAAATACATCAATGTTCACAGAATAATGCCTTTCACAGTCTCTTTCACAAGCAAACAGGCCATAAAAATATTTGTATTGACAATGATGTTCCAAGAGTCATTTTATGCTGTATTTCTTCTCCTGATCTATAGTTCTATTCAGTGCATTTTGAAAGCATTTTCCAGCTCTGAGTCCTAACAAACCAGCCCAGAAAGTGCCTGTTTCTTGTGGGATGAGTTCCCTGAGCAGCCCAACAGTGGATGGCACAGCTCTGGCCATCAGTGGAGAGCAGGTTCATGGCACTGCCTCGTGATGGGACCAGTGCACAGCAACCAGAGTGTGTTTGACCTTCCCCTGGCAGAGCAGAGGACTAGAACAGACCTGTCACTGTGGGATCAGTGTTTTTTAGACCATGGGCTTTGTGTGTGTTGGGGACTGTGGCAGAACCAGCTGGTTGTGTCACCCCATGTCTGCCCAGCTCCTCCTAAAGGGGAGTTTTTAATTTGGCTCGTATGTGCTGCTGATTTTCACACCAAGAGTGTGTTTCTTCTCCTAATCCTTTGCCTGAATGGAATATTTCCATGGCTTGTTATTGGAACTCATTCCAGAAGACTTTAAAGAGGTCCCAGACTGAGTGATCTATTATAATTCACTGAGAAAAGACTCGGGAACCTACATGGATACAAAGAGAACTGAAGTAAATCCTCTTTGTCTCACTTACAGGTATTTTCTCTTGAGTCTGGATTTCTCAGTGAGAAGCAGCTCCAGGAGATGCTCCCTCTCTCTCAGCACTGCAGCTGCATAAGAAGTAAACTTTTGTAAACTGTTATTTAAATGAAGGAACCATTTATGCAGCTCCCAGGGTTCGTGTGGGAGCTGTTCTGCTTTTCTTACCTTAATTTCAGTGTTACTGCATTGTGGTTAATGTCCTTTACTGCAAGCAGGTGGAAGCTTTCTATTTACCATATATATTCCTGCTAAATTCTTTACCTTCATCTTCTAAAGGCACTGAGGGCTTCCTTAAGGCAAAGCTCTTATCAAAGACACTCCTGAGGAGTCAGTTGAGGTACCACATTCTCAATTCTTTTTCTTTAATGTTTTTATAGCAAATATTTCCCCCCACATGTCTGTTGGCACCAGAGTCTGTGAGGGCTCTCCCTGGGCAGTGACAAACACAGATCCTCCAGGACTTCCCACCTCTCCTGTCCCTTCCTGGCTCCTGCTTCAGGTAAACTGTGTGCAGTGTTGAACAGAGCCTCCCTCTAGCCCTTTCTAGAAATATGTAGCATAAGGTTTGTGGGATGCCAGCCTGGATCCTGGCAGCTTTGTTACCAGTTTTGAGCAACCTGGGATAGTGGAAAATGTTCCTGCCCACGGCAGGGGGTTGGAATGGGATGATCTTTAGGGTCTCTTCCAACCCAAACCATTCTGTGTCCTTCCCTTCTCTAACCTGTGATCTGGGTCTCATTTGGAGAGTGATTCCTTGGGCAGGTTGGCCCTGGAAGTGTCATTGTCCAGCCCTCCAAGTGCTGCAGGGATGTGACTTATCAAGGAGCCCTGGGCAAACAGAAGCAACACCTCTGTGTCCTGTTTCCTTCCTGCTGCCAAGTCAGGACAAGTCATCCCCTGGCTATGGAGAGAAATCAGGTCATATTTCTTCAGCTGCTTTGGAAATACCCACTGGTATAATGAGATTGGTGAGTCTGGTAATTCTCTGCTTGTCTTGATGTGAGAAACAGTTGTTTTGTGTTGTGTTCGACTTCCTTGGGAAGGTGTCAGTGCCATCCCTCCTTCCCTTCACTGCCCAAAGGTCCCTGATAAACTTTAGACAGAAAATTTAAACATAAAGCTCCATATACTTCATGGTCTGTCACTGGTCCACCCTCACCTCAGTGGTTTGTACACACCAAAAATCAGAGAAACATCCCAGTTCTCTGAATAGCTGCACTTTTGGTCCCTCCTCGAGGGCATCTGTTCCCCTCTCCAGCCATTCCATCCCATGTACCTGTGCCCCTGCTGGGAGCTCAGCAGCCCTTCCTGACCCATTTGACTCCCAGCAGAGCTCAGCATCAACCAGAGAATTATTTATTTACCCTGGGCCCTCCTCATTCTGTTAATCTGTTCATTGCATCAGTAACTGATAAATTGAGGCAATCTCCTTTCTTCCCTTCCCACCTGCATCCTTCCTCTCCCTCGAGGGCTGGGTCACTGCTCCTGCATCCCCACTCCCAGGAATTGCTCTGCTCCTGCTGCTGCTCTCTGCAGTCAGTTTTCCTGCATTTTTGAAGCAAAGTTTTCAGTGGAATTGCTTAAATCTGGGAGAAACACCCCATGAATCAGACCCACCCTGATTCTTTATTCTTTAAATAAAGAATAAACCCTGATAAACTTTATTCTTTAGTTTCACTTACCTTCAAATGCATTGGGTGAGAAGTGACATGGTGACACAAGTCCAAAAAGCCAATATCACCATGTCCCCAGGTGAATTCCCTGTGGATCACGTGGATTCTGCACACACTGGGAATCAGGCCCCTCTGCTCCTTGCTGCTGACAATTTTGAGTGTGTCAGTAGTGAGAGCAAGGCAGGAGCTTGTTCCTGACCCTGTTACAAAAGTCTTACTACAAAAATTCCTGGTTTTATGCTGGGTGGGCTCCAAGCACATGGCAGTTGGCAGGAGCTGCTGGCAGCAGGTGGATGGCAGCTCTGGGGCTTTGGAGAGCTCTTGGACATGTTGCTTTGTTTTCAGAGCTCCAACAAAGCAAAAGAACAGCCCAACTCCTCCTTTTGCAGTGAAAATGATAGGAAGCTCCTGACAGTGCCAGGATGTTTCCAAATTGATTCGTATTCCCTCTGCCTTCTAAGTCTCATGTGAAATAAATTGCTATAACTTGTTTGTGAATTAACATAAGGTGGCTTTAAAGATATGAAAGGCCTTTGCCAGGCTTAATCCATTTACAGCTTGTGAGCAAATAATTTAATTAGTGGGAAATAGTTATACTAAATGCATGCAAAGACTGTTAGGTAGGATCTTATTCCAAGCTGGCAGCACTGGAGAGCCTGGAGTGGGTTGGGATGGTGGGAGATGAGGCAGATATTTTCACTCCAGACGAGATCTGCTGTCTGGTATGTCTCTCTGTTGCAGGTAGAGGTTTTTCTTGCCTCTATAAAGGACCCAAACACCTGAGAAATTTTAGGGAGACTAGAGCTGATCCCTTTATTCACATGCCTCTTGGGTAACCTAAGAAAAATGGGAAAAAACCCCAGCTCTCATTTTTTTTTTAATCTCTGTGTCTGGCTTTATTTATACAATCCATCAAGAGGTATCCTATCAACAACATTATTTAAACTGAAATGGGAGACTCACTATTAGTCTTAAAAATCCATAAGATAAACAGATTTTGACATTTAATTTGTTGTAGCCAGCGAACAAATAAATCACTGAGCAAACACTATGCAGAAAATATTTAAGCAAAGAAGAAATCACTGCTCTTTACATGAGAACTTAAAGCAGGACCATATATTTTGTGTGTCCTGTTTATTTTTGTGCTGGGTAAGATGAAGTGTGCAGTTTGTATTGTTTGCTTAGGGAATAATTTAAGCAAAGCTGAGAGTGGAGCATCTGTCGAACCACTCTTTGGTCAGTAAACAGTAGAAGAGATTTTTATTAAACACCCCAACCCTCCTGCCTTTGCAGCCCTGCTGCTGAGAACAGGAGGCACATGAATTATCTGCAGCAGAAGGACCAGGCTGAGCTGTGCAGGGAGAAATGACTGCTTTGCTTCAGAGCTGTGCAGGCATCGAAATGATTTGCTGTGGAGAGAAGAAATGAGGGGTAGAGCAAACCCAGCTGGGCTCCACAAAAAGTAATGAATGTCAAATAAGGGAATGCCTGAGGTTCCATCCTCCCAAAGAAAGCAGAAGTGGGGTTGGGCTGGTTTTCCATTAGTTTATTCAGGCTTGTTGCTCCACTGAGCTGCTGTTGGTGCAAAAAGGACAATGACATCTTGGTTGGAGATTTGCCCTGCACCACTGAAATCCAGGAGTGACCAATGTAACTGAGGTGTTCCCATGGAGAAAACTCGGGAAGCACAGCTGGCTGTGAGATCAAAGGGCAGTTTGGGATGTTGGGGCTTCACCCTCTGCATCAGACAGTGCCTGCAGCTGCCTGGCCCTGATGCTGCTTCCTCCTGCCCTGGCAGAACCCCCCCGACCTCAGGATTCTGTGATAAACCAAACATTGTGGTGAAGATTTTAAAAGCATCTTCTGTAAAATCTACTGACTGCTGAGAAATCCTGTTAAAAAAAACCCAAGTAAGCCTGACAGAGGTGAACCTTCTAATCCGATTATTTACTTTTCTTTAGATTTAATAGCTTTCAAAAATGTTAATAGTGAAAACCACACTCATGGCAGGGTTATTCAAAGGAACGAGTGGTATAAACTGTGGAATTTTGCTGTTTTGCTCTCCCATCCCTCCATTTATTCATCTGCATCTCTCACCTACTTCTGACCTGCAGGGAGGAGCTCCCAGGGCGAGCTGGGGCTCCTGTTTGCCCTGCAAATAACACCTGGAATGAGAAGACATAGGCAAAAGCTGTTTCCCCATGGAGCAGAGCTATTTTGATTATTTCTAATGATGCATGTGTGGAATTCTCAAGTTCGGGTACAAATTAATTAATTAAGCTCTTCATTTGATCTAATGGGAGCTGTGGCACAAACAAGGGAGATGAGGCTGGGACTGAGCAGCCTGTGCTGGGATCCAAATAAGGAACAGCAGATGCTGGAGATTGTGCTGAGAGATTGGATTTGATTAACTCTTCTGCACTGAGTGCTGTAAATTTGGGCCAGACCAAAGCAAAGAGGTGGCAGATGGGACAAGGGGAACAGGATTAATAGGAATATAATCAAGCAGCCTTGTAGTAGGTCCTGCTGCATGTGAAGATGGAAGGAGCAGGAGGTGGTGCAGATGGGAAGAGGACTGGGAGTGATGTGAGTTAAACCCTGAGCTGACAATCCCAGGGTGTGAAAGTCCTCAGCCCTTTGGCTGCTGCCTCTGGGGGGAGGCAGGTCTGTGCCAGAGGCACCAGCTGCAGCCTGGAGCAGAAAATCTCTCATTTTGGGTGTGTCAGTGTGGAAGGAGCATCTCAAATGGAGCCTGGGTGGATGCTGAGGAAGAGTTGGCACAGATGTGCTCTGGGAAGTGTTTGGGTTTAGTTTTTAGGAGTGGAGGAAGCAGAAGGGGTGTTGTGAGAATCGTCTGTGGTTTAGGGGTAAATTTGCTGCTCTGTGGCTCAATGTCCCACCCTGGCCTTCAGAAGCACCTGAGTGTCCCCATTGCCCAACTGGTTGGGAAGTGAAGCAGGAAAGGAAAGAGAATTTAAAAAAAAAAGAAAAAGATCAACAGGATCAGAGTCCCCAACGTCCTGGAGCAGGATGAGAAAAAGGGACAGGAAAAGAGGAGCTGCAGCAGAAAAGCATTAAATAGAGATCCAGAGAGGCATAATAATAGAGCTAAACTTTGAGATCAGTAAGGAACTGTGAGGACAAGCCTGTTCAATAAAACAGGGAACCACGGGAAAGTATCCTCTAAACGACATCATTTACCACTCTGCTTGTTATCACTCATTATGCTGTAGATCCCATTATGTGCTGCTTAATGTGAGTCTGGCCCCTGCTGTGTCAGGCACAACACACAAAAAGAGGGAAAAAAATCATTTCTTGCCCCAAGGAGTTCCTGGTGGAGAGAAGGAGTATTTTTATGGAAGATTCAATCATCCATTCAGTGTTAGAGGCTGTGGAAGACAGTGACAGGTGGACAGTGTGATTCTCAGAGTTCACATTTTATAACAAAAGCAAATTATATCTATAAAGTAGAAATTACTGTACATGGCTGAGTACATTACAATAAAACCTCGGAGCACTTTCAGTTTGTCGAAGGGAAATGACTCATTTCAGAGATGCTGGAGATTTCATTTGACCTCAGATTTTAGTAGGCTGCAAATCTTAACCCACTCTAACTCCTGTGGGATTTGGACTTTCATATGGAACATTCATTTCATTTGGAACAAGCCTTGGTAACTCCCCTTTGCTTTGACAGGGTTGTTATTTCTGATGAAGAACCCAAAAAATCAGCAGGCGATAAATGTCAGAAATGAGAAGAATTCAGGCAAAGTCTTGTGCCCCAAAACGATGTCTTTTTACACAGCTCCAGGCAGTCTGTTTAACACCAGGGCAGCCTGAGAGTAAGGCAGGAGCAAGAAGGATTGGCCAGGAGGAGGCTGTGGTGAGCCCAGCCCAGGGACATCCACAGGTTGGTTGAATTCAGGATAAATAAGAGACTTTATTTGCAGCCCTGGGAGCAGGAAGCTTGAAGACATGTAGGTGTTTTAAAGAAAACATGTTTGGTTTGGCTGGCAGGGAACATCCTTTCCCAGTTGTTAGTAGGGATAGACTTGATGAGAGCAGGGAAGTGATTTTTGAAGGAGTGATTGCTACCAGAAGGAGACATCCCAAGCCTGAGGTGCCCTTAACCACCCCAAAAAATTCTGCAAAGCACAATATCACCCTGAGACCCAAGAGAGAGGAAATTCCTTCTAAATTCACCTACTGTGGTAAGTAAGTGGGGTTGGGTATTCTTTGTGAGGAGTGTAAAGATAAAGCTCAACAAATTTCAGGGTACAAATTAAATTCCACAAAGCCTTGTCGTGCTTCTCCATATGTAAATGTCTGTTTAATTAATACATTTAGTTGAGCAAATTCAGGACTGTGCTGCCCTGGCCTCTGCAGGGACTTTGCTATGAACTCAGGGAGAGAAATCTAAGCCTTAGACCCCCTGAATGGGGGTGAAAAAAGTGCAGATATTTCAGAGTAAAGGACTTTGATGGGAAATTCATGCCTGGTCAGAAGAAAATAACTGTTCAGGGAACAGACCCCGAGTCCAGACTGAACCTCAGCACTTAATTCAGTCACAGGAACATTGCTCTGACTCAGATTCCTCAGTTTAGGGTTAATTGGTTTTATTTTGAAGAATGGGCCTTATTCCATAGGATTTACCATATTCCTTTTATTTCCAGAAGTCCTTGTCAGCTGCAGAAATTTCCTCCTTTGTTTCATTGCAGTTGACAATAGCAGGGAATTTTCCTCTCTCAACTGACAGATTAGCCATTATAGTTAGTGAAAAATACTGTCCAACAGGGTTAAGTCATTGCACTTAGATGGCTTTGACTTTGCCATGCCAATTACTAATTTCCATTAAATTCAAAATATGTTTTATGCTGATAAAGCTTCTTAAAGCATTTTCCCTAAAGCTGTATTAAGGAAAGTGATGCTTACATAAGTCCTTTGGAATACCTAATGTGGCTTTTGCTAGAAATATGTGCCAGTTCATTATTTTCACTGAAGTTCACAAGTGGGTAGGTATTGATTACTTTACAGTTGCAAGGGAAAAAACTTGGATACTTGCATACAGTCTGGATAAACTCACAAAGCAATCTGCTGCTTTCAGTCTGGCCAAGTGGGTGATTATTTTCCTGGATTTCCTACCTTCTGTCTCCTCTTGGGTTTTCATATTTTTCTGCTTTTGTGCTGGAAATTAATCTGCTGCCTGTAAAAGGCATTTTGCTGAGAGGATTTGACTCGAAAACTCTCCCCCAAGTCCAGAAAGGTTTTTCACACTAGAGAAGAACTTTAAGAAGTGTGAGGATGGGAAGACCCCTGCAAAGATGGGGAGGGAACAGGACTCTGGATGAGGTGAGGATGAACCGCCCCAAAGCTCTGTGGGATAAATGGGATTTAAGGGCTCCGTTGGCACAATGGAACAACTTCTCACATAATTTGTCCTTGTTTAGCTTTGTCTCTGACTTCTCCCTTAAAATGCCTGGAGCCTCAGGCCGATGGATTCCTGCTCCTGCCTCCACAGAGGGCTGAGAGTGGCTTTGGGGTGTTTGCCCACACTGCTGCAGACAACTTAATTAGTCTGCCTGCTAATTAATTCCCTGCTCCTCTCACTGCCAGGCCCGATAAAGCAAGTGAGGAGCTGTCAGTCTGGGGTGTTTGAGGCACCCTGGAGCAAATGCAGTGTGCTGGCTGCTAATGACCCTGCTGTCAGCTGAAGGACACTGCCATCAGCTCTGGGGACATGCCATCAGCTCTGGGCCGCTTTGCTTTGCTGCTTTGTTTTCCTTGTCATTTTTTTATGCACAGCAATAATTTCCAAGGTCTCATGTTCTATTAGAGAAATCTAGGAAATCATCTTTCTCTGACACTGTGCACGACCTTCTCACCTCCCTCCATGGGTCAGGAGGGTCACAGCCATCCTGGATGTGACCTCCAGTTAATCCTGAAACTTCAGGGTGTGACGTGGCCCTTACTTATGAATATCAGAAAGGGATTTGCTAATTAGAGAAAAACCAAGGTCTAGCACATGGGGAATATTTTAAGAAATCAGAAGTGTCATTTTGCTACGACAAATGACACTTAGCAATGATAAAATCACATTTCCTGGCAGCAGATGTTATTTGCTGCTGGTGTTGGAGAAGTCAGGGACTTTGAAGGACTAGAAAAACTTGATGTGTGTTTTCAGCTTCATAAGAGGGAAAGAGGAAAAAGTAAAACATGTGATTCATTACTTAAAATAAGAGAGTGGGTAGGAAGTGAAGGAAGATGACTCTCCTACCTTCAAAGGGAAATATGAAGTAAGACCCATCTGAAAGAGCAGCCAGAGTCAAGTTACAGCTTTTTGCACTATTTTCCATCACCACAGCTTCACTCTGCTCTGAAATTACCTTTGTGTCACTGAGCCCAGTTCACTGTGGGAACAGGGTTTGGCTGAACCTACTTTTGGAGAAATGAATTTTAGCAGGAGGACTCCATACAGTGTTTGTGGCACTGATAATTCCCATCCTGATAATTCCAGTCCTGGCTGTTTCACACTGGTTTCTCAGTGGAGACAAGCCCTGGGGATCTGACTTGGATTGTGTGAATCAGGCAGGTCCTGATGACCTTGCTGTGGTGCTGAGTTCATCTGGAATACTCGTGCAGGAAGGGGGATGACCCACCAGCCAAGTGTGGCCAAAGACAGCAGAGATGGGATCAGCTCCAGGTGCTTGGTGAAATCCTGGGAAATTACCTAGTCTGGTATGAAAGTGCACCAGAGCAGATTGGAACAGCAGCATTTGCTGCTGATGAATGAGCCCTAATTTATTTCCTCTGTGAGAGGTTTTGGTGAAAAGGTTACCCTATAAATAACATTTAAATTGTAATTTTGTTGAATACTCATCTCCCGTAGGAAAAAAATATATTCTTTCATTATTCCAGGTATTCAGTAGTTCATCCTCATGTCCAGTGCTATAATTTATTTTCTACAGTAAATCTGTATTTTTGTATAATGCCTGTATGAATCTATGTATGTATTTATATATATTTGTTTATCAGGAGAAAGATAATTCATGGAGTGATGCTTGATCCATCCAGGATGTCCACAGGTCATGGAATTCCAGGCAGAGCCATGGAATGCCATCACAGGTGCACCTGCTGCCAGGTGCCATATGGCCCAAATCCCTGTGGGACAGTGTGTGACATCCTCAGGAACGTGCCATCATGGCATTTGCTCCCAGGAGGATTTCCTGTGGCTCACAAGAAATGAGGAGATGCTTTTTTCCTGACACACCACGGACAAGAAGTGACAGAAATCAGACACCAGTGTGGGGAGGGAAGGGCCCAGCCCTGGGTGTGTGTCCCAGTTTGCAGGGAGCTGGGAGCTCAGTGGCAGTGCCAGGCTGTGTGCCCAGTGTGTGCTGTGCCACATGGAACAGGAGAATTCCTGTCTGAACCTTTTCCTAGAAAGCCTCCGATGTGGTTCAGATCTGATATGGAGCAGAAGAAATAAGGAGAGATGACTTCCCATCCTGACTTCCTGATTTATTCTGGTTCTGTTCACTGGAGCACAGAGCAAATTAAAAATTGGGGATTTGCTGACAGATCCTGTGGCCTGTGCAGAGCAGTGGCTGCTGTTTCCAGACCTGCCTGTCATTTGTGTTCTCTTTGTGCCTGGGCTGTGTGTGGCTTCATTGCTAAGTGACTGACCTTTCCAAGCATTTTGGCAGCAGCAGAGTTTCAGCTTGACAGTTGCTGGCTCCCAAATGTTACCTGGTGACTGGTAGGGGGGAAGAAAATCTGCCAACCAGCCTTGGGAATCCTCCTCCTTATCTGGGGGTGTGTGGCAGACTGGCTGCAGACTTTTCTCTTGTGATGTTCGGGAGAGGTGGTTTCCCCAGCAAATGGATGGGGAACAAACTGGTGTTCATTTTAAAGATTTATTTTTAATAGAAATTTGGCACTTGCTTTTGAGAACAGCCCACTGTGAGAAACCTGTGTAGAATTAAAAATAATTGTTCTACTGAAGGCCCTTGCTCTTCTCCTGCAGCCTCATTAGGGATGTGTCATCCAGCTAAAAGCTGGCAGATGCCTCAGATCCAGACTTCTCTTAAACAAGAAGAGATATTAACCCAAACTCAGGATATAACGAGTGTACAATTTAGAATAAACCTAGGGGAGATAAAAAGAGATATTTGTTTAAGTCTGCCTTCAACAATTTAGTAGATAGATTAGAAATAGGTTAGAAACTTTGGTGCCTGTGAGCACGTTTCTGGAGCTTGTAGCAATCCTGCCAAAAGCAGCATCTCCTGTTTTACCAGTGGGTGTATTGCAAACACTGTCTGCAAAAACTGTTCTGAGGGGTGTCCTGTGGAGGTTTTCCAGCCAGGGTGACACCTGGGGAGCCCAGGGCAGGGTTGGTGACAGTCACAGCAGCCCAGCCTGTTTGCTGGAAGGAGGAGCTGAGCCCCCGTGCCCTGGGTGGGCTGGGTCTGTTCCCAGTGCCCACCACAGCACCTCCCTAGGCCTGGGCTGGGCCAGGCTTTGAGGCAAGTCTCCAGGGGTCATGTTCCCTCGGGAATTTTGGCACCACGTGGTATTTTGCAGTGAAGCAGGTCTGTTCACTTTTCCCAGCTCAGAGCTGTGTCTCCTCTTGGATCCGATTCACTCAAAGAATCCAGTTTCTCCATCCCAGCAGAGACAGGAAGGGCTGCATGGATAACATGGATAACATGGATAACTCCTGAGGAACAGCAGGGATGGCATTAACAGTGCTCAGCACCTTTCCCAAAGGCTCCCAAGGCTCCCAGGACATGGAGGTGCAGGTCCAGTGATGTGACAAAGGTCACCAGTGGGTACATGGCAAAATGATGGCAAAAGTGAGGTCCTGACCAACCACTGGGAGCTTCCATTAGTGTCCTGGCACAGGGCAGGGCACTGTGCTGGTATTTACAGCCATTAACTTCATTCTCATTGCAAGAAATTATTTGCATCTTTACCTCCAAAGAATCCTCTTCCAAACAATCCCAAACCCTTTCCGAGGGAAACCAAGGGATTTTTAAGGGCATGTATTGATAGAATAAGGGGGAATGGCTTTACACCAAAAGGGAGCAGGTTTAGATTGGATATTGGGAAGGAATTTTTCCCTGTGAGGGTGGGGAGGCCCTGACACAGGTTGCCCAGAGAAGCTGTGGCTGCTCCATCCCTGGAAGTGTCCAAGGCCAGGTTGGAGCAACCTGGGATAGTGGAAGGTGTCCCTGCCTGTGGCAAGGACTGGGATGAGATGGTCTTTAAGATCCCTTTGAACCCAAACTCTGTGATTCTACAATTCTCTGAAGTACAGGGACTAAGAGAAGATCTTTGCAAAGGTTAAACAAGTGAGTTGTGCTGCCCTAGAGAGTCAGAGAAACTTCAGGTTGGATCACACTTGTTTTTTGTCCATTGGGGAAGTCTGAGGCAGACCCTGAATAGGCATCCTGTCTGTTCAGAGACTGAGGAAGGATTTCTATCAGTCCCAGGGATGTATCTGCACACAGGACTGAGGGCTTGAGCTCCCTGATTCACTGCAGTTTTCTAATGGGAAGACTAATGTGAGAAGTGGGAAGTGTTTTCAATTGCCAATTCATTTGGCTTAATTGAGACTTCCTGCCTCTCTGGAGCTCTGCTGTGGATGAAAGACTCACTGAGGAGCAAAGTGCACAAGTTTTGGTTCAGAAGGCCCATCACTGCCAGGTTAGGAGCCTGGAAAATCCCAGGTTGCAGAAGACTGCCTTAACCTTAACTACAGATGTGCTCCATAATTGCAGCTGCTGTTTATGTGCAGAGCCAAGTCTGTTGTGGCCCATTTTTCTTGGCTGGAATTAATGAAAGAATCCAACAGCCCCACTGACTGAGCAAATCAGGAGTCAGCTAAGTCAGTTAAGTAATTATAACAAACAGTTATTATTTGGTTTTGAGGTTCTTTCTAAGAGGGAAAATACAGTTAGGAAAGGTTTTCAAAGCTGATTTCTTTCCCCAGCCTGGGATGTGCTTGAGACGAATGCAGGGGGGATCTGGGAGTGGGGGAATAAGAAAAGGATGAGGAGGAACAAAAGTTGTTGAAATCAATGTCAGGAATTAGAGAAAGAACAGACAGGGAGGGAACAGAAAAAGGAACAGAACAAAACCAAAGAAGACAGACAAAGCGTGATTGATTGGGAGGGAGGGTGGCAAAAGACAGCTGAGTGACTGCTGGGGTGATGGCACAGGTATGAAGCCAGGGAATTGGCTCTGGAGACATTGTCTCTGGGGTCTCTAAGGACTGGCTGGAGAAGCATTTGGCAGGAATGATGCAGGTGTGGTCATTGTCCTTTGGGGTGGAGATGAGGGAGAGGACCCTGGAGGTCCCCCAGCTGTGGTTGTGGTCAGGTGTCCTGTGGTCCCCCCATCCCAGGGCATCCATCACTCAAAGACAGATCCAAAATAACAGGATATTTCATGCCTTCCAACTTCCACCTGCTCCTTCTTGTTCCTGTAACCTCTGGGACCTTCATGCCCAGGGAATCCTGTATTTTGCATGCATTCATGTCACAACTGAACAGGTTTCCATCACTTTCCACTGCTGCAGAAAAGCCTTCATGGATCCCTTGGGATTCCCAGGTGAGTGCAGACACAGGCAGAGCCTGAGCTGTGTGGCCCACATGCCATTCAATAATTGCTCAGATAAATTCCTTACCAGTATTGAACTCCTGTGGGGTTTCTAGTGTTTGATGTTGAAGCTGGTGGCCAACAGCAGCAAAGAGTCACCACAGTATCAAATGTGAGATCAGAGGTGTGACATTCCTGGTGTGCTCCAAACTGGTGACTTCTCCCAGAGCATTTGCTCAGCTGTCCTGTTGATGGGGAAATGTTTTCCTCCCTCCTGTTACTATTTCACACCACAGGGAAATCAAAAATTGAAGCAGCTACAGACACTGCTTGTGTTCAACGGGGTGTTTATGGAAAGGTGCTCAGCACCTCCTACGTGGTTCTCTGCTCCCCTTGAGCATCAGCACCGTGCAGGATGAGGCCCTTGTTGGCATCAGTTCCTGAGGAAACTGCCTCTGTAGAAATGGAGCATCTGTTTCTATTAGCAACAGCAGCTTCTGCATTTAAGGGTGTGTGAGTGCATTTAAGCACCTCATTATTGAATTAGGTTTGTTTGTGGGCTTTGGGAATCTTGAGGGCTGCAGGGGGATGAAGGGGCTGCCACAGAAAGCAGGTTACAGTCACTGGGGAAGAGGGGAGAACTTGATTGCTGCATTCACCTGTGTAAGAGCAGGGCATCCTCTCCAAACTCCAATAAAACCTGGTGGATCTCAGCCAGGGATGTGCCCCATGGTGTGCAAGGAGCAGAGGTGAGTGTGGCTGAGCCCTGTGCCCCCCTGCCCCCCCAAACCCCGCTGTGTGCCCAGAGATTTCTCCCAGGTAACCTGGCCAGATGGATGCTGTGGATAGCAAAGGGATGAGGTAACCTGGCAAAGTGCTCCTTCAGAACAACAGGGTGTTCCCGCAGCTATTCCCGGGAAATGTTCTCTGCCGGGATGACCAAAGCAGAGTGTGAAGAGCCATCAGCTTTACCTTTCGCTGTCCCAGGTGTGGGGCGGGAGGGGAGCCGAGCTCCTTGTTTGCTCCTGTGGGCTGGGGGATGAAGCTCAGCATCTGCTCTGCCTCCCTGGTATCCACAGCGGGAAAATAAATCCTCCCCACGGAGAGGCTGGATGTGGGAGGGTGAAAGGCTGCAAAGAGCAGCTGCAGGGAAAAGCAGCTCCTGTGCAACCAGCCCAGCAGAGGGAAAGGCTGGAGAGCAGCCACAAAGCAGCTGTGAAAGTTGTTTCCTGTTTAGCTGCAGGAATTCTGTTGCACGTCTCAAGGAGACTTTTTCATTTCCTTTGGAAATTAGGCTGCAATCACCTGGAGAAATGGTGTGTGAAAGGATTAGGGCAGAAATCACCAGTGAGATGAGCATCCCAAGTGAGCCACAGACTACATGAGCAAGTTTCAGTAAAGGTGTGAATATTTTGTTGTGCTGTCATAAAATGTTAAAATACTGTTGTTTTCTCATTGAAGAAAACAAACCCATGAAGCTCAGAGGGTGCACAAGGTGAAAATACATCGAGGTTTTTCTGAGGCTCTGACTCCCTTGTACCAAGTGGAATTTATTATCTTCTGCAATAGAAAAACTCAATTCTTCTCACTCAAAAAGTTGTGCTGGAATGACTAAAACTAATCGAGTTTGGTAGTTTATAGTGAGCCTTACAAGCTGAGCCAAGCTTATAGCAATTCAGCTAAGTAGATTAACATGTATGAATCTGCCAGGCTGTCAATCCCCTCCCTAGGATGTGTTTGGGGTATTTTGGACACTCCTGGCAAGTCCCTCCCAGCTGATACCTCCTGCTCACTCCAGATTCACAGAGCAGGCAAACTTTTGTGTTCCTCTCCTGCTTTTGTATTTCACTACTTCCCTTGAGAAGGGAGAAGGGAAACACATTTACGTATTTCCATGGCTTCAAAATCTGGCATTCCAAAGGCAAATCAGCTCCTTTGTGTGTTATTGGGTCAGCTGTGATGAAATGAGGGGCAAGGAATGTGTCTGAGCCCTTCAGCTTTTGAATGTTCCATGAGAGAAGCATTTAAAGGGCAGCAGGAGGTCGGCTGTGATCTCGCTGAAGCAGCTGCAGAAAACATCTCCTTTAGATGCTCACAGCTCCTCAGCTGATGATAACAACTGGCATGGCCAAAGCAGGGGGAAATTGCAGAAAGGCTGTTTCAGCACCATCAGCCGGGTATTTTAACAACCTTCAGTGGTGCAATGAGTGACCGAACTCCCCCGAGCTGAGCTGGGGTGGGGAGAAGTTGTGCTGGTGGTGTCTCCATCTCCGGGTGACAGCAAACAGCCCTTGGGTTGGGCTAAAGGAAGGCAGGCAAACAACTTCTGAAAGTCCTCCAGGCGAGTCTCAAAAGGTTTTAAGGTGTTTTAAGGTGTTTCAGCCATCGTTTAAAAATGGCACACTGGTGCAATGGCTGAAATGAGCAGCTCTGCTGCCCTTTGGGAAGCAGTCAGCAAGTCACTCCTGTGGGTTCCCGGGATCTCTGGGATTTGCTCAGCAGGCAGTTTAGGGAATACTTTTTGGTAGCATAAAAGATCTTGCTTTTGCACAATGTGACAAAGCAGTTGAGAAAAATAGGAAATGCTGCTGAGGCTCCTCATTGCACTTGTCACACACTCTGGCCTTGTTGCTGTTTAAAACTGAGTATTTACATTTTTTTTCTCTTTCAGTGCCGAAATTCTGCCTTAGTACTGCTGTGTACATGGTTTTCAATGACCCCTGTGATGGATGGTGTTGGTGCCCTGCCCAGTGCAGCAGATGGTAGCCAGGAAAATACAATCCTGTGGGATCCTGCTCCACAAAAATACATCACTGGGCTGTGGAGTCCCCAAGGCCAGCAGTGGAGGGGCTGCTCTCTCTGCTGGCTGCCTACAACCTTCATGAAGTTGGAAGAGAATGGATGAGGCTGGGAGTAGAGCTGGGATCATTCCTCCCAGGTACCCATCCCTAATCCCCTCACCTTCCACGGGGAGAAGGAACAAATGCTGAAACTTATCTGCCTGGAAATGAGATTTTCCTGAGCAGCCTGGTGCTCTGCTTCTGAGGTGAATGACTATAAATGTGTTTATAATTATTTAGCTAATTGCAAGTGCTTTCACAAGTGATTTTGTTGGAACTTACTGGGACTAAAGTGACATTTGAAGCTATAGTAATGAAGATGTAATGTGACATTATAGCTTGGTAACAACAGCAAAGAGACTGATCTGAGTGGGATTAATATCCCAACTGGGAGTGGATATTAGGACAGAGAGGAGCTCTCAGTGCAGGGAACTGCTCTGGAGATGGAAAGGTAAGGGGCAAATGCAGAAGGGAGATGGTAGGGGGTTGTAGAAAAGAAAAGAATTCAGGACACCAGGAAATACAGACTCCTTTTTAGAAGCATGATGAGGTTAAGGATCATGGACACCAACAGAAAGAAGGTTTTGATTGACAGGCTTTTGTATTCCATTTTTTTTACAGTGACAGACATTCTGAATAAGGCATCCTGGTTTTCTTTGTCTTTCTTGTACAGTGATGTGAGAATTGCAGGGTAGTTATTGCTGAATAAAGACAGTTTCAGTCTAGAATAGAGGAGGGGAGTTATCAGGAGGAGGAATGGAGGGACAGGAATTCAGCATCACTGTTGCAGGGCACAGCCACATCCCCAGCATTGTCCTCTCTGGGGTGACTTCAGAGGATGGTGGAAGGTGCAGAGGTGACAACTGCCAGGCAATGAGGACACTTGGCCTCTGCCTGGGAGTACTTTTGTTTATAAACCAGCATCCACTTCCCAGGAAAATATTTGGGATGTTGACTTCACACATCCTCCCCGGGAGAGGGCCCAGCCTCCTGCCTTGTCCAGGAGACAATGGAAGGAAAACAAGCACAATAGGTGCATGTGCTAAACACTCCAATGAGCACTTCCACAGCATTCTCCTGCATTTCCCCACATCCCCAGGAGTCAATAAGCACCTCATGCAGCTTTCTAGATAGTGTATAATAAACCCATGGAGCCACGGGCTGGCCCAAACGTCAGCTCTCATTCACTGATGGAGATGTGAACTGGCTTGGGGCTCTGTATATTGCCTCACTGTAATATTCCCTTAAATAAATTGCCTGTGAAAGCTTCTTACAATGAGATTATGTTTAAAATATCTCAGATACAATTATAGCTGTTTGTGTAAAGGGCACTGTGGCAATTTTTGCACATGCACAAACATCCAGTGGATTGATCTGCACCTGCAAACAGAGAAAGGCCCTTGAATTTATTGCCCTGTTCATCCTTCATTTGTTTCTAGTTCATTTTGAATAGCAAGTTAATGATAGTGCACAAATCACCAGTGATTATTCTCTGGTCTCCATTGTCACCCAATATAATGTCCTCCTCCAGTGGCACTTTGTGGTGATGCTTTGATGCACAGAGCATTCACTAAGAAGTGCTGTAAGTTCTGGATCAGCAAGTCAGCATTTATCTGTAGCATTATATAGTTACTTGGGACAATTTTATCTCCTGGAGACAGGGCTTTTAAATTATGACTAATACATTGTATCTGAGAGCCTTTCATCTCCAGCTCTCTCTTGGATATTTAGTCCAGATACATTATTCCCAAACCACTCAGTTTTTCTCTTCCAAGACATGCAAGAGGAATTTTTATGACTTATGTAAATGGAAAGTTATCAGGCTTCAGAAAATGTATTTATTTTTTAATATTGTTTACACACAGGCAGCAAGAGAATCTGGAGTGAGGGATGTGGATCACAGAGCCTTGCAAAGAGAAAGGAGATGTGAGTAGAGATGACTTAATTTAGACTTTAATGAATAAGAAATATGCTGTTTTGGGGTGAAATTCTGTCCCTATGTCCAATAGTGTAAACCCACAGAGGGCAGTTTTTTCAGTAATGTTGGTCTGACCGAGCTCTGTGTTGTTGTACCAGCTCAGGACCTGTTCTGATCACTCCTGTCCCTCTGCTGACTCTCTCTGACAGTTTGTCAACAGCTTTTCAATTATCTGAGCCTGTGAAAAGCTGATTTCATTCAGCATTTTCCATCGTGCTCTAGGTTGTACTCGGTGCTCATTATCTTTGCATGTTTTGCAAGTGTGTGACCACAAATATAACTTAGTGTGAGTCTTCAGAATTAGGGATTGTTGGGAATTTTTCAATGAAATAGCTTTGCAGAAGAAAAAAGTTCTCAAATTGGGAATTCAGCACTAAATCCCACAATTCTCCTGGGAAAGGTGATTGCTCAGGGCGTGGGAGAGAGGGACACGTTTTTTGGGCTTCCTTTTCCTTCCTCCAGTAAAACACCCTGACTCTACTTTTCCTAATCTAGGGTTCATTTCCCAATCAACTGAACCTGTTGGAACAATTTCGTATTGAAACAGAGATTTTACCTCAGTCTCTCACATTTTGTCCATGCTGATAAAATCAGCAATGCTTCCTGCTCTGGGCACCCCTCTCCAGCAATATCCTTTCTCCTCCCCTCTGGGTGTTGGTTTTCTTGCAAAGACAACCCAAGACTGTGAGGTAAGAGCTGTGACAGAGTTTCCCTGACCTCAGTGAGTGCTGTGATGTGTCTGGGACACTCTCAGCCCTGTCCCACAGCCTGCTGGCCTGGCCCTGCTGCTGCTGACACAGGGACCTTCCACTCAAACCACTTTTAGGAAGTTCTTAATTTCATCCCTTTGCCAAATCAGACTCTTCTGAGTGCTTTAATGGCCAGAAGACTTTGGCAGAACAAGGCTGTTCCTCATTGCCCTTTAGAGCTTTCATCACTGTTTCCCCTGTTGTTTGGATGAAGAACTCCAAACTGCAGCTTGGTTGGCAGCTTAATATCTCTTTAAATCGCTACTGGTTTCTCCTGTGTCATTAATATTTTATTTATGTTGTATTAAATTTTGCATCAGTCTCCATGCCAACAGTTCATGCCAGGAGCAATGTCTGACAGAATAATTTAAATCCTCAGAGATATGAGCAATTTCTTTTTTGGTAGTGTCATAAAGTCAGGTTTGTTGTGTCCTTGTTTTGTGGTGTCAGAGAGTCAGGGCTGGGCACAGAATCAGGATGGTTTGGGTTGGCTCTGGCCTGAAAATCATCTTGATCCAACTCCCCTGCCATGGGCAGGGACACCTCCCACTATCCCAGGTTGCTCCAACCTGGCCCTGGACACTTCCAGGGATGGAGCAGCCACAGCTTCTCTGGGCACCCTGTGCCAGGGCCTCCCCTCCCTCACAGGGAGGAATTTCTTTCTGACATCCCATCTAAACCTGCTCCCTTTTGGTGTGAAGCCATTTCCCCTTGTCCTGTTTAAAATCCCTTGTAAAAAGCCCCTCTCCAGGTTTTTTTGTAACCTCTTCAGGTACTTAAGAGCCACATTAAGGTCATCCCAGAGCCTCCCCTTCTCTGAGGTGAACAACCCCAATTCTCTCAGCCTGTCATGTCCTTCCTCTGCCCCACACCTGCAGTGCCACCAAGGAGGGCAGAGAGAGCTGAGGACTAACACTCAAGGTGACATCAAGTGACATCTACAGCTGACACCAAATCCTTTGGGAAAGGCAGAGCCTTTCACTCAACCTGATGGTAATTCTGGGAAAACAGAAGGTTTGGAGTAGAAAGTCCCTTGTGCTGGTGGAGTTCACCATTCTGGCTGCACCACTGTTGCTGCCTTCAATCCCATGGAAGTGCAATCCAGGTAATTTTATTGTTTTCCTGTTTATATTGTTTATCTGAACTGTAGGTTCCTGGTTGCTCTCAAGCAAATCTCTCTGACACTGGGCTGGAGGGAAGACAGCAGCCAGCTTAGCTCCCTCTTAACCACACACAGTATGGTCACAATTTGGATTTATTTTTGCTGTTTCAGCCTTTAATAGGTGTCCAGGAAAGAGCAAGGAATGGTACTCGATCCCAGAGGTTCTGCAAGAGGGGATGGCTCTGTTGGGACTGCATGAAATCCATCCTGTCCTGTCTGGGATGCTCACACCAGCACCAGGGAAATGCAAAGGTTAGTGGAAAACCAGTGAAAAGTTGAGTAGAAATAAAAAAGACAAGTAAACCATTTAAGTTTGAATAAGCAAGAGGTTACAACCAAAAATGGATGGAGTCTCAAGGGAAAGAGCAGCAAAAAACCCATGAGTGTGTTTCTTTGTATTGAACAAAACTGGATTCCAGGGAGCCCTAAAGAACTGCTATTTGAAATGCAAAGTCTGCATAAAATAGTGTATCAATGGGGATAATCTAATGCCACACAGGGAAGACCTGGCTCTCAAAACACTTCAGACTCCTGGGGCCTGACAAATTCAAATTTTCTACCACCATATTCTTAGAATCCCGAGCGTGCCAGGCCTGGGGAATGGCATTAATCACAGGTGGAGCCAAAGGCAGAGACCCAGGAATCACAAATGCCTTCCTGAGCCTCTGCACCAGAGGGGATTAAACCGAAATGAGTTTACTCTTGGAACTGTGGAGTTGGCACTTATCATCCCAAGGAGCAATTTGTCAGGATACAACACAGCCCTGCCAGGGAAGGGGAAGGAAAAGAGAGACCCAGGCGACAACCACGGCTTATCCACATGGCTGTGTTGATTTTCCATGCCAATTAATGCCAGCAAAGAATACACCCCTGGAGACCACACAGCATGAACTATAGGCAAAATTGCCTCTCTTGAGACTCCAGCTGCCTTTGCAGCCTCATGGTACCAGCCCTCCTCGTTTGCTTCTGCTTCTTTTATTAAAAATCCACAGTGGGAAAGAAACTGGTGCGTCTTCCTGCCCTTGAAATGGAGTTGAGGAAATATCTGTGTGTTTCAGACAGGCAAAGCTATCCCCTATCTTGTTATTTTTGTGTTTTGTTTTGTTCTTTGTCAAATATAATGAGTGGTCTTGCTTATTTTTCTCAACTAGCAATTACTTTAGTGATGAAATCACAAGCAGCCCTACAACCTTCTGGCAGGGCAGGATTATGAAAGGCCTGCAAAAGTGTCATGCAGATTCTGCTGTGGAATCTGACAATTTAAGAGATTCCTTTCTGGTCCAGACAGTGATGATTTTTGATATCCTTTTAAAATACCTATTTGGAATTTTTTTTCCCCCTGCTCTGACAGGTATTGGAGGAATAAATGAAATCTGCAATGCTTTCTGTAGATGGGAGTACATTTGATGACTCACTGATTTGGAGGGTGCTAACAGCCATCCTTTACGTGTCTTATGTTGGTTTAATAGGCAGTTTGCAGCTGTGGGATCATTGCTATATATATATATTTTGAAGTTTTGTTCTATTATTAGCTATTAAAGGAATACGAGATGCCAGGTTGTATTAAACTACCAGTTCCTGTATTTATTGGCACCACCTGGGGATTAGAACAGCTGCTGTCACTCTGCAGGGTTATCTTCAAAGCAGGGGAGACAGAATGAATGTGTGATCAAAGCACCCTCACTTGGTCCCATTGTGCAGTAATTACAGATGGAAACGTTCCCTAAACTGGCAGCGTTGGCTCAGGGGAAGCAGCAGAGAGAGGCTTTGCCCCAAGGGCAGGAGAAGGAGCAAAACCAGTCATAGAATTATAGAATATCCTCAGCTGGAAGGGACCCACAAGGGTCATGGAGTCCTGCTCTTGTCCCTGCACAGAACAACCTCAAAGGTCCCCTCCTGTCCCAGAGGATCATCCCAGCCCTCCTGGAGCTCTGGCAGCCTTGGGGCTGTGCCCACTGCCCTGGGGAGCCTGGGCAGTGCCCACCCACCCTGTGGGCAAAGAACCACCTTGTGCTGAGCTCCAACCTAAACCTTCTCTGTCACAGCTTTGTGCCAATGCTCCATGGGCTTGATGACCTTTCCCAAGGAAAAAGCCACAGCAGGAGGGTCCAGCAGGACCTTCTAGAGCATCTAAGGTATATAAGCATATAAGGTAATACCCCAGGGGTACCCTCTGGGCATGTAAAAACCCTGGGATTAGCAGGACAGCTCCTTAATTGCAGTGACCAGAGCTGCATTTATCATAAAAACTCTTTCAGTGACAAATCACAACTCTTTTGTGATAATTTCAGCTCATTCTGCCGTGGCTGCTGGGCATGTTCCTGCCTCTCCAGAGGTTGGTTGGGACCTTTTCACCCAAGGGGAACTCTGCACCCACAGGAAAATATATTTACCTGGAAAATAGCAAGATAATCTCTCCTCTGGAAGAAAATGGGAAGGAGTTACTGGAGTCAGGATGATGTATGAAATCTGTGGCAGAGCCACTGGCTCGTGTTCCTTGCATGTGTGGGCAAAAGGGACACAATAAATAATGCAGCAAATGCACAATAAATAATTTAGGTATCGTGAGGCTTGGATGAGATACACAAGAACCCCTCCTAAATTTAAAGTACCTCTCCCTTTTTGCATTGCAGGATGTCATCAGCCTGTGGGACTTGTGTCAGTGGCATCCTGACCCTGCCAGTGCCCAGCAGGGCTCCAGCAGCAACTCCAGAGGCAGCAATTCCAGCAAAGGTCAGAGTGAGTCAATGAAACGTTAATTTGCATTAATTTGAAGTGCAGTTCTGTCACCTGGCTGCAGCCCAGGCTGGAGGTGTGTGACTATGGCTCTGGCTCAGTGAGTTTGTGGGGAGTCATTTCTGAGGCCTCCGTGGTGTTGCAGTTCAAAGTTGGATGATAAAAGGGTGTTGTGGTTAATGATAAATGTGATCTTCCTCCTTCAAAAAATGTGGGAACTACTGAGGGAAATGTGAAGCTGGAAGCCAGTGAAAGGCAGGACGTGCAGGAGCTGAATCCCTGCAGCTCTTGTGATCTCACAGAGCCCTTATAATAATTATGAATAAAGCACTGTTCTCCCAAATCACTTTCTAAAATAAACCATCCAGATGGCTGTAAGGGAAGACCTAGTCATCACTCTGAGTAATGCTTATTTTGAGTACATTAACCAAGAAATGTGTACAGTTGTGCTGGATTTTGCACAATGAGGCTCAAACGGATGCACAGGGAGGAGCTGGAATATCACAAGTGCCAGACAGTGCTCCTGGTTTTTGGGACAGTCCTGAGAGCTATTTAAGAGTGTCTCATATGTAACATGTAGAGAGGAAGAATGTCTTTTCTCTCCTACAGCTTTATGGGTTCTGGGATCACTCAGAAATATATGAGAGGAGATAAGAAAAGGTAAATGTTTCTTTTCTTTTTGAGAGAAGGTGGAGAGGACAGAGATATTTTCTTATAGTCTGTGAGAACAAGGTTATTTGTCTCTTCAGACAGTGCTGAATTCTCACCTCTCTTTTCCCTCAGAATGTCCAATTCAAACCTGATAAAAATGATAAAAAAGCAGCACTGTCAGAGAAAGGCAAAACCTGGGTGCTCTGCTTGGGCTGCCTGTGTCTGCTGTAGCATAATAGAGTGAAACATCAACTCACAGAGGCATTTTCCAGCCTGTTCTGCCCTAGCAAACACCTTGTTTAGTGCCTGGGGCAGGCAGAGGTTGCTGGATTGCTTTTTATGGATGCACTCAGGGATGGCTTCCAGCAGCATTTGCTGCCTAAGTGGTGAGGCTGAGGAATTTTGGAAGGGCCTTGTTGGCTTCCACCCCTGCTCTGTGTTTCCTGACATCACTCCTCAAACCTTGAGTGCAAAGATTTCCACGGGGAACATCTTCCACCACTTTGTGTGAAGTGCCAGGCCAGATGGAGGGGCTGCACAGAGTCTTACAGAGGGTCCTGCTGCACATCACAGAGCTCCAGGTGAGAAAAACCCCAGCTGAGACCCAGTTTGTCCACTACACACCAATCTGCATCACCAAATACAGCCTGAGTAACAGCAACTGCTTTACTTATTTATTTTCCTGAGTGCCATTTTTATTAGCTGTGAAATCAAGCCTTTCCCTGGGTAGAAGTGTGTGAGCAGCTTTCATGTATAGAAAGATTATAGTGGTATAGTAGAAAATCCAAACCATGAGAAGCTCTTGAGGCATAAATTCAAACCCTCATTAATCTCTGTGGGCTGAATCCTTATGGAATGTGGGTGGTATCTCCAAGTGAGCTGCTGGAATTGGTTGGCTGAGAGGATTCACTGGGATAACGTGTTTCTGAACAGGATGCAGGCAGTGGTTTGGGCTGTGTCGTGGCCAGGGAGATGCTCCAGGTCCCAGAATGATGGGGAGCAGGAGGGCTGTGGGAACACAGAGCTGTCCCCACACCACTTCTGATTTTTCTGATGTTCACTAATTCACTCACAGCAGGCTTTTATGTGCCTGCTTTATTCTTTTTTTTTTTTTTCCCCCCAAAATAGTTGAACTTTCTTCTGTTGGCCAGCTCAGCTTTTTTGCTGTGAAAGGCCAATTAAATCTGAAGTGTGGTGGATGTGTCATCCCAATAATTCTGTCTCACTCCTGCCTTCCATCCCACCCTCAGAGGAGTCCTCACTCCTGGCAGAGCATCTCAGCAGCAGCTGGAGACAGGAATTTTAGGGATAAAGTTATGCTGGCTTTGGCCCAGGAGAGCTGCACTTGGCTCCTGTGCTTTAGACCTCTCTCTTAATTGCATTTGAGAGCACCAAGGTCTGGTTTAAAGTGTCACAAATCAAATATTTGTGACTCAACACTGCAAAAAGAATAGGAAGAAATAAACTACTGTACTTATGGAAGTTTAGGTTGTGAGAGAAGTGTTGTCTTTAATCAAGGACAGACTTTGTGCCTAGAAAAAGGCACAAGGAAGAGGCTTAAGGCTCAGTTGCAGCTCCAAGAGGGATAAATGCTGCAGGGATTCCCCATCAGACTTTGGAAAGAACTGTCACTCACTCTGCTATCACAAGTGTCTTGGTAGCTCAGATCTAGGAATTTTCCACATTTTGTTAGAAATATTACTAAAATTGGAGGAATGGATTGAGGAAACCCTGTTCACCATGTGAGATGGTGGCAGAAAGATGTTTTCATTTTCTACTTTAAAGCAGTTTAGTGTTGGCTTATGCAGGTAGGGATTGGAAGAAAAAAACTTTTCTACTTTCAAATAAGTATAAATAGCTGATTCTCCTCTTTAGGGAAGCAGGAGTCCTGGCCACAGTGTGTCCTAAACACAAAATTCAGGGAAAATTTTCTTATGGAGCTTTTAATCTCTATTTTGTTCAGGTTCAAACAAGTGAGAGATACTGAAAGATGTGGACCCTGGGAGCCAGGGAAGCACTTAAAAAATAAAAGAGAGTCAGACAGTACAGAACAGAAAACTCATCTGAGTGCATCAAAGTCAGCTGGAGAAATATTGACTTTCCTTCTAACAAGAAAGCAGCAGTTCAACATTTCTTTGCTTTAATAATTCAGTTTAAGAAGCACCAGATTCTCGTGGCTTTATGGGCTGTGAAAGCTTGTAGGCAGGGTGTTATAATGAGCTGGAGAAAAACCCTGCGGAAAGAGGATTATTTTTTTTCCCGTGTACCTTTGGATTTCCTGCGGAGCATCGCGGAGTCAGAGCTGTGGATTAGTTGTTCATGAGCACAACCTGCCGGCTCCCAGTGCAACCAGCAGCAAGAGGCACAGGGCTCTCCCTCCTCCCTCATCCACAGGGCTTTGTGGTTGAGTTTGGGAACACTTCGGGTCGTGTTTTCCCTTCGGGAATGGACATGCCCACTGAAATCCCTGCGAGACACCCCCAGCCTTTATTCTGGAGCATGGACAAAATATAGGCAAATTTAATTTCTGTATATCACAGTTTACAGCCCTCTGCAGGTACAGGAGTTTTATAGGAAAAGACTCCTGAAATAAACAAATACACCAAAAAAATAGTTTCTCTCCCCTTGGAGCTCCTTGAGGGTCTTAGGGACTGTGGGGTTACTGCAGGCTGTGACATCAGGGGACATTCCCAGGCACAATTATTTCTGGGACATTATGATGCTGTCCCTGAGCTATAGGCATCCGAGCTGGATTTTGGGAGGCTCTGAGGGTGTATCCATGCCCTGCTTACCCCCCTGGGTCAGCTCTGAGCTGCTTGGTGTGTCACAGCTTGGCTGAAGGTGCTCACAGACAGCACTTCATGCTGTGTGGCTGTAACCTGATGCCATAAAGCTTCTGTTATATAGTTTTCTAGTAATTTTGTACAAGTTTTCTGAAGTGTAGTTGATGTAGTTTCACTAGTTTTCACCTCTGCTATGGATTTCTGCAAGAAATAAATGGGTAGCCATAGGATTTATGTATTTTAGATTAAAATATATTTTAGATTTTATAATGTGAGTGCTAGACATAGAACTCATGTATCTTAGTAAGGTTGGAAGTTCTCAGGAGAAAGTGCATAGTTTATCATTCCTCATGAAGATCCTTTACAGGCAAGAATTTTGGTAGAAACCAGTTGAGGAAAGGCTGTGATTTTCCCCTATGCCTGCTGACACCCACATTTCCCTCTCATTTCATTATATTTTCAATTACACCTTTCCCTCCTCTTAATTTTCACTTCAGGACGAGTGCAGAACATAAAACCCCCCCCTCAAAAAAAAATTTCCTAAAGGTTTAAAGCAGCCCAGCAGTAAAACCAGAGTGAGTGCACATCCCCTGCCCTCACTCCCTTGGCTTTCCTGCCTGCAGAGCTGCTCCCACCCTGTTCTGCTCTGAAAGCAGAACCTGCTGCAAGGTTGTGGTGTAGGTCTGTAACATCCCCCTCCCATCCTGCCTTGGAGGGAGGTGGCAGCAGTTTTGCTCCAGGACCAGAGTTTTTTGCTCCAGGACCAGAGTTTTTTGCTCCCAGGTAAAGTTTTGCTCTCTGCAGCTCCTGTGCCTGTGAGGGGCCAGCTCTGCCCTCACACACCTCCACTGTATTTCCCACAATAATTCCCATCACTGAGGAGCATCATGGAAAACGTGGCTCTGGTGTGATGCCCAGACAGCAGCAGGGACCAGGCCAGGTGTTATCAGGTTCACAACATCCTGTAAGAGCCTTTAATAAGTACAAGTCTCCCTCTAGTTGTGTGTTTTCACTCTGCAGTGGATGTTGCTTTTGTTATTTGTTCAGCCACACTTGGATCTCACTAACATTGCTTTGCAGAAGTCAGATCCTGCCTGGGAGCTGCAATTCTGCTCTTAGGCAAGGCTTTAGATGAAGGGAGACCTGCAGTCCTGTTTGAGGGGCAGCCACTGAGCTCACCTAAGTGCAAGGCTTGAGGCTCAGGGCCCTGAAAGCTGTGCCTTTGATGTGATGTCTCTGTGGACGTGGGGGAAAAGAGGTCCAAACTGAAGTCCCTGAGCTGTGAGCTCACTGCTGCCTGCAAACTCAGGGCTGGGAAGGTGAGTGTGGTCTGTTGAGCAGCTGGTTGAAACCCTGTCTGTCTGCATGAGCTCCCTGCAGGAATGACTGACAAATCAGTCAGTGCTGTTTCTAAATGTATGAGCCCAACAAGCTTCTTTACAGGATGAATTCGCTTTTTTACTTATGTTTGGGAATCCTCATGCAGATTTAGCCCAAAGCATATTATTGCACAGAGAACACTTTGCATCAAAACAGCTTTTTGATTTATTGGAAGCTTTTATCTCCAAATGAAAACCTTGGAATGAGCTGTTGCCATCCCTGTTCCAGTGTCCTTGCCATCACAAGTGATGCTGGGTACCAGTATGGAACTGGGAGCCCTGCTCCAAGGGCAGAGCTCAGTGGCAGTGCAGGATGCAGGGACAGGATTCCTCTGGACTTGTTTTCAAAAGGAACTTGCTGTGGAGTCTGTGTGTCATCCTTTTGGATGTACAAGGGAACAACCTTCATCCTAAGGGAGCTGTCAGTCTCCTGCTTCCTCCCCACATGGACGGGCTGTGATGCCAAAGCTCAGGGGCAGCTGCTGGAGAATAACCCAGAGTCAGGGCAGCAACTGCTGCACAGACATTCATCTCATCACCACATCCCCCCAGGCTCCTGCTGTGTAAGCCTAATTAAACCCTTCCAGCAGAATAATTAATCATTAGTGAGGGAATTAAATATTAGTCTGTATTATAGTAAACATTAGTTGTATATTAACAAGCTCGTTAGCTATTCATTAACCTTTTAAGCTCTTCAAAATCCCCTTTGTCACACTGCAGGTTTGTGTTAAATGTCTGTCTCAAATGACCTGAAGTGTGTGGAGTGCCCTTTTACCTGCTGTTAAAGGCATCATCATGAATTGCAGAACCAGTTGAACTGTTTTGCCCCTTTTGTTATCTCCCTTTCTATCTGACTTTATTTAAATTCAGCTATAGAGAAATTGTCTTATTATAGATATAAAGCCATTAAAACCTCTCAGGGATTGAGAGAATCACTTCCCAAATTGATAAATGATCACTGATGCAATGATTCTTTTTATCCTATTGCTCTTGTGCTGCTGGCATTGGGCATTGGCAGATCTTTCCCCTCAGCCAGGAGTATGTGCCCTACAAAGGTGCAGAACAGGGACTAAGAGAGGGAAAAGATGATGGGTATATTCTTATTCTAATAAGATTCAGAGCTACAGTGTCATTTTTGGCCTCTTCCAGGTCATTCAGGTGAATCCCTGAATTTCTCTGTACCTGCCTTCCTTCACTGGAATCCCAGACTATTTCTCCTGTGCCATTTCCATCCTTTTTCAGTAAAAATATGAGCTCCTTAAGGCTGTGGTTTGTGCAGGCTGGTGTCCAGGGTCAGATCTGCTCCCTGCAGGGTTCGCAGCCCAGTCATGAGCAAGATAAAATGATGGGGATGAACCAGGGGAGTGAAGGAGGGAGCAAAGGGACATCTAACACTGTAGTGGTGAGAGATCTGTGGCCAAAGCAAGGGCAGAGCTGCTTTTGGGGCTCACAAGAAATGTATTTCTAGTGTCTGCAGGGAGGAAACACTTACCCTTCCCATCTGGGAGCCACCTTGCAGCACAGCTCTGAAGTTGTGCCTTTCATTTCCCTACCAGTTGGTTAATTGGGGAAGGGAATGGGAGTCAAATCAAGAATAAAACAACCTGTTTGCCAAATTCCTGCTGGGACCTGAGGGGCAAACAGGGATGTTCTGTGGCAGAAAGTTGTCCATGAGGGTCCTGCCTCCTCCCTCCCCACCTGCAGCCCAAACCAGAGATGTGCTCTGAGCTGGAGATGTGTTTGAAACCCTGCCCAGGCTGCTTGGGTCTCCTGCCTTTGTGGTGATGGATTGTGTCCTGGCTTGTCCTTTACCGAGTGATCATTAATTTCTTGCATCTTTTAATTAGGGCAATTTCTTTTGGCCTGCTGGAAATGCTTTCCTCATGTGGATTAATTAAAAGTAAAGCCTAGCTCTGACAATTTAATATGAGTTCTGGTCAGGATGCAGGCAGTCTTCTAAGCCATTATTCATTACACCATTCTTATTCTTCTTAATATTTACTTTTAAACCCTGTTTTTCCAAAATCAAGGACAGTAGTTGTTCTCCATGAAATTACAGGTAGATTTAGTCCAGCTGAAGAACGAACAATTATCACCTTTACCTTGTGGGAAAGCAGGGGCACGATGCCAAATGCCCTTGGGCAGCCCCTTTGTTTTAGGATTTGCACCTCTGGGCAGCAGGGGTTCCTGGCTTGAAGCCAGGCAGTTTTAATATGTCTAAATTTATATGAAATAAATAAATCCTGTTAATGCTTCCTGCTGTTTTCTCCTCTGTTAGCAGCAGCTCGCTGGTTTGGTCTTTGCAAGGTGTGAAACAACTCTGTAGGGACTTGGACAGTCAATAAATCAGTACTGACTTTGTTCTGATCTTCCCCAGGGTGTCTATGGAAGTTCTAGTTTGATTGGCCTGGGGAATTTGTGGAATTATGAAGATCTCTTGGAGAATATTCCCTGTGTGGATGACTTCAGGTTCTCTTCATCTTCATGTGACCTCCCTCTAACATATTTCCCATAAAAAGTTATAATTCTGTGTCTACAGAGAATCTGGGGGAAGTTGCATTCCTTCCCAGCATGAATTTGTCCAAGGAATATTAAACCTGTGTCACAAAGCCAAAGGTGAGAGGTGTTACTGGATCACATTCAGCTCCCAGGTGGGTTGATGTGACACTGCAGTGCCAGGGGTGGTGGGACAAGGGATTCCCCATGGGAGGCTCCCTGGAGATGGGAATGGGACCTGCACATCTCAGCTCTGATCCAAAGTGGGACACACCTACTTTGATTTTTCCTCTTCAAACTCTCTAAATTCTCTCAGGGATCTTTTAGTGAGGTTTCTTAATTTTAACTTATACATTGATATTGGAGGATAAATCGTGAATTCAATGTTGCATCTGCTGACAGCCCATTAACTCACAGTGTGCAGCTTCCTTGGGTGTGTTACACATGAGGAAAGAGCTCTGATTCAGTGGGATTTTGCTTGTCATGAATATTTCTATAAACTCTGTGCCTTGATCCTTTCAGGAATGTAAATGCAAAAGAGGTGGAAGCAGATTTTTAAAAAAAAAATTTTTTTTTGTGCATTTTTTAGCCTACTTTTGAAGTCCTAGGGAATTTTTGGCTCTTCTATAGCAGGTTCCTGAGTGAGAGCAGATTTTAACTACCTGTGGCAGGTAAGAACAGCAGCTGACAGGCTGCACCTCCACCTGGGACCCCAAAAGTCAGCAAAGATATTCACAGTGTGATTTTTTTTTTTGTGCTGGCCAGAGCATGAATTGACTGCAACATTCAGCAGCAGGAGAAAAGAGAATATTCCTGTAGGTGTTGCTGTGCTTTAGATCAGGCATTTTACTGAGCTGCATTTAAATGTACAAAATATAAGTTTATCATAGTATTTCCACTAAACCTTTTCATGAGAAAAGGTTCAATATAATGAGAAATTTAAAATATGGTGGTTGGTGTATGTTCTACGTAGAATAATTCTCCCTAAACTCCCAAGGGATGCTAAAACTAAATGGGAAAGAAGCCTTCAATTCCTTAGTTTTATTCTCTTTAAGTGTATTTTAGTCTAAGTTTTGGGGTTGGGCTTTTTCAGGCTTTTTTTTGGCTCTTTCAGGCTTCAGAATTCATGTGGCAAAGATGCTTCATATAATGATTTCATTATTCACACATTGCAGAAAACAAAAAAAAAATGGCCACGTATTAGATGTATTAGGCAGTCAAAAGATGAAGCAAATATTCCACTCAGTGTACAACAAAATATTATGAGGTAATTTTAATTTTTTTCCAGTTTTAGGTAAAAATATTACAGTATACAAGATAATCTTATTAAAGGTAAAAATACAGTATTTTGCTTTCTCTCTAAACAGATCTACGTAGAGTACACTTTTTTATTTTGGTTTTTTTTTCCATTTTTGTACAAATATAACTATTATTCTATTAGGTTATCTGGATTCTCATCTGGCACTTAAGAACTGGTCACAGGTCACCTTCTGGCTCTGCTTGTTTGTCTTGGCTGATACCTCAATGTCTTGTTCATTTTAGAGGTGTCTCTTGTAAACAAACACAGTTCCGTGGTTCCCAAGTAGAGTAAGATGTGCTTTAAGTAGTAGAAATCATGTAGTTAACAGTGAAACCCCAAACAATCCACACTTGCAGTGATGTTTTACACTCATCACCTTCCTGTTGTAAAAATGCAACCTGAGTCCTTGTATTACCACAGCCTTAGAATAGTTTTAATCCCTTCCTCATCCTCTGGAAGAGCCAAACACATCAGACAATAATTCCTACAACGAATTTCCCTTTATTTCCTTTTTTTTTTTTTTTTTTAAATATCAGAATGTTCAATTGAAGCTTTTTTTTTTATTAATTTAAAGGGCTTGTTCTTCCTGATTGATCTCACCTATGGCTTGCAGTTTGACCTCTGGAATCTGAAAGCTGAGCTCAGTTGCATCACTGACTCTGGATTAATGTTGTGCCTGGAACTGAACACATTAGCACAAGGTATTTAATCTGTTGAATTCCTGGGAAGTGAGTTGCACATCACTATGGATATTTCAGCACACTGTTCTCAGATGGGATCAGTTAGGGATAAAGGAGACATTGGCTGCATCCAAAAAGACCAGATCCATCAGACTGGCTAAGAGAGCTGGGAAAGGTGGAGAGGAGTTTTTGGCTGGAAATCCTTTTATCAGGTTCTAGCAGAGGGGTGAAAGGATGGTTTCCCCACCAACTTGATTCATTTTTTCCCACACTGCCATCCAGTCTCTGTGGGTTATTCCTTGCCGTGGTCATTTCAACAGATGAATTTTTTGTTTTTCATCAGCCACAGTGCTGTTCAAAGTCATCCTCATGGCTGCCCATGTAAACTTAAAAGGGGAGTACACACCCAAGAATAGGAATTTAAAAAATTTTGCAGGGAATGTGTTTGGCACATTTTTTCTTCAGCCTTCACCCAGTTCTGGTCAGTACAGTCTCAGATGGTACAAGTGAGCACAGTTACATTGTCTTCTCTAGGGTCACATGGATGAAAATCTGCCTTTTTTGCCTTTAACTGGAGGTGCCTCCTCAGTGGTGCATCTATTTCTGATGTCAAAGGGCACAGATTTTTTACCAATAAGTCACTTTTGTATCAGAAAAGATTTAACTGGTACCTCACCAAGCACAGGAGCAACACAAATTGCTCCTACCAACACTTGCAATTCAGCACCAGCTGAGTGTGCAGGACCCACCTTTCACATGGTTTTTGCCCTCCTAAGATGCTGGTTGAGACTGAATAATGTTTAGAAAACCAGTTGCCTTTCTCTGTATCCACCATCAAATGTCCTTATTTAAGGTCTTCCCAAATTTGTCACTCAGCTGCTGGATCAGCTTTGCCAGCTCACCAGTAGCTTGTGACTTTTCCTCTAAGAGTTCATAGCGGAGACTGGAAATATCTTGTTTGATCTCTTTGAGTTCTCCTAAAAGGAGGAAAATATTCTTATTAGAAACACTGAACCAAGTAAGTTATCCTTATGGTTTTAAGGCCTGAGAGAGCATTGATTTCAGTGTGTTTGGTCATGAATGTGTGCATATGATCTCCCTGTATTTATGCACTTAATATTTGGATTTTTAAGGAATAACCTGTACTTGCAGTGGTGGTACTGACAGAAATAGCAGGTATGTATGGAAAGTTCATTTTTTTTTTCAAATCTGTTCTCTCTCCACCTATAGAGGGCATTTACAGGAGGGGAGCAGTTAAGGTGTTGGAGGTTCTTTTCCATCTGATCTGAACTTGTATCCCATTAAAACCAGTATTTTTGGGGCAGGTCTGGGCAGTGCAGTCAGGAAATGCTTTGCTCAGACACCAAGCTGAGGTTGGGTATTGGCAATACCCTGGTTGTTGTAGAGGAAGGAGAGGTAGAGCAGGATGGTGCAATATCCTGTAGGATACGTGTTTTCCTGAGGAAAATAGGGAGTTTCACGAGCTCGGAGGTGGCTCATGGTCATCACTGCTCACCTTGGTGTGAACACGAGCAAACTCTCCCTCTACAGAGGGTTTTATCTCAACCTTCCTACTGGCCAGTTCAACAGCATTAATGTCACATGCTCATTACATGTGTCATTTATAAAAATCCACTTGCCTTCATTGACCTCATCGTTTTCTCTGTCAACCTGAGCCTTGAGCACGTAACGTTTAATCAGACGTTTCATGATTTTCTGAAAGGAGAACAGAGACACTTCTGTTAATGTGAGTTTGTCCACATTGCCACATCTAAGCTTATTGTGAGCAATTCCAACACCTGATTTCACTATGGATAATTTTTAATTGGCTTTGCATTGCTTTTATGTTTTATATTATGAACATTGTACTGCAGTGGTTGATTGAGAGCCACTGGATTATGACCCCACATAATAAAACCTCCACTTTGGAGGTTTTTTTGGATGCATGTGAGTATAGAGTATGTCCCACAGCAAGAAAACAGACATGATCCAATAGAAAGCTAAGAAATGGGTTCCAGAGCCTTCTTTTAGTATGTTGCTGTTTAATGTAACAGTAAAAGTACTTTAGAGGAAACAACAAAGTGGTTAATTAATGATATTAGCAAAGTCATGATGATGAACTAAGCAGCTGACCCAAGGTTCATAGAAAGACTCTGTTAGCCTTGTAGTTGGGATTTTAGGAGAAAATAAATTTAGAGGACAGAGAAAAGAGAGTTTGAAGAGAAGTGGGAGGCTTGGCTTAAGTGAGAGAAGTTTCTTAAGGAAATGGCAGATTTTAAGAGATGTATAGAGGGACAAAAATAGAGCCATGTGGACTTATAAAATGGAAGGTGGTTGTTAGTAAGGAGTAGCATATATGGAAAGAGAAGATGGTTATGGATATGAGAAAGCAATGTGATATTGTTCCAAAATTGCAAAGGAAAGTAACTTTGGCAGTGTTGGGCTGCACACTGGGTTACAGCTGAAGGCCTGAGACCTTGCCAGTTCACTACAGAAAAGACCCTCAATGGGGAAAATAATCTCAACTATGATAAAAATAGAGAGTGATTTAGGTGCATCCCCTGCAAAGAGAGGAGAGCTCAGTGAGCATCCAAGAACAGACACCCACATGCCACTGCTGAGGGGAAAACCTCTCCCAGCACAAGCTCATCCAGTCCTTTGGCAATCCCATGTCTCTGCTTGGAACTCAAAAATTCTGCAGAGTGGGAAATATGAGTTGGGAAATCAATACCCCAGCTCTTTCTCTTAGGTGCTAAGAAATAAGGATTATAGCAGTGCAAAAGGCATGTGGAGGTCCAAGAAGGATCCAGTCCTTTGTCCATGCCATGTTTTAAAGCAGAATGGGATGTCTAAGAGTGTCCTGGGGTCAGAGAGGCATCTGGCCAAGCAGGGGAGGCACTGGGACACGTACGGTGTGGTGGAGGTGCCCAAGGTAGTAGAATCCAGAGGGAGGTAGGGCTGTCACCTGAGAAAACAGAAATGAAGCAAAGTTTGGGGAAAGCAGGGAAATCTTGGAGCCAAAAAGAATTTTTTTTTTTTTTTTAAAGCAGAACATAGGGGATATTTAGGTTAAAACAGGGAGTCAGCACATAAGGAATGCTCTTATTACCTGGGAAAAAATAACACAGCACCTCTCTAGTTCCAACACAACTTGTGTTTTTGGTGGATGCTACTCAAATGTTATACCATATTAATCGTTATGTGTGATAGAAGTCACAAGTTAAGGCTGCCTAGTCTATCAAATACAGGGTGCAGTCAGATTTGTCTACAGAAACTACATATTTAAAATGTGACCTCTCACTTTATTCAAAAACTATTTTAAATGTGACAAGAGTCTACTTATCCAGTAGTAATATATTATTATTGTTATGTAATATTTATTACTATATATATTATTAATTAGTACATTTGAGTAGAAATTTCTGCCAATATGTCTAGGAAAGTACATTTTTACCCCAATAGTGCACTGTAGCTTCTGAGCCTTGCTCCTCTCCTTTTCCCCATCTCTGCTCTTTTAAAATATAAACTATTCCTTCTATTTTTTTCCTAACGAACCCTTTCCTGAGTTTTGGAGATGAAGACATTGTTGATAGCATCAGAATGCTGAAAGTGGGGAAAAATGTGAGATCAGCACAGCATTTTAGCAACACTCCATCTTAAAGGCTCAGCTCACAAGGGTTTGATAGAGGCACCATTTTTCCTGGATTAGTTTATTCCCAGATCATGGCAGCTGGGTTGAGTTGTTCTTCATATTTTTCAAATGTTTAAATTCTGTATATTTTTATTATCCCTCAAGAGCACTGTCCATATGTAGGCCAAGCACACAGAGTGCAGATATATTACTTGATAAATGCTGCTAAAGAAAGCAGTTCAGCAAGAAATAACTGCTTCAAAGATTTTTTCCCAGTTGTAGAAGAAAGTTTGTTGGCCAGATTATCACACTGTTTATTCCTCTTTATATTTAGATGATCAAGACTGTTACATTCTCCTCGTAGTATTTGGGCAATTTCTTCCTGCAACAACTGAAAGTTCCAAGATAATTTGGAGATAGATGTGGCAGCAACTTTATTAAATAACAGGTAGTTATTTTTTTTCTATTTTTCATGGTCACCTTTGGCTTTTTCAAGCTTGGAAATAAGGGTCTCATTTACCACAAACGTTGGGTGGTCTCATTTAGAAATAAAAGCTACAGGAAGAGAATGAGTCCAGCAGAGGCTGAAGCATCACCTGTGGTTTGAGGGGATGGGGAAATGTCAGAAGGGCTGAAATGCCATTTTGAGCAGGACACAATCTCTCATCCCTTTGCCTTCGATGGTATTAAGCCAACTAATTCCAGATGCCAGAGAGAATGTATCCTGTCTCTCCCTTAGATTTTTAGACAATCCTCCTATCATGGCCTGAAAAACTTTCAAGAGCAGTAGAAATTTATTATTGTTCTGCTGTACAGTTTAGGAACCCATTGTGCTGGGTAAAACCACTTCTAGAACTGCCATTTATCTGACTTTATTATTATTTTCCTCAACTCTCTTTAATGCTGGTCCCTTNAGTACCATGGAAAAAAGAACACAGCACCTCTCTAGTTCCAATACAACTTGATTTTGGTGGATGCTACTCAAATGTTACACCATATTAATCGTTATGTGTGATAGAAGTCACAAGTTAAGGCTGCCTAGTCTATCAAATACAGGGTGCAGTCAGATTTGTCTACAGAAACTACATATTTAAAATGTGACCTCTCACTTTATTCAAAAACTATTTTAAATGTGACAAGAGTCTACTTATCCAGTAGTAATATATTATTATTATGTAATATTTATTACTATATATATTATTAATTAGTACATTTGAGTAGAAATTTCTGCCAATATGTCTAGGAAAGTACATTTTTACCCCAATAGTGCACTGTAGCTTCTGAGCCTTGCTCCTCTCCTTTTCCCCATCTCTGCTCTTTTAAAATATAAACTATTCCTTCTATTTTTTTCCTAACGAACCCTTTCCTGAGTTTTGGAGATGAAGACATTGTTGATAGCATCAGAATGCTGAAAGTGGGGAAAAATGTGAGATCAGCACAGCATTTTAGCAACACTCCATCTTAAAGGCTCAGCTCACAAGGGTTTGATAGAGGCACCATTTTTCCTGGATTAGTTTATTCCCAGATCATGGCAGCTGGGTTGAGTTGTTCTTCATATTTTTCAAATGTTTAAATTCTGTATATTTTTATTATCCCTCAAGAGCACTGTCCATATGTAGGCCAAGCACACAGAGTGCAGATATATTACTTGATAAATGCTGCTAAAGAAAGCAGTTCAGCAAGAAATAACTGCTTCAAAGATTTTTTCCCAGTTGTAGAAGAAAGTTTGTTGGCCAGATTATCACACTGTTTATTCCTCTTTATATTTAGATGATCAAGACTGTTACATTCTCCTCGTAGTATTTGGGCAATTTCTTCCTGCAACAACTGAAAGTTCCAAGATAATTTGGAGATAGATGTGGCAGCAACTTTATTAAATAACAGGTAGTTATTTTTTTTCTATTTTTCATGGTCACCTTTGGCTTTTTCAAGCTTGGAAATAAGGGTCTCATTTACCACAAACGTTGGGTGGTCTCATTTAGAAATAAAAGCTACAGGAAGAGAATGAGTCCAGCAGAGGCTGAAGCATCACCTGTGGTTTGAGGGGATGGGGAAATGTCAGAAGGGCTGAAATGCCATTTTGAGCAGGACACAATCTCTCATCCCTTTGCCTTCGATGGTATTAAGCCAACTAATTCCAGATGCCAGAGAGAATGTATCCTGTCTCTCCCTTAGATTTTTAGACAATCCTCCTATCATGGCCTGAAAAACTTTCAAGAGCAGTAGAAATTTATTATTGTTCTGCTGTACAGTTTAGGAACCCATTGTGCTGGGTAAAACCACTTCTAGAACTGCCATTTATCTGACTTTATTATTATTTTCCTCAACTCTCTTTAATGCTGGTCCCTTCAGCCATATCCTTTGCCACCACATATCTTTTCAAATTTATGTTAAAAAAGAAGGAAAATACCCTGTGGGGCAAATTCAGTTTATTGTATTACCCTGTGCCAACTTTGCACAAGAAAAACCAAATCTGCTGGCACAACCAAGCCAGAGAATTGTGTTAATTAGTGGCACCACTGCAGCACAGGGGATTTTGGAACCACAGAACATTGCAGGTTTAATTTGGGAGAAGCCACTGCCAAGGAAAGCACATGCAGATGTTGATGGAACAGCTGGAGAGGTGGATCCAAGCCATGGAGGATGAAATGCTGTCAATGCAAGAGCAGGAAAGGCTGAAGGATGTGTCTTGTATTAAATTAAATACCCTGGAGTGGGATTAATCAGCATGACAAGTGTTAACCCAGGGATTTGTCCCCAAAATGCCCCAGCCCTGTGCCCGAGCTAAGCCTGAGTTTTTAACATCCCAGGATGAGCCTTGCAGGTAAGAGCTGCTCCCAGATCTCTCCCCTGGCTCTTGTTTCCATGCTGTGATTACCTGATATCTCGTGGGCTTGTTATAAGCATTCTTCCCAGAAAAATGGTCTGTGTTTTGAATGATAGAGTGAAAACGAACTTTCTGAAATCATAAAACATGGTGATGTCATTAAATCAGTGAGATCTTCTCATACCCAACCAGCCCCAAACTAAACAGAGCTTTGTGGACAAGGTAGAAAATGGTTCAGTGGGTGAGGAGAGTAAAATCTGGCACATTCTGGCTAAAAAAAGTGAATTTTTGAACGGAAGGAAAGAGTAAAAAACCGCACAAATTAAAGGAAAATTTTGGATTCTAAATTAGAAATGGTATTCACACACAAGTTTTAGACAGCAAGATGTTAAGAGGCACAAAATACTTTAATCTTAATGAGGCTGATGATTATCAATTTAGAACACAACTCAAGAAAGGAAGAAAAATAAATACTTAATGTTTGGAGAGAACAAATCTGTGTGGTATGAAAACATGGATTTTCACTGGTCCTTCTAAAACAGCTGCACCTTTTGCTGCTTCTTTTGGCCCCCAAAAATATGCGTTTTTTTTTAAATAGACCCTTACATTTTTTATCAGAGGACAACACAGCTCTACAAGCTTCCAAAGAGACTTTTCTAGACACTACACAGAGAATTTATAAGAGCTTTCTTTGGCATTGTTACCCACCTCTGAGTTTTTTGGTCCAAATGCTAACAAAAAACCACTTATTCAAAGGAAACAATTCATATCATAGACCAAGAGAAGACAATAAATACAGACTTCTGTACCTATATGTAACTGTATGTAGAGGGAAGGCCCTGGTTAAGGGATTTTCTTCCCTGATTGAACCAGAAATCTGGATTTTTTTTTTAATCAGGATGCTCATAATAATTAGACTAAATGTTTGAAGTAATCATGTAATATTTTTTTTTATTTCTTTCTTACTCATCAGGTGTGTCATGATATTACAGAGACTCTTGAGGATGGTATGTGAACAAAATCAAAAGGCAAGCAAGACATGACTGATACTCAATTGTTTATGCTAAAGCCATGGAAAATATGAATTTTGCATGAGTTCCATGAAAAAGGACAAGCCAGACACTTTCACTCGTGGCTTGGGGAAAGAGAGGCTTAGATCAAACTTTAAGACTTTGGTTTATGCTCTGAAGCAGAAATTAAATTTCAAACAAAGTGAGATTTGTGGGGTTAAATTCAAATAACTTTTTAAAAATATTCTCCTTCTAAACTATTATTTGAAGTAATTAAAGGAGAAACATTTATTTCATTTCAGGACTCTACTGTTCTAGTGCTTCTTTCAGGAATCTATAGCAGTTAAATGAATTTGTAGCTTAAATTCCCCCAAATTCTTGTCTATCTTGGCAATGCTCATGACTGACAATGAGAAATAAGACCCCACATTTTGGAGATTTTTCTTTTTCCCCAGGAATGGTTTCCCAGTGGTGTTGTCTTGTGTCAAACCCAAGCTGAGAAAGTTAAATAAAGGCCACAAAACTTCCAATCAAAGCTGCCTCCTTGCATTTGAATTCCCAAAATTTAGTGGCAGCAGCTGTGGTTGAGTTCCTGTGAATCTTTTGGTGTTTTCTTCTCCAAAAAAAAAAAAAAGCAAGTGGACTTGCCCTGGGAGTGAGATTGTATTTGTTATAAATTTCTGTGCTGGGAAAGCCTCATCCCAGTGTTGCAGATAATAATTTCCACAGGCAACATAATTTTTTCTAATTTCTCTGGCATTTCCCCATGGAGGAGCAAAGCTAATTCCACTGGGAAGGCTCTGGATGCTGAACTTTCTCCTGCATCTCTTTCAGCTCTGCCATGTGGACACACTAGTGCTGAGGAAATCATTCTGCTGTGGAACCAGTATTTGCAAAGCAAATATCTATTTCAAATGACCCATTAGTGGCCACACATCAGCAGGGAGATATAAGTAAAGAGGTCATTAATTACAGCTCTAGGTATTTAGGTGGCAATAATCCCTGCCTCCAAACTTGTTCCCTAACCTGGAATGGCAGTAAATGTTGTACTGACAGGAAAATTAATTTGGAAACCACTTAGAGGCAGGTGGATGAATTGAAGAGGAATAAAGGCCCATTGGGTGAATGAGGTATCAGACAAACTGGGAGCCTGTTTGTGCCTCTGCTTTTGCCCTTTTCTTTGACCTTGTTTATCTTGCCTTGAAAATTGCCTGATTTTAGAAAAGTTGCCCTTTCCCTGGTGCCCAGATGGTGCCTTGTGCAATGAGGTTTGGGAGGCCCCTCCAGCTGTAATATAATACAAATAACACACAGTGCAACCCCTGGCATGGATCCTTTCCAGAAAGAAGCAGGAAAGTGAAGATAAAACATACCCGTTGTTTGGAATTCAGCATCCCCATCTCGAGATCATTTTCACAGTTTTTGGCCTTAGATTTGCAGAGTTTTATGAGGCACATTTTTATTCTCAGTATGAGATAATAAAATGATTTAGGGCTTGGCACTAGGTTAAAAGGAGCAGGTAAAGTCCTTCCTTCATCAAAGTAGGAGAGCCAGAGCTTGGCACGTGCAAACTTCCACTCCACATCTGCATCCTCCTTGGGAAGGGAAGAGAAAAAACAAATCAACACCCAAATTAGCAAATAAGAAAGGATTTAGCTATGACAAGGACAAACAGTTAGGAATTTACTATAATCAGATTATATTTGTCATAAGAACGTCCCTGCACAAAAATATCTTTGTAGTTTTTCTGTGGAGATTTCAAAATAAGGAAAATTTCAACGAAATAATGAATAAAGAGACTATAAGTCCTCCAAATATTAGACTATTTCCTAGAGTATCAAAGGGGTTGTCTCAGTAGCCAGTTTGTGCTATGCTGCTAAATGAATGTGGCAGAACACAGAGTCATGGGAGGCAGAAGAAATTGTTATAAGCACAAGAAGAGCCTGTCCCCGATTAACTGCAATGTTATTTATCAGCTGTTACCACTGCAATGGCCAGGAATCCCCCACAGGGGAGGGTTGGTCACTGCTTTCTTCCATCAGCTGATTTCCTCGTGGATCCTCTTTGCATCCCCCATCACGTATCTGTAGATCAACACACATTAATCCTCCTGCTCTTCACCTCCTGCCACTGATGAAGGTGGAGAAAAAGTCCATCAGTCACTGCCTGTGAATCTCCTTTATGAGTTGTCAAGGTGGGCCAGAGTCACTGCCAAGTTACAAGAGCAAGATTAGCAAATATTTGATGGATGTGCTTGGCCTTTCTCCAGGAGGATGGGCAGGGCCATGGTTGCTCAGGCAAAAGGAAGGATGAGCTACAGCTGCTGCAGGGCTGTGCTTTACATGCTGTCAGAAGAAGTGTGGGTCTGCCCACCCCCTGGACATCTGTGTTCTGCTGAAATGAACAACCTCTGGTTACCCTGGACCTCTGAAACCCAGGCAAACACTGGCAGGACACACCAGAGGTTAATTCTGTCACAGCTACAGCAACGTGTCTTCACTTCACTTCTGCCCCTTGGTTTTCTCATGGGATTGCACCTCACAGAAGCCTGAAGCTGAATGACAAAATAAATTGCTTGTGAAGAGTTCTAATGCCTTTCTGTTAAGCAGATAGCAAGTCCCACTGATGGAAGTGATTTTATGGGTGGCAAAAGGTTGTTTCTTTCCAGGCATAAAGAGAAGAAAACCAGAAGCAGCTGAAGAGAGATGTTCAGTGGAAGGCAGGAGAAGAGTCTTGTCACTCCAGCTGACAGCAAAGCATGTCCCCAGTGACCCTGATGGAATTTAATTCCTGAGTAATGTCCATCCTTCTGTCACTGCTGACTTTGCTGGTGTCAGATAAACACATCAGCAACAGTCACTCTCCATCCCTGGGGATATATTCAAACACGTGTACATGTGGCACTTGGGGACATGGTTTGGCAGTGCTGGATTAGTGATTTTAAAGGTCTTTTCCAACCTAAGTGACCCTGTGATTCTGTGACTGTCTTTAATCTCACTGTTACTAAGGAATGAAATGAATTTGTATGAGATAAACTAGTTTTTCCTCACAGTTGTTTTACTTGCTGTTAGTTCCAAGCAATCCTTTAAAAAGTTTTGAAAATTCCTGTGCAATCAAGAAGGATGACAAAGCACTTTGCTAGGAAAATTATCATCACAAAGTTTAGACTACAGAGTTAATATAGGCCACCTATTCAGGTATTTTCAGAGATTTTTGTCTTCAAAAACTTTCAAGAGCATCTCTCTCTACTACAATGAACTAGAAAATGCAGTGAGAGGCTGAGACCCCTTCCAAAGTAAAGCTTCAGCTGAAGAAGATAAAATTCAGGAAAATACTTGATCTTAAATGATTAGAAACCTTTGGAGGAATGACTCTGCTTTGTGCAGGGAAGATTCTGGGGCAGGGAGCACATGGAAGGTCTGTGTGACATTTAGACTTGGTTACAGCACAGGATGGAGTTATATTTGCACTACAGTACATGGATGAATCAGACATTACAGTGAGAAAATATTTTCAGCTCTGGCCTTTTTCAGTGTCAGGTTCTGAGGGGAGATTAGGACAAGAAATTAGTACAAGCCAAACAGCTGAAGTTTGACATTTAACAAATCAGAAGTAAGAGGTGACTCAACATTAACATTATCCAAATAATGTATTTTTTCTGCTTTTATTTAGATTAGCAGAGAGTTGTTTATGTCCAAAGCATTTAGCAAATCCAGACTGCTAATAGTCATACTGGGTAAACCCTGCAAATGCCTTTCTGCAGAAGCTATTCATTTTCCTGCAGGACTTTTTTTTTTATATATTTTAAAAGTTGCTTTTTGGGAATGTCCAGGCCATTCCCTTGGGAATGTTTTTCAGACCTAGAGACTCCCCAGAAGTAAAAAAATCTGTGTCAAAAAAATTGTATCAAGGTTGTATGCCTAGAANTGGACCTAGAGACTCCCCAAAAGTAAAAAAATCTGTATCAAGGTTGTATGCCTAGAAATCGGAAAATATGGAATTTTTAAATATACACAGATGAGATCTGCATGTGCTGGAGGGTTTAAACAATAAAGAACAGGACAAAAAACCAGATGAAATATTACTTTGTAATAAGCAAACAATGCAGCTAAGGCAACACACAGGGATAAATTATCATAACCAACATGGGGAATAACAAACATCACTTTCATTAAATACATGTAGAGGAAATTGGGTCATTAAAACCAAGGAAGCAATTAATTGTTAATTATTAATTCAACCATAATTTGGGGACAGACTCAGCCTTAACTCTTACCCAGTGTAAGGTCTGTGGTCAGCATTCTAATCTTGGCTATGCAACAAGCTACACCTTCCTTGTTTTTGTTTTTTTTTAATATTTTCATTATCAGTGCTAATTAAGTACATTGAGTTTGTAATTTAATTTCTTATCTTACCTCAATTTCCTGATAGGAATTGTTGATCATGGCTATTAACATGTTGAGCAGCACCACCACCATGGTCACATTATATACTCCATAGAGTACATATCCAATATTCTCAATGAATTTATGGTCATACTTCAGCACCACAGAGATCACTTCAGATAAGCCAAATATTGACCAGAATAAGGTTTTAAAACTTTCTTCTACCCTAAAAATAAAGCAAACAATCACTTTAGAGACTCCACGCCACATTAGCCAGGCTAAATGATAATAATAAAAGCAACAATGCACCAATATAAATATATGTTTTGGCACAGTGTTGTAACCCATTATCCAGCACCCAGGGAAGTGCCAAATCATATTTCCTGATTAGATAAAGAAATATGATTTCTTATTAATACTACAAAGTTACAGTGTCTCCTGATTTGCTCCATCTGTTCTTATCAGGTGCATTATTTGTCACTTAGATGTTGTGTCCCTATTAAGGACAACAAATCCATGGACAACTTGCAGTTTGAAACTTTATTTAGGGCTTTCTGCTTCTTTTTCCACTTGCTCTTTTCTAATCTAGAGGAGACAAAACCCAGTCTGACCTCCTTCTGTGCAGTTTCCAGGGCAGAAGAGAAACATGCTTTGAACCCAGGAGAAAGGACTGAAAAGTTCTGATTTGTGGCATTAATATAAAGAGCACAGAGTGCAAATATAGTCAAAACATAGCCTGGTTTTCTTGCCATCCTGCTTTGGGACTGCAAGCAAGTCAGACACCCAAGCATTTGTAGCAAAAAATGGAAATTAAGGAGTGGTAGAAGATGTTGCAGAGAGACATTTTGATTTATTATCCTTGCTCGGAAGTAGAAAGGAACCAGAGGAAAATAAAAAGGTTGAAAGAGAGGAAAAAGAGAGAGGAATAAGACAATGGGAAAGAGAGGGAGAGAGGGAGGAAGAGGGAAAGGGAGGGAGGGAGGAAGGAAAATTTAGAAGGCATCAAGGGAAACAATGCTATTGACAAATTATTTTGTAGAAATGTTTTTTACTAGGGTGGCAGACCAATCTTGCTAAATCTGTTTATAAAAACAGCTCAATGACACAAAGAATAACATGTCCTACAGGAACAATAAATTTTACATGAATTCCAGCGTCAAATGCACTGTTCACAAAACCAAGAGAAATTAATTCCAGCCTTAATTTTAAAGGCTGGTGAACAGTGCTGGGTAGTTCCTTTCTGCCCCAGCAACCTGGTATTTATTTCCCATTGTTATTTATGGTATCAAATATTTAATTTACAAGCAGTAAATATTTAGTGTAATATTTACAACGTATAACTGCATCGACTTGTGGGGAGTAACCTTGAATGTTGCTTCAAATAGATGTTGCACAACCTCATTTCAAATGTCTCCATGATTCCCAGAGTCCCTGATTCCATACTCACACCCCCTTGTTGCTCTGCAGGATTGCAAAGAACATTTGTGGGACAAGCTCTGTGCTGCCAAGAGGTGCCATCCCTTTTCCACTTGCTGGACATTTCTGTAACTGTTGATGTGTCCTGCCCTCCTCTGCTGCAAAGCTGACCTGGCATTAATGTGCCACATTCCCTTCACTCTCCTGGAGAAATCTGTGCTTCTCCAATAAATGCTGTTCTTTCCAGTTAAGGAACACATGTAACACCAAAGGGCTCTGGCATTGGAACCCAACACTTCAGCCATTTCTCAAACTAATAAAAACAACAACCCAACCTTGAGCCCAGCTGCACCCCCTGCTATTAAGCTTCCTTTTTAATTTGGAAAGGTTCCCATACTTTTCCACCCTGCTGGCAGATTTTAATTCAACACGTCAACTCTGCTCCTTTTCTGCAACTTAAACATTAACCTTTTATCCTCCAGCAGTGCCAGATTCTCCTTGAAAAGCTAATTGGGGACTGGGGGCTGCCCTGAGCACCCTGAGCAGCACAGAGGCAAAGGCCAGGCCACCAGGCTCCTGTGCAATGTCCATAGCTTTCATTTCCAGTCAGGAAAGGGACCAGTGCCCGTGGTGGTGGGACTGGAAGGTGGTGGAGAGGTTCAGCTGAGCTGTAGCACCCCAAAATGGTGCTCAGCAATGGCCCCAGGCAGATACAGGTTTCCTTCTTGCAGAAGAAATTCCTCTAAGGAGCCTTGTACCAGTCCTTCCCTACCATCCAAAAAGTCTGGATGGCTTTTTCCTTCTCCTTTTTAGATTACTCTGAAATTGCCCAAGATTTAGCACGGGTTGCAAGGAACATCAGCTGGGCTTTTTTAACAACCTCTCACTAAAACATGAAAGGAGGGTGTTTGGAGCCAAGTTCCCAAAGACTCCAAGATGCCAACGTGTGCCATCGTTGCCAGCCAAGCAATTTACCCCCTTCCTGCAAGGTCAGCAGGTGTTTTATCCTTCTCAAAGGCAGACAAATGAAGGGATGGAGGAAGTCAGGAGTCCTGCCCAGACTGACAGCTCCTGGCAGCAGGAGGGTCTGGCAGTGACAGATTGACTGATGCTCCTTGTAGAGGTGGGGACACTACAATCTCCCTCTCTTGGGAGAGAACCAACTCTTGCAGTGGAAAGACAACAGAAATTTCATTTGTTTGTTTCTTTCAATACCCATATTTCAGTAGAATTTCAGGATTTTGCATCAAGGAAGAGAACACACCCTAGGCAATAATCTAGTTGAAGATTTTCCTCATTTTTGTAAACAGTCTGCTCTTCATCAAAAAAGATCATGGCCAGGCTGTGATTTCATGTCAGTCTTGTGCTTTCCTCTTTAGGAAAGCTTAAGGCATCCTTTCAGATTTTTTTCCTTAAATGAGTTTGAGAACTAACACTGCCAAAAAAGCAGTGCAGTCAATATAATCTACAAAACTATCACATTTTGACAAAGCAAAACAAGTACAAAAAAGCCTCCAAGCCTCGAAGTAGTATTGACACTGATCAGTGAGTCACATTTCCCTTTGGGAAGAGGGAGACAGAAAGCCTTGTGTTGTAGCCTTCAGCCTGATTTGTGATGCAGAAAGCAAGATGAACACAGTCAGCCTTGCCTCCATTTGGATTTTGTTTGCATAGAATGTTCTTAATTACAGGCTGTTTCCAGAGCTGTGTGTTGTACACAGCATAGGATAAACAGATAAACATAGCTGGGGTTGGAAATGATCTGCTCTTTAGCATTGAAGGACTTCCAAAAAGTTTTGAAAGTATCCCGTGGTTAAGTAAATAATTTGTATATTTAACTCTGTGCAGTAAAGTCTACTGCGTTTTTATTTCCTTTGCATCCAGGACATGAAAATGGGAGAAATGGCAAGAACTTTGCATAATAACTCAATTCAGAGGCCACTGGGGTGCTGTAGGTGATAAAAGAAGATAAATTCAATTTCAGAAGTGCAGCAGGAAGGTGAAAGCCAAGTTGCACCAAACATTCATTATTATCATCAGAACTAAGCAAGCAATTCCATCTGAGTGTTATTTGCACAAAAGTACACTCTTTTTTCTGCCTACAGATTGTCCTGGGAAGGTGTGGTTTTCTTAAATGTGTACTTTGGAGTTATTTTAGTGAGCAGCTCTGTGTCTAAGGCCCATCCAGGAGCTGTCAACTGGCCACATCAAGGGCACAAATCTAAGGGGACTTTTCTGTCACAACCATCCAAGTGACCTCTGAGAATCAGGTCCCACAGCCAAATAGTCACGTTTCTGAGTACAAAACTTGCTTGATGTAAAATTTCACCTTCTACATTAGAATTCACAAACATGCCCCTCAGGGAATTAATTCAGTGATGTCTCTGAAGAAACAGAAGGGTTGTGAGGACACCAAAGGAAGAATTGCTCCTCTTTGCCCCAGTGAATGAACAGATGAGTTCCTTATTCAGCTCTAATACTGAAACCTTCCCTCTTTTCATGGCTAAATTAAAGGCAGCAGGATCTGCCACCTTCAACAAGGCCCAAAAACAGCCATGAAAAATAGAGAAGGAAATGTTGCTATAGCCAAAAATAACCTCGTAATTAGCTTATTAAAGTTGTTTGAGACTGTCTACCTCAGGGCTTCTGGTTTGTTGAATGGAATGTCTAAGAAGGATTTTTGGGATGAATGTAAATCTGTTCTCTTTGTTTCATATGATGAAAGGGCTCATTTTCACAGATCATCATTTGACACTCCCGTGTGTTTAAATAATCAGAAGAAAGTATTTTTAAAACCTCTTCCAAATTCTTAAAAGGAGAAGTTGTGCTCATGGAAAATTTGCTTTATAACAGCATGAAGTCCCTCGAGGATAAGCAGTCAGCAGGCTGAAGTGAAGGAGGAAGAGCTCTCCCCAGACCAAATATCCCTTGGGTGTTTAAGCAATCTTTACTCCTGTGAACAGCCATCATTTTAGTGAATGTCTGCTCATTATTTCAATCAAAGGACAGTAACTGTGGGAAGATCACTTAGAAAATGAGTACTAATAAGAGAGCTACTGTGCAGAATTGCATCAGAGACTGGAATTTGTCTGCCTGGGGGATACCACAAGTGAGGGCTGCTGTGCCACCAGGCAATGAGGATGGAAGTGACTTGACTTCTCATTAAGTCTTGTGCTTCAAGGGCACCTCCTTCTCCTCAAATAAGAAGCAAGTCACAGCCCACACTGTCACACAGTCAATTTTCTTCTCCCTCAGGTGTGAGCACAGATAAATGTAAATGCATGTGGCCTCCTAAATCCTTCCATTAAAATGCACCCTGAGGCTACAGGAGAGGTCTAAAAGGCATATTTGACTCAACTAGAGAAAGTAAACATTATTTTACAGGTTACATGTCACATAAGAGGGAGGTGTGGCAAAACTGGAAGACAACAGCCACTTGTAGGACAGAAATGATGGTGAAAAAGCCATTTTTGCTGTAGGAGTGATGAGTTGAGCCCTAAACTCGCTGTGTAACACATTACAGAACTGACACATCAGATAAAGGTCTGCTCTGCACTGTGGGCTCAGGCACTGAGGTGTGGTTTCCTGGAAGTCAGCTCATAGCAAGGACAAAATAGTTCCCTCTCAGACAGGTCTGTGGGAAGTCCTAAGGCACACAGCTTTCACATGGTCTCTGCTGAAAAATTCCCAGTTGGGACTTAAAAAACACATCCCAGGCCCCGTGGTTTGTTTAGCATCATGACAAGCAGTTGGCTCTGCACAAAGGCACCCAAAAATCACAGCTGGGCCCAAGGGATGTCCAAAAGCAGATCACAGAATATTCAGAGGTGGAAAGGACCCACAAGGATCATCAAGGATCATCAAGCAGCTGTTGAGTGACTGGCCCATATGAGAATTGAACTCACAACTTTGGCTCTCAGAGAAGCCAAATCCTCCCTTATTTTACATACATTTCACCTTGCACTTTTAAGAACAACAGTGTTAGGTTTAACTTCTTCTCCACATGGAACTGAGCATCTCACAAAACATTCCCCTGATGTGCTACTTTGATTTCCAGAAAGAACCATTTGGGAACTACTCATCTCCCTACACTCAGGCTTAGAGCTTTGGACCAAGGCTGAAGTCTGTGGTACCCCTTCCCCTGTGAAAACCAGGATGTGATTTCCCCACACAGCTGTTGCAGAAAACACCCAAACACCTGAGAAGGCATCAACCCCTGCAAGAACAACCCCTTTCCCACAGCTACTCACGTTGTAAACGCGGGGTTGTACTTTGCACCAAGGTAGTAGGAGTAAAGGTTGAACATTCCAATCATGAAGGCAAGGAACACCATGATGAAGATGACCATGAACTTGAAGATATCCTTCACAGTCCTCCCCAGGGAGATCTGCAGGGGGCCGAAGCTTTCGTTGGCTGGAAGAATGTAAGCAATGCGGGAGAAGCTGAGTACCACAGCTATTGCATACAGGCCTTCTGAAATGATCTGGGGATCCGAGGGAAGCCACTTGTTCCTGGCTAAAACAATACATTACACTAGGTGTTAGTACCAAAAAGGGTTAGATGGAAGCTATCATGATAAATGAACCTTTTCCAGATCGAATCTTGGCTTTGGATGGGAGTTAAAGATTAAAAAAAAAACAACAAACAGCTTTGGAGCAACTGTGGACTGAAGGGCTTGGAATGTTGTACAAATAGGGGTGAATTGGTTGTTTTGCATGGTGAAGATGAGAAATGAGCAAGTCACTGGGATTTAATGAAGCCACGTGGCAAAAAAATATCTTGGCTTTAAATTAACTTGATATTTTCTGTTTTCTAGTTGAATATCAACTGTGCTGTGACTTTCTCATTTGAGATAGGGAACCAAAACCACAACACAGAGTATAGCTATAGATGTTATACAGGGCACTGTGTCAGTATTTGGAAAGGAAGGATTAGGGAGATTGAGATCTCTATCCCCTCTATTAAGATAAGAAAGTTAGGATTTGTTCAGATAAAGCAGATATAAACATTAAGGGTATCATTTTCACGTTATCTTTAAGTTAAAACTTGTTCTTGCAGTCTAATCACTCCAATATTTTTACTTTAAACCCCTCCTTGTTGGTACCAGATATGTGTCATTTACTTAATCTACTAAAATTTGAACATTTATATTAATATGGCTTAAAAGTGTCCTTGCATCAACTGAGCTTCTGGATGAAAACATTGTGACCCAGAGTTAAAATAGCACTTTTAGGGACACAGCACTAAACGTAGCCATCCTTTGTGGTAATCTGAACCAAAGCAAAAGCAGCAGATGGAGAAATTTGCAGGATCTCATTGTGATATTCTGCTCTGGACCCTTGGCACCTTTGGGTCGTGACCTCACTTTAAATGGGTCAGCAGCAAACCAGAGAGGGAAAAAACACATCACCACCTCTGTGACCTCTTGCTTGTGTGGGCAGGGGGATGTTTAACTTCAGGGGGGACACACCAAGCAAGAGGCTGAGCTGGGAGCACCCAGAGCTCGTGGCTCTGCACCCACTGAGGGCTCAGGGCTCGTGTCCCAGGGGCTGCCTGGTGTCCACAGTGCCACTCACACCTTCCTCTCCAGCCCGAGCCCATCACTGGGACAACCACCCCACAGCTCCAGGGAGCAAATGGTGTCCTTGGTGCCCAGCTCTGGAGCTCCTGCAGCCCCTCAGTGAGCAAAAATCCCAATGGATTTTGTCCAGGGTGACATTTAAAGCTTGCAGGGGTGTGCAATGGATCCGGTCCCCGCAATGGGTGGGAAGTTCTGATTATGTCTGTAAACCACAGAAAAACCATTTCAGCCATCCAAAATAATGTTGTCAAGGCACTGCTGCTGTTTGCATTTCCCAATATTAGCTTTTTTACATTATAAATCCTCTACAGAAATACATTTTTTGAGAAGCAGCACCTTATGGATGTAATTACTATTTTTATTTCCATTATACCGGTGTTGGGTGTAACACAAGTGCAGAGTGCACTGACAATTAGAAATGCAGCCCCAGATTCTATATTTATTCACACATTTCTCTCTTCTCATATTTGGAAAACCGAGCAGGTTAATTCATCTGTAATGTAAATTATATTCTGCTCACTCCTGTTTCCTGATTATCTGTTGCTCAAGCTGCTTTTTCAGGATGTGATTGACCTGAATGTAGCCTTAGCACAGTATCAGAGACTAAACAAGGCTCAGACCCTTTCTGTTTGGGAAGATGGCTGGAATAGATAGATCTGGGAAGAACAATTTAGTTTAATTACAAAAAAACTACATAAATATCCCCACAATAAATCTGCTTTCAGCACTACCTAAAAGAATAGGAAATATTTGATAGTAAAAGGTATCTTACCATAGGTAAAATAAGCAACTTCAGGGGGAAGGGTGACATTGTTGAGGTCATCATCCTGAACGTACTGGTCCACGTACTGTTGTGCTTCAGATGCTTTGAGAAAAGCCATGAACCTGGCAGTGAAGGATGCCACGAAGATGGACAGCATCCCAAAGTCCAGCAGGTTCCAGAGATGCACCACATATTCCCTTGGACCCTCTTCCCAGATCTCCTTGCACTCTGACCAGATCATACCTGTGGAGAGGACAGAGCTTGTTTAAGTGCCAAACACAAAGGTGTCTTTGCATTTAGACAACTTGTTTTCTGTTTCCAGAGGATTCTAAGACTGAAGCAAATAACTCTAATTAAATTGAATTTCTTGAGGATGGTTCATTCCCTCTTTTCTTAAAAATTCTTAAAAACTTTGGTTGTATGAGGTAGAAATTTCCAAGTGTCACCGTGTAAGTCAATGGTAAAGCTGATGTCTGATAACAGAGAAAGTGCAACTCAGAAATTCTGATGACACTACAAAATCCTACTGCTGATATATTTGGGAAAATTGGAGATTCCCTCTCTTACCCCCAAAAATCTTCTTGCCAAATTGTGCCATGAAGGTGGCACTGCTGGCTCTGTTGCTGTTTCCCTCCTTCCCTAAAATAGTGGGTGGGTCACTTTTGGGATTGCAAACACAGCTGTGCAAGAGAAAATCTGATCCAGGAGTAAGTTCAGTGTGATTAAAGAAAGAGTAAGGGAGAAGTTTTGCCCTTCCAATACTTTTCATAAACTTTTTGTTATTAAACCAGGTCCTTCCATACACTAAAATCTGCTCTACCACTTTGAAAACACTAAGTTTATCCTGAATTTAGGATTTCTGACAACAGACTTACAGATAAACCTAAATGCCAAACCCAGTGAATTCAAATGTTTTAACATCCATGTCCTCCTGGGAAGTGCTGGGTTGAGCAGGTGAATTCAACAGGCAAACGAGCCAAGAGTTCAGGTCAGAATTAATAATTTGCCCAATTTTCAATCACAGCAGGGCTCCAGGGTCAAAATCTTGTTCCTGAAAAGCTAAAGTGTTGGAATATTTAACCCACTGATAAATATTTCCTTCACTCTACCCCATCCTGTTTCCATAGCAGCAGGAAAATTCACATTTAATCAGGAGCAGTGCCTGCCAATTCCCACGTGCCTCCTGCAATCTCCTCCTTTTTCTGGACTCCTTTCATCCCCTCTGCTGGAAGCTGTCGTGGTGTGGCATGTAAATGCATTTGCTTGGCTACTTCTGAGACTCCTGGAAGTGTCCCAGGAGGGCTCTGGAAAGCTGAGTTACAGGGAAGGAAACAGGTCAGTGGGAATCCAGTCCTCGTGCACTGGGAAGGATTAAAGAAGGAAAGGAAAGCTGAGCCATATCCCTGTTGGCCAAGGCACAGATAACCTGTGACCTCCACAGCTCTGGAATCTCCAGGTGGGTCCCTGGAGATGGATCCTGATATGGGTTATGCCTTGTATAGGTGTTTTTTGGGAGAGAGCCCGAGCTCTGCTGAGTGCTGAGGGCAGGAGAGGAGCCTCCCACCTCCCTTTCTCCATTCCAGTGTTTGGCTGAGTAAAAGCAGGAACTTCATCCCAAATTGTCACTCAACAAGGGCAAGATTTAATAATAAATGGCCCAAGGGAGAAGGTGGAAGAATTGGTTTCTCAGGAATTTTCCCGGAGCGAGGATGAAATATTAAAGGAACATTTCTAGCTTTACAAAAGGCACCCCAGAAATGATGGATGGGAGCCATTAGCCCTCCCTGTCCCACATGTGGGTTGTGTAGAGGTGCTAAAGCACTCCAGGAAATACCACATGGCAGCACTGCCCAACAAAGCACTTGTCCTCTGATGACCAGAAATTACTTCTCTTGTTTAAATATTAATTCTCCTACAAATTTATTTCTAATCTTGTTTGCTTAATATACCCAAGTCACAGATTAATGAAGTAAAAAGTGGCTAAAACTGAGTAGACTGACTAAAATTGGAACCACTCAGTGGAAGTATCACAGTATTGGCCTAGAATTTCTATTGTTCTTTTTTCCAAATGTGTGGCAATCATTTTTTAAAAACTGTCTATTCAGGACAAGCAGCAAAGTTACAGTAGTTATTTGGTCAGTAATTATATAATTACTGCTGGATAATTATATATACATTGGGAGAGAGTAATTCAAAGCTTCTCCTTAAGTAAAAGTACTGAGAAGAGAAAAAGGAGCTAAAATTCAGGGGATGGGACATAAGAGGAGGTGTAAGAAATCAGGGAAGGTAACCAGGCAAAGCAGGATGTGATTATGTTGAAGTGTGGTGTTTCTGAGGTCCCCAATGACTCTGGCAGAGGTCATTTCCCTCTTTGATGCACAGGGATGTGGGATATGAGCAGCTCCTGCTCTCCAGCTCCTTCCCCCACAGCAGGGATAATCAGAAATGTCACCTTGATGAGCAGTTCTGGTTTCAGCAGGGGAAGGAGAGTCAAGCTACAGGCACAGCCCATCTGGAAGAAAAATGGGAGTGTGCAGGAAGTACTGTCCACCATCTGTGCACAAAAAGGAACAGTTTTGTCAGATTTTTATATCTGCTGCCCTGGTACATAAATCAGGAGCAGCTGATGTTGCAGAGATGCCTTTGAGCCTTCGTGGATCCACCAAAGGCTGTTGGATAAAGAGATTAATAGTGCTCAGATTGCATCTACCCAGAGCTTAACTGCTTTTGCAGTGGGGATTTTGCCTCTTGGAATAAAACCTCCCTGCTGTGAGCACACACTTCATCCACAGTGCTCAGAGGGAAAATCCCAGCCCTCCTCATTTGAAGGATGGGAAGACCTGACCACAGGGGAGACACAGCCAAGGCAATGAGGCCCAGGACATGAGCCAGAATTGCTGTGCCCCATGTACAAAGGGGCTCCTTCAACCTCCTGAGATGCCCATGGATCCACTTCTCAAGCTTGTCCAGGTCCCTCTGGATGGCATCCCATCCTTCAGGAGTGTCAGCCACAGCACTCAGCTTGGTGTCACCAGCAAATCTGCTGAGGGTGCTCTCAATCCCTTCATCTATGTCACTAATGAAGTTTATTTAATACCAATGGTCCCAGTATGAACCCCTGAGGACACCACTGGTCATCTGAGCCGCTGGTCACCACCCTTGACCATCCAACCACTTTCTAATCCAACTAACAGGCCACTCTTCAAATCCATCTCTCTCCAATTCAGAGAGGAGGAATTTTGGGGGATCACATCAAAGGCTTTACAGAAGTCCAGTTAAATGAGACCTGCAGCCCTTCCCTTGTCCACTTAGAAAGGCCTCTAAGTTGAACTATGCTGGCCACTTTCATTTAATAACATTTATACCTATATATAGATATTTATAATACCTATAAGATTTTAGCACCAAAAGGCTGGGCAGTCTCCACCATTAATGATTTTACACATGGGGCTCAACAAGTGCAGTCCATGTGCACCAAACTTTCACCTTAGGATTGCTGAAACATTATTTGGAACCTCATGTGGGCAGGCAGGGAAAAAGGCCAGAGAAGATTGTCAGTGCAGATGCAGGCAGTCATTAGAAAAATCTCATTATATTCAGGAGCCTGTACAATGAATTACCTTTCTTCTCCCAGAAAAGTGAAAACCTTCTCTTTAAATGAAATATTTTCTTCTTCATCTCTCAGGAACTCACCAAGCAGACAGATACCTACTGCCCATAAGAAAAGAATACCTAACCTAAAATCTAATCATCTTGTCCAACTGCTTTAATATAATTTCAAAAATATATCTTACAAACTTACTCTATCCAGTCTGGCATCTATTCAGTATTTTCCAGCCTAATATCCTGCATGGGATTCTGATTATTGCAGGGACAGGGAACAAAGAGAGGGTGGCCAGGAAGTCATCAGATAGAGCATCTCTATCCTATTTTTCAGGGGGATTTGATGCCGTCAGTACTTACGGAACAGTGGAATTATTTGCTGCAAGAAAAGAATCAAAATCATGGTGGTGAGCAAAAATAGACACAGAAGAGGTAGAGAAAGATTCTGCAGAGTTGATAAGCTCAATTTCCCAATAAATCCTCCTAAGCTTGTTTAGATTAGAGGCTCAAGCTGACCTGCCAGGAATAAAGGAAGCCTGTAGGAAAAGAAATACATCTGGATTTGTCTGAGACTCCTTGGAAATTTAACCTGTGCCTGTGACACACTTTTGCACTCTCAGGGTTCACCCACTTGAGTGCTTACTCCATAATTGTTGAATAACTTCATTTCTTTTAAAATATTTGAGTGCTGTGCTGTCCTTCCCCCAGTCAAAATTTCATGCTATGAATTTCCATTTTACAGACAAAGAATGTGAAGTTCAGTGAATAATAATAATAACAGGATCCCATGGCAGGGTAATAAACCAGGCAGGCTCCCCACACTTCTTTCTGCTCACTTTAGATAGAGAGATGTCCTAGAGTGAAACTACAAGTTTCTGTTATATTACCTTCTTTAAAATGCAAAGATTAAACCAACAGAGGCAAACAGACAACATCATTATCATTTACCATGGAAAGTGGAAAATCAGAAAGTGAGAATTTGCTAAGCAGCAATGTTTTCAAAAGCAGTGACCAAGATCAAAGTATTTACTCTCTTTTAATCAAAACTGCCACCAACCTCTGGCCTCATGATGGGTTTTTTTCAGTTTGGGGGAGTTTCCTTAGTTTAAGGCATTTTTTGGTTTCTTTAGTTTGGTTTTCTGATTGTTTTTTCCCTTTCCTTTCCCTTTGTCTTGTCACTGTCACATTATTCCTAATGAGCCTGAATTTCCCTGGAGACACTTTGGTTTTACTTACCCAATACCCACTTCATGATGAGCAGTTCTGTCCATGAGAACTGAGTGGTTTTGACACGAAATATTTGTTTTGGATGGTCAGTGATGGTCTCATTGGGGAGGTTTTTGACTCCTTCAAACCTGTCTGAAGCGTTCACCACCAAGAGTCCAAGGAAGATTGTGAAAGAAACTGCATGTGCCACAAACTTCATGAAAGGGCTTCGGAGGGTCCGTCCCAACTGCAGTGGAACATACACACACATTAGACTTTTTGTTTATTTAGTCACCTCCTGGAAGTCCTTTTCCTATAAAAATTGAAATTTTAAAATTTAAAACTTTTTGCCCAAGGGTTCAGAAATTAATTCTGGCTCGTTAAAGAAATAGTGGTTAGATTTGTTCAAGTTGTTATTTATTACTAGACATTCTGTATTGGATTACTCTCTATGCATGGCAATATCTGACATTGCTCTTTTAAATCCACATGGAATATCTCATTTTTCTGGCCATATGGTGAGTGGAAAATGAAGAGACAGGACATTTATATGAGAGATATCTTTATATAAGTGTTACATGAATGCACTCGTGTCAATATAAATCCTACTGATGGATCCAATTCTCATCCTTAAGACACTGTTATATATTGGAATCTTGCATTAATGGTGAATTCTTGGTTCATTACAATGTGTAAGAAATAACCTTCTGTTTAAATTTTCTTTAGCAATGCTTTTAATATGCTTAGCTATGAGAGTCTTCTCTCATAATTGCTACAAAAGCTGGGGATTCACTCCCCAGAACACACGGATTTATTTCAAGACATTAAGCCAAAATCCAGAGCAGAAGGTCCCTTCACTAGAGATAATATTTGTTTCATTTTCCTTGAACAGCTTTCTTTGTTAATGAATTTAAATATCACTCGTTTATTTTTAAATTTTCTGTGAAATAAGAAAACATTATTCCAGAAAGATGTCGAGAGTAGAAGCATTTTTAGGAGCCCTGGGACCAAAGGCTGTGATGTGGATACAACATTGTGGGAGCAATGGAAGAGCTGTTCTGGATGGGCCCTTCCCAAACCCCCCTCAAAACAAATGAGAATTTTTTTTCTTTATATTACTCATTGATTCATTCCCCTTCATGGCAAGGTATCATCAAATTTTTTCTAAATATCTACTGACTTGATCATAAAATTTCATAGGAAATATGAAAAAGGACTGAAAAAGAAAATTCCTTGTGTTGTTATTTATCTCCAATAGCAGCTTAGTTCAAAAGAGCCCAGACCTCTGGTCTTTGCAGAACAGGGAATATTTTGGAAGTAGAGCTCTCTAGGTCTAGCAGAAATTTAAAGGAAGCCTTAGGATTCTGTTTGTTGTTCCATCCTCTCATCAGAATTTTTAAAATGTCCATTAAATCTTGTTTAAAATTGACAGAATAGCAAATCCTATTGGAAAATTGGCATGTTTCTAAATACCAGGAAGACTTTCCAGTCAAGAAAATGAGAATACCTGCTCTTTCCCCAAGTCCTTATTAACATGCTTGCTTTTCTCTGGGGTCAATAAGGACATGTTTAATTTAGTAGATATTGTACTGAACTAAACCCCAAGTTTCTTTACTCTTTCTAGGAATAATATGACAGATATAGGAGTGAATTAAATGTGTTAAAACCAGTCCTAACACTTGAAGTGTTGGTTCACCCTCCTGCTCTGACCCTTGGTGTAGTGCTAGTTCTCAACAGCAGATTTTAGGGTTGGTGTTGGGGACATTTATGCTTTGTAGTAGAATTTATAATTCCAGTACAAACCTGGTGGGTGCTGGGATGAAAAATTGAAAATGGAAAAGTGTCCCATTTAGGAATAATCTCCAATGTTTTCCTCCTATGACCTGTCTGAGGGTTCAAATTGAAGAGCAGAGTGGGACAAGGGCCTTGGGACATGGGACCTTCCCAACAAATTCTTGACAAAGTGCATTTGCAATCTGTGCAAGACTCATTTCTACCCTGAACTCACTAAAAGGAAAAAGCACTACCTATTAAGTCAAGAATCCTCTCCATATAATTAGACTTTTTTGCTGTCCATAGAAAAAATAGAGATCTGAGATGAAAGTAGCACAGCCTCAGTTACCAGAGAAATAGTCTCATGTATTACTGAACCAAATGAATTCTGTAATTTCACTTCCCTCCTGCTTTAACAGAAGTCTGCACTTACTGTTACATCAGCATTTTGTCCTCTTTATTACTGCAGAAAGCTTACAATTATTTTCTTGAGCTGATGCCTTCTCAGAAATCTGATTTTTAGCTAAAAGCTACAGGAGATGAAAGTGTTGACTAGAATATTCTGTAAAAAATTAGTGAAGTGTTAATTCCTCCAGCCAGTCTGATGCTTTATGACAATAAGATTTTTCAAACAACATGATACAGTTAAACTCAAAGTGTGGAACTACTTGGGTGTATCAATTCCTTGATTTTTTATGAAATCCAACTATCATCTTTCCCCAAACTGGGATGGCTGGGCAGTGTCTGGCTGTCACTGCCAAGGCAGAAACACTGACAGTGTGTGAATACAAAGGTCATTCTTAAGAGAATAATTCATTTCATAACTTAGGATCCTATCTCTGGGATAAGAAAATAATGGAGCCTACAGACATGTTCAAACAAAAATATATGAAGTGTGATATTGAAACAAAGTTTTCCAAATGCAAATTAATCTCTACTCCAAGAGACAGGAAGAAATAAAGACAGAAACATCACAAATTAACAATCCATTGCTCTGTTCATTGCTCATAGCAGAAGCAGGCAGGATATTATGGTAATGATTTCATGTATTTTAAGAGTAAAAAAGGTACAGGCAGAATAAACCATGAAAGTTCCAGTGCTTAAATAATGCAGACCCTGCTGGGGGAGCTGGCTGAATGATTTCTGGTACTATTGCAATATTGGAATGTGCACTTCAACCAATCCAAGAAGAAAGAAAACACATCTGGAAGCTCTGCAGACAATTCCAACAGTCTCTCTTGCTCTTGTCATTGTATTTTTGGGCATCAGACTGTGCAATTGTTCTGTTTAATCTCTTATTTTCTCTATTGATCACCAATGAAAAAGGTTTTGGAGACCAACATATAAAGCAAAGGTTCGTTTCACAGTCATGGCAGGAGGTGGATGAGTCAACCTGGATATTTCAGGATAGGACAGGCTTAAACTTCATGGGTCTTGTCAATAGTTTGTGCATCCAGAGGTAAATGAATGACTGACAGTAAAATTGGTTTTCCTAAAGGCAGCTCTGTGCAACTGAATACAAAAGAGTATTTAAGATTGAGCTGCAAATTCCAGTCAATACCACTTCCCAGATTTTTTAGGGTGGTATTTGCTATGGTACAGTCTAACCCCACAGAGCTTTAATAAAGAAATTTTCTGTTAGGGAGGAAAGGCTTGAAAGCTTATTCTTTGCTAAGATACATCAGGAAAGGAATTATTTTGAATAGAAATTCCTCTATTATCCTGAAACTGCAGGATCTGATGATTGTAAGAATGTATTGGTCAGGACAGCTCCTATAAGCAGTATTCCACATTAGAGATTTCCATCATTTTTCTCACTGCCTTAGTCCAGAAATGAATCTCTCACTCATTCCTGGGCACCTGTGTGTCCCTTAAGACAGGCCTGGTTTAAGTTCATATCTTAACTGACATTTACTATGGAAAAATGGTTTCATTACTCAGTTGGGCAACACCAAGATTGTTTCTATCAGTCAAAACCAAATAAAACACCTGTAAAATTGTCCAGAACAAAACTGGGCTGCTCAGAGCATCACACACAAGTCTTCACATCACCACCCTTGGAGTGGATGTGCTGCCTGTGTGGAATTTTCTGGGAGAGGATACAAGGCTCATGGATTAACCCCCAGGCTTGAACTTAATCATGATGATTCTGAGGGAAGTATCAATTTGTGGGGGAAAAATGCTTTTGTTATTCAGTTATTTCTATCACAATCAAAAATCAAGACCACATTGTTCTGATCAAGGCAAATCCATGCATTAAAAGACAATCCTTGTCTGAAAGAAAGTTCAATTGGACTCTGTGCCAGAGTGTTACATGTAGTTTTTCACAGTCTGAAGTGAGGTGGAAAGAAAAGAACATTGAAAGGTTCAGTGTAATGAAATCAAATCTGATGAGAATTGAAGTCCCCCTTCCATTTTTAATAAAAAAATTACCCACAAATAACTTTCTTAATAATTTTTTTTCCTGCTGTAAAACCATCTCATTTTAAAATTTTTTTCCCCTTCAGTTTTTATGCTTTTCATTTAAATTCTCCACTTACTTCTAGTCTAATTGTTCTCCCCACCTATTGCTATATTCAAACGTGACCCCTGTAATTCTGAGAATGCACCACAAATGTTGCTGTCGGCTGTTTTGCCAACTCCCAACATATTCAACAGAGAGGAAGGAAATTAAACAGCTTCATAAATCCCTGCTAGACTGGGGTCTGCCATAAGGGAATCAATGTGGTAATTCCACACATTAATTCCCTTCACAACCCATCCTAAACCACCTGCAGCACAGCCCAGCTTCCACATGCACTTCCCTCTAGAATTCATCAAAGATGTGAGGTTGGTGTTGATATAAACCTTGAGAAGATGAAGTTACACTCTCAATTACTCCAAGAGAAAGTAGTTTTCTTGGAGCTATTTTGGAGGAGACCAAGCCTTAAATGTGTTTTATTATCTCAGACTGTTTTTTCTGATTGTACCAACATAAATCTTTTCAAATCATAGTCTTTCCCTAACAGCCATTCGTGGATCTATAATTTTTTGTGGCTGGACAAATTTAGAAAATATTCCTCACTGATTTTTAGAGGAAATGCTTTCAGGACTGGATACATTACCAGCTCCAAGGGTCACTTGGATCAAATTTAATCACCTTTGATAAGCCTCCTGCTGCAGATGTCTGCCTTGTAATGGATGACTTTGCTGGTTATTGTTGAATTGGAAATCATGCCCCCTGCCACCCCTTTATCTGTGGCAAGGGTAGTTTATTTATCACTCAGCCACACTCCTATTTATCTCCACTTGTTTGAGCAGATTCTTTCAGGCTGGAAACCTCTACAAATTTCACACCAAACACAACCTGAGCTTTTGCTCTGGTCTTTTGACCTCTAGGTCTCAACAACTTCTCCTGCTGCATCTCATCTTTTTTCTCATCATCTTTTCCCTCCAAAGCACACAGATTGTATGATTAAGTCTAATCTTCTCTGCAACACTAAGAAGTTCCCTGGGGCTTGCCAGACTTTCAGGCCCATGTCCCATAATAATACTCCACTAACTGAAATAATGAAAGAAGAAGGAAAGAGAAGAAAAGAGGCCTGAAGAATGGAGGAACCTGCAACAAAAGGTTCATAAAAGGAACAGGAGTTTAAACATCACATGAAGGGCAACAAGAATCTTCTCCTCTAGTTATTTCCAATTTTGGTGGCTCTTATTCTTTCTTTGTCTCACTCCCATGTTGTCTCCTCTCCATTTATGCTTCCTATTGTTTTCTTGTCACCCACTACCTCATCTTCTTTTCCCACCACCCCACCTTTTTTAAGGATGAACCACAAACCATCTGTGTATGTCAAACTACATGTAGGACAATCTTAGAGGAGACCACAACCACTTCCCAAGGGCGTTACGGAAAAACCAGAAACGGATCTGAAAATGGATCTGGATAAAAACAACCACCACCCCCAGGGATCCTGCTGAGTGTGTACCTTGCTGCAGGGAGCAATCCAGTAGGCTATGGCAAGGAAGGGCAGGCCAATGGAGACTCCAAAGACAGCCAAGAACTTCACAGCTATGGATTGCTGCCGTAAGCCTGAGAGGTTCTCGTACCACATGGTGAGCAATTGCTGCTGGCAGTTGGGGTGAGCAACAAACTGCAAGAGAAACACAGACAGAGGTATGAGCAGCACTGTCTGAAGAGGGTTAGATGTCAGGGAATTGCCCATGGAACGAGGCAGGACATGCCTTTGTTGTCCAGCACAGCTCATGGTGTCACAAACAGAAAACCGGGCACACAAAACCCCCAGGTACTGCAGAAGGTGTTTCACTTCTCCTTCTTGTCTTCTCTAGAGAAAAGATTTTTTTTTAATGATTACAAAGCACAATGTGTAGGCCAAAACCCAAAATCCATCAGTGGAAATCACTGACAAAATGCCTCTGAGTATGTTTCCTCTTATGGTAACACAGTCTACACTGAGATTCAGAAAAGAAATAAAGGTATTTTGATGTCAAGCTGAAAAACCCTGTGACAATTTGCTAAAGACACAGACCATTGACATAGTAGGTGAACACAGCACTAATATTATATTGTTCTATTCACTATGTAAAGACCAAAAATGAACCATTCTGCTGGGTTTTCCTGTAAATTCTAAGAGATCTGACCAGTATTTTTGGTACTTTAAATGCTTTATCCCTAAATATCTCTCAAAAAATGGCAGTTCATTCTTTACTGATCGGAAAAAAAGACAAATTTAAAAGCAGAAGGAAAAGCTGTGGTGCTCTGGTACAGAAAGTACGTGTTTTGTACTCTGGAACTGAGACTCTTCTTCAGTTTATTGTTCAGGGGTAAAAGAAAAGGCAAGTGAAAAAGGCAATTTTTTAACAGCAAAATTACAGCACCACCAGATCCCACATAACAGTTTTATAAGAAAAGATTAAACTTCCTTATTTTATGTTGTCCTTCAAAGTGATTGAATTTAGAATGTGACTGTCTTTAATCACAAAGTAACACAACTAAAAGGCAAAATAACTGAAAGATAAAAAATAAATATGTTGCAAGTGCAGCTAATTTCATGAGCAGAGCTGAGGGTTTCATTTATTAGTGCAGTGGCTGAATAAACGTTCCTGGGAGGGAAATGGAAAACGCCTGATGATTTCAAAGAGCAGAATTTTCTGGAGGAGAAGGGGAGGATGAAAAGGATCAGAAAGAGAGGAGCAAAGCAGAGGCTTGGTGATCACATTTGGAAACCACCCCTTGCCTTTTGTCAGCCCTTTAGGCTTCATCCAGCTGCGGGATTTCAGCTGTTGCCTGGAGTTTTATTGTGACTGAAAAGCAGAGAAAACTCCCACCGTGCTTTTATCTTCAGTATCTGTGAATTGTGACGGGATTGGGACCTTCATGGACTCTTTTTGGCGTGTTTGCATAATAACAAAAGTGTTCCTGTAAGTTTAAATAATCGGTTCATCACCAGCGCAGGGTGAACTACAGTGGCACAGTCATTAGGATTGCTGTGGAATAGCACTTTTCCTTCATTAATAGCACATTAGCAGCTACCTAAAATGTGCTTCTTCGGCTGAATTAGGCTTTGGGGTCTGCATTTCTCAAAAAGAAAAAGCAGAAAATAAGACTTTTCCCCTTCCACTGAACAAGTCAGTCAGAATGAAGACATTTGATCTGTACTTTAAACCTCCTTTGTCTTTGAATTTTTTTCCTGGAAATATTAACTGTTTATTGTGCTTTCTTTTAAGCTGCTTGCTTTATTTTCAGGTGTGATGAATTCAACAACAATTTTAGCAACTTATGGAAAAGAAAATGACAACGGGAGATGTGCAGATTTCTGAGGTGAAGGGCCCAAGCAACATCCAGACTTCTTCCCCCTCTTGCAACTCTTCACTTCATTATGAGAATTGATTCAGACAAAGAAATTCAGTTGTCCTTGGCAATGAGACAGTCAAAGACTTTGGTTGGTTGGCATTTCAGAGAATTCATCAGACATTTCAATCTGTTCATTTTTTTCACTTTGTCTGGGAACAGCTACAATGAAAATACAAATATAGGAAAATTGAGAAGGAATTGCCATAAAACCCAGTTCAGTGGAACGATTTACTTTGTACAAGGCAATAAAGGCAGAATGCCATAGGGCCTTGATGGTGTTCATCTTCCTCTGATTACGGCAGGAATGAGGGAAAAATAAGATAAGGATAAGAAAGATCAGAGCACGACTGAGTTTTGATGTGTTATTTGCTTACAGCAAGCAGGACAACTTTTCATTATGTTTGTTCTATCAGACATTAATGAAACACACAGTGACCCTTGGACACTCTCTCCATCAACATTTCAGAAGCTGATCTTAGATCTCCTCAGAGACTTTACAGAGCCATTGAATTCCCTCTCTTTCCCGGGAATGGGATTGACACCAAGTCAGAGATTACACTGATGCTTTGCTCAGTGACTTGGGCACGGACAAAACAGAGCTTGAGACAAAAGCTTTGAGGCAAAATGCTTCAAAGCGTGATGAAAAATGGTGATGTGACATCGAATTGCAGAGCACTGAGTGCTGCAGTGTTTTTTCAATGTCCCTATTAAATGCTCTTTTCCTTTCTTCAGGACTGGGAAATGAGTCGAGGAGGTTTTTAGGGACAAAGTGTGGATGATCCTGTGCTGAATCCCAGAAGGCAAGAAAGGCAGAAGTGTTGCAAAAAAGTGATGTGACCGGGGCTGTGCAGAAGGGGGAGATATCCCTGACTGAACTGGAAGCACTGGCAGTGGAAGGGATTCTCTGGCTCCAAAAACAGCCATAGAAAAGCATTAAGTGCTTTATCTCATGGGCAAAGTGAGTCCCCTCCAGCTGATAAAGGATCTGGGAGCTCAAGCAAAATGTTCTCCACTGCTTCTGCATTCAGAAACCATAGTGGGAGCTTTTCTAGTCCTATGGCATTGGGATCCCAGTAGATGGCAGTGGGTTTTCTTTATACCTCTGATTTAGGAAGGAAATTGTACTTCCCTCCACCCTATCAGTCATACAGATTTTTAAATTAAAAAAAAAGCTAAAAAAATATATATATATATATAAATAAAATCAGACATCAAGCTGAAAAGCCAACTCAAATAATGAAGCAGCCAAAGCAGCATTTTTGAGTCAGGAAAGACACCTCCAAAAGCCTCTGTCCCGTGCTACAGGGGGATTAAATGAGACAGATGGATATTTTTCTGAAATATGGAAAAAAGTCTCTGAAAGTCTTGAGTGGAAATGGACAGATTTTACACATAGAAATAGAGTGTTTGAGAGACTGCTGTGGATACCACATTGAACAACAACTTTTCCACATTGCTGTCTAATTTGATGCATGACAGCTCTTTCAGTATTTGCACTGGGTTGCCGAAGTTGCCAGTGGTTGGGCACTGTTTAAACACCTTATCCAAACCCCTCCTGTCTTAAGGGCATCTCTTCTACCCTGTGGCACACAAAGATATGCATAAAGTTACAGCCAGGTGACAAAAACTCCAGGAATTCCTGAGAGTGTCAGATAATGCTCAGGGAAAAGGGAAGAGAAGAAGAGAAGAAGAGGAGGAGAGGAGGAGAGGAGGAGAGGAGGAGAAGAGGAGAAGAAGAGAAGAAGAGAAGAAGAGAAGAAGAGAAGAAGAGAAGAAGAGAAGAGAGAAAGAAGAGAGAAAGAAGAGAGAAAGAAGAGAGAAAGAAGAGAGAAAGAAGAGAGAAAGAAGAGAGAAAGAAGAGAGAAAGAAGAGAGAAAGAAGAGAGAAAGAAGAGAGAAAGAAGAGAGAAAGAAGAGAGAAGAGAATCTTGGACAGAAAAATGGTGTCAGCAGAAATAAGGAAACTTATGATAGGACAGGTGAAAGGCAGAGGTCAGCCTCAAATGATTGGAATTAGTCATGAAGAAAGAAACCAGTATCTCTTTTATTACTGAAATAATTCTAATTCCCTTAACAGCAGAAGTCTACCACTGAGGAGAAAGGATTAAGCACTCAGACAGGATCATCTCACTTTGCTAATGCACCCTACCCAGAAGAGCCTGGGGCTGAGGTGGGAAGGAAAAACTCCTCAGTGAAGCAGTGAAAGCAGCTTAAATTCTGCATGTCAGAAGTACCAAAGCAAACCTGTGACTGGAATATCCTGAGCTGCTCCTGTCGTGTCCTCTCAGCTTGTTCCATCCCCATCAACCTTGTGGCAAACCTCAGTGAGCTTAATCACTGAGAGCTAAAAAGGAGCAGCATAAATAGATTTTCAGGAGAACATTGGTGTATCAAGAGACACTGACGGGGCAGGGATGAGCCATTTCTCTTTCCATCATATAGCTGCATTCATGTCCTTTGAACAACCTTTCTGGGTTCATTATTAAACATTTGTCTTTTGATGTAGCTCATCAATTCTGCAAACCTACACTGATAACACACTTTAGGCTGCAGCACCTGCTCACAGGAGCCCTGGATTGGGTGTATAATGCTTCAAATGCCAGAGATCTGAGTGAAAATGCTGAAACCCTTTGCATGACTCATTTGAGTCAATTGTAACCCTGTGCCTCCAAATTACAAGCAAAAAATGAAAAGGGCACCAAGTGCACTGTATACTTTTTTTTTTTCAATTTTACCCATTGCAGGAGGGTTGGAACTGGATGGACTTTAAGGTCCCTTCCAACCCAACCCCTTCTATACTGCCAGGAGCAGAGGAGCTGACAGGGATCCACACATGGAGAAAACCAGGGGGATCCAAACCCTCTGTGCTTTGGAAAGATGAAAGTACAGAAGTATTATGATTTCCTGACACAGCTCCCAGGCAAACACAGCCTGAGCTGGACAGGATCTGGACTGAGCTGGGATTTCCTTGGCAGCAGTGATGGGCTTGACCAAAACCACCCCTGAAGGGTAAAAAATATACTGTAATTTCACCAGAGGATCGGGTGAGTTAAAGGGTAAACATGTGTCCACATGCAGATGACAGAGAAAAAAAAAATCATTGAAAGCTTTAAAACAAAACATAATTTCCTTGCTTTTATGTCATTTTTCCCTTTCAAAGGTTCCTCTGATAGTTTAAACATTTTTAAGACTTGAAACCTAAATAAAGAGTCTGTATTTACACTGACTAAAGCAGGTCCACATTCCTTCATCTGGATGCAAAAGAAAGATTTTCATGGATGAAAGAAAATTCAGCACATCAAGACTCATTTCAATGGGATGTGACCATTGCAGAAAAGGAAACACCACAGGACAAAAGGTCCCCTGAGATGCTGCTGCAGACACGTGGGGAACATGAAACAAGGAAATGTCCCTGCCCTGAGGATTTCTGCAGCTTTCCCTCAGTCCCCGGGGATCATTTGACTGTCTAATGGCATCACACAAATATTCATGAGCTTCTTGTTCATCCAGCAGATGAGCTTTGTGACAGGCTTGGTGAATATTCAGCCCTGCTATCTGTAACTTCAGCATTTCTAAACCTGGTAGCAAAGTGAAAACGTTTATATTTGTAAGCAGGGCCCAGATAAGCTGGAATTATCAGGAAAAAACCCAACTAATTGTGCAACTTCAGTCTCTGAGTGATTTTTAAGGCATAAATCCGGAAGTATTTAGTGTGGTTTTAGTAATAAACTAGACCTTTTATGAAACTTTTGAACCCAAATCTCTTTCCCATTTGGCAGTGGGTAAATACTCCCTTGTTTCAAATCCCAGGATATTCACACATCCCCTTTTTTATCAAATTCCAATGTCTGGATCCCCTTGATGGTTGACCTGAGTTACCCAGTACAAAATTCTGATTTTGAACACTTAAAACCTTCACACAGCTCCAGTTTACAACCACATCTCTGCTGTGACTCATGCTGCTCTGTAAAAGCACTGTTGTTTGGGATAGATCTCACTACTAAATCAGTAAATCAGTGGGATCTCACTTTGCAGAGGTGCTAAGACAGAATTAAGACAGTGAAGGTCATCCCAGAATCCCAATGTTTGTGTAATTGCCCCAAAACTCAATTGCTCTTCAATGCTGAGTCAAAAGACAAAATTAATAATCCTGATAGTGGCAGGAACAGAGGGACTTTTGTTGTTCTTCTGTTAATTTTATTTCACATGAAGTGAAAATTTAAGTCCGATACATTTAAGGTGTGTAACCAGAAAATGTAGAGTTTACACAAACTCTTTAATTGGTTCAGTTTAAACCTTGTTCTGCCTGAAGTTTCTTTATAATTTGACTTTCTTCAGACAAGGATAAAGACTCTTGTGCTCACCATTCTTACAGGGTAGTGAATAAATGTTGGCTCTTTGAGAAACTTCAGTTCCATATTCTCGTGGCCTGCACGTTTCTGAAGAGATTTATTGTTAAGGTCTGATTTTTACATAGATGAATAAATCTGATCACTGAATTATTCATCTGAAAACAAACAACTGAATTTCAAGTCCCAGCCTTTAACATTCCAGGATTTTCATATCTGTGCAAAATCAAACCTACTTGAAAATCCTTGTTATTGAATTATTCATCTGAAAATACACCACAATAAAAATCTACCAAAAAAACAATGTCCCTTTGGTGCCTAAAAATCCAACCACAGTGGGCACAGAAGGAGAAATTCCAAATTCAATAGCCTCTTCCCCCCCCAGGAGAGCTGGGAACTGTTTTCCCTTGGCTACTGGTGAAGAAACTGGGCTGTGCTCAAGCTCAGACTCCTCTGGTCCCAGCAGAGCTGATGGAGAGACAAACTCACTCACAGGATGAGATTCCTCTCTCCATGATGTGTAGAGTCTCAAAAATTTAAAATGCTACATTTTCATTATTTTTTTTAAGGGTTGTACTCATCCACATTTGACTTTCCATCCAAAATGCACATTTCCAGGTCTATTGCTTGTGGGGAGATAGACAAAGCCAAAATTGGAGTCAGCTAAGGTCAGGTTTGTAACAAACCATATTAATTGCTCTTTTCTGAGAGAATTTTGTTATTAATAAAGGTAATTTCAAGTCCTTTCATCTGTGATGTACTTCCATGCAATGAGTTTGATGTGTTCCTGTGCTCATTTGTCTTGATGGACATCTCAGACCCTGTGACACTTTGCAAATGAAAATAATTAAGTCTGCATATTACAGTAAATTGGGAATATTGCCAGCACCATTCAGGATGGAGAAATGATTCATTGAAACCTTAAGAGGATGGATGGATGTATGGGCAGGAAACAACAAAATGAGATTTGTCACGGAAATGAAAAAAAATTAAAACATCTGGGCAAAAGGAAATAATCAGAGTCAGATTTTAGAGGGAGGAAGGAACCTTGCTAATGAAATACTCAGAGATATAGAAATGCTTTCTGTGAGGAAGGGAAGTAACTCCTTCCCTTTCCAATCTCTGACAAAATGTCTGTAATGTGCAATTAAAACCATAAAAAGAAAAATTACATGGACAAGTTTAAGAGTCCAGAGTGACCACAGGCTTTCCACTGTCCACTTGGATATTAAATTACATTTGTACAGCATCAACTGGCTCTCCAGTGATGGAAACAAGAGACACTTCTCTGCCCACCACCACTGGCCAAGCCATCAATGGCTCCATGAGACCTCACTTCAATATTCCTGAAACTAAGGAGTGGGAAAAGATGAACCAGGGATTGCAGAAGCAAAACACCAACTTCCTGAAAGCCTTTTTTCTTGAGGAGTTCTCCTTGAGGCTTCAAATTTAAATGGTCAGACAAGCTCTGCTCTCCAGCTTATTTCCCTGTGCTTCCCTTGCAAACACGAAGCTTTCCCAGGGAAGCTCCCTAAGGATGTGCTGCTGCATCTCCCCCAGCCTGTGGTTGGGGAATGTCTTTTATTGCACTTTTTGGGGGGGCTGAAGTGTCTCTTCAGCACGAGCAGGGCTGGTTCTGTTTCCCACTCAAGGACTGACCTTCTCCAGCTCCTGTGAGGGCTGGAAATGCAGCCAAAGTGTCCCCAGTCAATGGTGAGAGGATCCTGGAAGGCATTTCTTGCTCCAGGTGCTGCCCAGGGTAAAATCCCATCCTCTGGGTGAATGGACTGAGAGCACAGGTTGTTGCTGCAGTTGATGAGAGCTGGGACTTTTTATGCCCTTGAGTTTATAATCTAATGCATCCGTGACTATTCTGTTCAGATCATGCTCCATATGTTAATTATTAATAATATAGTTATGAGAAAAGTTCCTGTTCCAGCTCCCTGTTAAATAGGATTTACACAGCCATCTGGTGTTCTGTTTAATTCTTCTTTTTTTTTTTTCCCCCAACCCAATTTGTGTGTCTTACTGTTAATTACATTAAAACTCGTGGAAGAGAAAGGTGCTTTGTGGTGGTTATGAACTGATCTACTGAGAAAACAGAGGTGGGCACTCAACATTTGCAATTAAAAGATTATAGCAACAATAATTCTGCCACTGGGAAAGCAGGAAAATGAGTGTCACCTCCTCCAGAGAAACCACAGCTTTACAACTCAATGTAAATGTTGACACAAAAGCCCCCTGTCAACACTAAAGGGAGACATGAAAGTATCATAGAGGTACAGAATAAAATCTGTAGATTTTGGAAGAGAAGAGAAAATATGAAGAGTTCTCTACAGCAGAAAAATGGCTTTATTGTGGGACATCACAACCTTTATATTCTCACTACTGGCTGTCCAAGGGTAGGTCCAGCCTTTGTATCTCTGCCTCTCAAAGGTAGAAATTCTGGTTTAATTAGAAGTGAGTTCACACACAGAGAAAACCACTTATATTTCCAGTATCTGACTGAAAGCAATTTGATTGTTTCAAGAAAAAACCCACATTATTATAATTGTTTCAAGAAAAAACCCACATTATTATAATATTTTCAGCCAAGAACACAGAGTAAACTTTCAGATGTCCTGAACCTGCTCATGATCCTTGGGACTACAACTTCCACTTAGAAACTCAAGCCACTTTTGCTTATAATCCTCCCAAAACACCCAATCTAAATAATTCCTGTTCCTCCTTAATGCTGCTTTTTATTTTCCATTTCTGGGAGCAGCTGCAGGGCTCCACCACAGGGTTTCCTCTAAGGAGCAAATGGGAAATTTGCCACAATCCCATCACATGGGCTAAAAGTCCATTTCTTGGAAAGAATCCAGGACTCAATAAATGCTTAAATGTTTGAAAATTGTTTGTTTTGCTCTTGACAAACTGTTCCTATTTTAATTATTTTCAAGCAATCATAAATCATTAAGATAGCAAATTTGAAGGGAAAAATTCCCCTAGAAAACTTGAACATAGGACATTTGACTGATCTTTTTTTTTTTCCAAGAATCCTGGGGTACAGAGTGATTATTTAGTTCTTTCAGAAAATGTAGAGAATTACAGTAATACAGCATTTTTAAAGAAACCTTTGTAAACTACTATAATTTTAGCTTTCTCCTTGCTGCGAAATATGTAAAAGCAGAGTTTCTTAATTCTTTAATTATCTTAATATAATGTTCTTCAATCCTATTAGAGCCTCAAACTTCTCCCCATCATCTCATGTGCTGGTGACACGTCTTGCAGGAAAAATAAAAGAAAAAAGGGACAAGTGAAACCTGTCACTTTGGAAACTTTCTTGAGTGATTTTACAAGATTCACCTCAAACTTTGTAAATACAATGTGATGAATCTCAGTTTCAAAGCTCTGCTGTCTCTGGCTCCTCCTGTTCCCCATTGGAATTGAAGCAGGAGCACAATTACATGAGAGATGTGGGTTGGGCAAAGGATGGGACAAGCTGGTGGAAGAGCTGCTACTATTGAAGAAAAATACCCTTCTTAGACACTGTGACTGCACTGGACAATGAAATAATAGAGTAATTTAGAAGAACAAGAAAGATTTTTAAAGATTGTGCAAAGACCTGAGGAAACAGATGTAATTGCTCTCCTGCCTGAGAATGGGAGCCCTTGACATCTTTCCCAGATTCTGGAAATAAAAGTGGGATAAAATACTGAATGTATCAGCAGCTGTAAAAATCATGGGTATTAAATAATAATTTTCAATGTGGTTCATTGTTCTCTGCAAATTTTCATCAAAGAAAGCCTACTGTAGGCACAGAGAGTGCTAATATGGAAATGAGAATTAAGAAGTTAATGGTAGAAATAGATTTCTTTAAACATCAAATATTTCTTATAATTTCACAAGAGAGTGCAAATATTTAGTCTGTTTACCCACTTAGTGAAAAAATAACCCCTAACTACAACATCTATTTTTTTTTTGTCAGAGCTTTCTGAAGTCTTTGAAGTTTTCTTGTCTGAAACTTTTGGTGTTCACAGGAAAGAATGAATATAAAAGCATTCAGGAGCTCTATGCTCAACTAAGAACACCTTTATTTCTCTGGATCATCACCAGATTGCTGAGCTGGAGAATGTCAAACTGAGTGTTGATGTTCATGGTAGGAGAAGGGGTGGTGGGCACAGCTGTAGTCACTTCATTAGTCCTGCCAGCTAAACTTCCAGGGCAAAAACATGGCAAAAATTCAAACAATTCTATGTCATTCCAGTCCCAGAGTGCAGTTCAAAAGCTGGAAAGATCTCCATGTCCCTGGGACTGGTTCTGGGTGAGCACCCAGGCCTGGCCGGACAAGGGGGGCACTGGGGATGGGGAGTCACTTGGTGCCCCTGTCCCCACCTGTGACCTCCCTCACCCTTATCCCAGACTGGCTCGGGTTGGAAGGGACCTCAGTGGTCATCTGGTCCAACCTCCCTGCTCCAGCAGGGTCATCCCAGAGCACAGGATTGCATCCAGAGGGTTCTGGAGTATCTCCAGTGAGGGAGAATCCAGCCCCTCTCTGGACAATCTGGTCAGTGCTGGGTCACTGCCCAGCAAAGTTCTTCTTCATGTCCAGGGGGACTTCGTAGGCATCAGTTCCTGTCCCTCCCTGAGCAGAGCCTGCTCCATCCTATGTCCCCTCCCTGCCCACCCTGACCCCCAGGGATGGGGGCCCCTCTCAGGGTCTCCTCTGGAGCTGAACAGCCCCAGCTCCCTCAGCCTTTCCTCATAAGAGAGATGCTCCATCCCTTCACCATCTTTGTCACCCTCCACTGGACCCACTACAGGAGCTCCACGTCTCTCTTGTGCCCAGGAGCCCAGAACTGGACACAGTGTCATCATTATGAGTCATTAGCTTAGAAAAAGTGACTTGAAATCTAAAGAATCTGTCCAAGAATTGGTTCATTAAATACGTATAATACTTCACTCTTCCTCTAACCCCTCTCAGTTATAGGATTTTCTTAAAATGAAAATGGATTTCAATGCATAGGATTTGTATCTATAAACCTAAACATCTCTGAACTGAATAAGAAACACCTGAAATGCATGGCCTTTTAAAGAAATCATTGCTGTGTTACCATAACACAATGTCTTTGTTCAGCAAGTGTGATAAATATCAGTCCATTATCATGTCACTGCCAATAACCAAAGCCATTAATCTGAATGTGTCTCTGCCTCCCACAAATGCAACTCTCTTACTTTGGAGTTTGCAGTTAAATACTCATCTTGCACATAAACACATAGTCCCTTCTGAAAAGAACGTGCTGAAAATTGCTGACCTGAGAGTCAACATGAGGTTGACAAATGCTCGTGTTTATATTCTAATTATAATTATTGTAATTAGTTTAACATTTATTGCTGGTGAGCAACAAGTTGCTGTGATCCAGAAAGGATGCTCAGCTTTTCTGAGCACAGGAAGATATTTATACATAAAAAGATCAGCTGCACATGAGCTCTCATGGATGCTTTAGGTCAGTGTTTATAAATTATAAAAGGGTGCACATATATTCAGGGTAAGGAATGGAGGAATTTTCCTCTGAAACCAGCTCAGCCAGGATGGATGTGCTCAAAGCAGCACATCCTGAGTGACTCCAAGTCACTCCAAGTCACTCCAGCTCATGGTTTTGGTATGTAAAGGATGACACAAATATTTAGAAGAATAAATGAGCCAAAAAAGCACTGAAGATTTCACATAGTTTGGAGGTTCTGACCAAAATCCTGATGATTCCCAGGCCATGGATCACTGGGGATGTTCCTTGATTAGATGTTCTCTGTGTCTTTTAGGTGAGTTCATTTTCCAAAAGAGCACCAGAGCAAGGTTTGCTCCTGTTACCAAAGCAACAACTTCAATAACTGAAGAGCTTCAACAACTCAACTTGACCCATCTTGTGACTGAGAGTGAACTGGGATGTTCTGCTCAGTTTTGGTGACAGAACAATGAAGAGACACAACATCCTAGGAGAAAATATGTGGCTCTGTAACATGTGCTCCTGCATGAAAGCATTTCATTTCAAATAGGAATTTTAAGATTCTCCTTAATTAATGGCTTTCATGACAGGAAAAGACCTTTTCCAGCCAGCACAGCAGCACAGTCAAGAGGCAAAATGAAGCAGGTGGTGGGTTTGGGAGGGGAAAGAGAGAGCAGATGTTAGCTTGAAAATTTGGAATGCTCTTGGAGTCCTGTAGCAGGAGCCCAGTTTCCATCAATGCACATTGTAGGAGCAATTAATTGAGACGACCCAGGCCTAGAATTTGCCAGAATAAAATTTGCCATTCACACAACGCACTTCTGTAAAGCTGAATAGTTGTTTTAAGCACTTCTGGAAATACTTTGCTTTTCCACTTTGCAAATAACCTTCTCCATATTAAAGGATGTGAGAAAATGCAAATCAAGCCACAAACCACTAAAATTCTGAGGATAATCCTGTTGCCACTGAGTTCTATCTTTCATTTATTATTTTTCAGGTGACATCAAGGAGGCATAAATCAGAAATGAAAATGCATTTACCAGGGGCCCAGAGGAATAACTTACCTTTTTGACCTCGTATTTAATGGCAAGTTTAATCCTGCTCAGACTCGGCCTGTGGTGCTCAGGACACAAATGGATGTTCACATCTCCGTTCAGAATGGCCTCTACTTCTTCAGTGTCTCTGCACAGGTCCAGCACCCCCACAACAAAGTCCTTGCATTGCATAGATAACTTCCTGTAGTCGTTCTAGAGCAAAACAGAAACCCAAATTATTCAATTGTGCACTTGAAAGGGTGAAAAAAACCCAAAAACAGAGAGAGCAATTGTGAGCGAGGTTATTTCTGCAAAATTACTGCCTGGAAGGGTAAGAAAGCACTTGATTTCACCCAGGATGTTGATGGCTTTTCACAAATGTACATGAATTCCTCCAGACTTCATTAACAATGTTTCTACAGCAGTTTGCATTACAATAGAACAAGATTTACAGAATAACAAGTCAATAATTTCTAGGGAAATTATGATTTTAAGCAATCAACTTATCTCTCTTCTCTGTGTGGAATATCTCTAGGAATGTAAAAATATGGTCAAAAGAAATCCTGTTAACTGATTAAAACTTACAGCAAATGTTTCAGTTTAGGTTCTTTCCCAGTAACTCTTTCTTTAATAACTTCCAAGAAGTTTCAGACTGGTACAACAAGCTGGAGCAGCACACACAGATGTGTTCAAATGGATTAGATAGTTTTAATACCAATTTCAGCCTCAAATTTATTACCTTAGATTTTAGTTCAACAATCCTGAAAGAGCATCCAGAGGATCATTCTGTCATAACATTCTCCAGGAAATGGGGCTTCAGAAACTCAACGTGATTTCCTATGAAATAACTTCACCTTGAAAACCCAAATTACACTTGTGGGAAAAGAGAGAGCATTGGCAGAGGGCAAAAAGAGCAACTGCACTGCCTTAAATTAATTTGTGATTGGTTTTCACATGCTGACACTTAAAGAAACAAGGAAAATGTCACCATCTGAGTAAATGCTGTAAATTAGAACACAATTAGGCTATCACTAATATCATAACAAAATGGGGGTATCAAAGGCTCGATGCAGCAAATAGAAATAATAACCATACAATAAGCTCTTACTGACTTGAGAGATCTTTTCAAATTAGGTTTGATGAGTTAATTAAATTCAGGAGCTTATCTAATTAAGCCAGCAGCCAAAAAAAGAAGATAGTTAAGCCTGGCTTTGATGAAATGATAAGGATAACCTGGCTTTGTGCTTTTATATTGTCTAAATTATTAATTCTACCATTTATACATAGCAACATATTAGCCTTCCTTGGTAGACAAATATCTCCAAGCACTTTGCAAACATTCATTAATTAGATAGAACAGCACTGTCTAAAATATGATGGTATTAGACTTCTTTGGACAATTTTTCCCCTTCAGAACTGAGATGCTTTTGGTAATGAGTTTTTAATCAGTTGGTTTAATGACTTTGTCATAGCTTTGAGGTTGGTTCTGCTGGGTAGGTGAGTGTGTCCCAACTTTGCTTTCCTTGCTGTCCTGTTTGCTGCAGGCTGGGAAGAGCAGACACAGAACAATGGAATAACTGCAGGGAACCAGAAATCCCCCCAGGGCTGGGATCAGGGCATTGTGCAGAAGCTGGAATATGTCATTCCTGATCAGTTTTTAGAAGGGGCTGAGGAGAAGAGCTGGGAAATAAGATGTATTTTAGTGCTGAGACCTTCTGCAAGCTGAAACTCGTGTGGTTACACCCTTTCATCTATCAAAAATGTTTAAATCTGGGTTCCCTTTTTCATCCTTGTGTGCTGTAATCACACTGGATGTTCTAATTGAGTTGTTAATGGAGATCAGCAAGAACTTCAGATCTTCATTAAAAGAGAACAACCAGCAGATCTTTGGGTGAATGTCCCCTTGCAGAAATGGGGGCAAGGCTTCTAGAAAGATGCTAAATTACTGCACTGAGATTTGAGATGGATCAGGCATAAAATGATGGCACATTTGCATCTAAATCCAGTACCTGAGCCTTTTGTGGAGATTGGGTTTGTAGAGTGAATGTTTTCAAATATGGGGTGAAGCGAGGTCTGAAATGTAAATGAAAGACAGATTGTACTTTATGGCTTCAAAGTGCTGCTCTCAAATCAATTCCATGCTTTAATCTTCCCCACACCAAGATGAATTGCAATAAATAGAAAGCTTGCCTGTTCACTGAGAGAACAGATGATAAAACAAGAATATCACCCTCAAAGTGAATTGTGAAATTCAGGAATTGTGAAAGACAGCAAATACAGATAGATCTGAAAATAGGTGTAGGCTGGGAATTAAATGCCTAATTGCCACAGGTAATGGAGATGCTTGATTAGGTTTAAAAAAAACAAGGGTGAGAACTTTGTTGAGGTTTAACATCATTCTCTATGTACTGTTTGCAAATTTCCCAAGTTTATCTCTTAACCAGCACACTCTAAGTAATTCTCATCACCACTTCCACATTATCTGAGCAACAAGTTTGTATTAGCTCAGCTTATTTTCCCTCTTCTGATTTCTTTGAGGAAAACAGTTCATTTAGCAACTAGGAAAGTGCTTCTAAAGCAGCTGTAAATGGCAGGTTCCCAGCTGGCAAATTCCATCAAGACCCAGCTTTATTCACATCTCCAATGTATTTGTTGGTTCTCTACATTTGCAGAGACAATGAATGATTTCCCTATTCCAAGTTTTTCACTCTGATTTTTAAGTAGACACAAGCAGCTCTACAATCTACCCAGGATACAGGCTATAGAAAGAATAAAATAAAAAAAAAATAAAGCAAAATTTAAAAAGAAAATAGAATAAAAATTAAAATAAAATAATAAAGTAAAATTAAAAATAAAATAGAAAAAATAAAATAGATAAAATAAAATAGTGCCCTCCAGAAACTCTGCAGCCAGGCAGAAGAGCAGCTTACTGCTCTCAGGAGGCTGCTCATGTGTTAAGACACATCTCAATGATCACTGAACCTGCCATGTCTTCTGATGAGCCCTTTTACAAAACCATTTGTCATCTTTGTTCTGATTTCTTTAATGCTCACAGTCAGCACAGAAAATCCTGATCAGCCTGAGTGAGAACACAGCCACTCAATGACTCCCCTCATGTCAGTGTATTTCTCTCTTCAAGCACATGTTATTGGTTGCATCTTTCCTTAAAACTGAGATTGACAGAGCAGTGACAGCCAAGCTCCTCCTGATCCTGGCTTGCAAGGTGCAGTTTTGGTGACTCAAGCAGAAATCGTGGCCCTGCCTATAAAACACTGACTGGCAAACTGTGACACGGGGGGAGAATCTCAAGGAGACCAAACAGATTTATTTACAGGCAGCATCCAGCTCTGTCTGTGTGTGTGGCAGCATTTCACACTTTGGGAAGCACCTGAGATCTGCATTCCCTGCACAAAGCAGAGCTGGCACAGTGGAGGCTCTTTGGCACAGCACAGAAACTTAGAGAGGTGTGGGAGCAAGAGGGGAAGGAGAATCAGGAAGCATTTCCAGATACTTCCAGCTACTGGGGACCAGGGACAGGAGCCAGGGAATGGCCTGGAGCTTTGTCAGGGCAGGGGGAGGTTGGATCTCAGAACAAGGTTCTTTGCCCACAGAGTGGGTGGGCACAGCCCCAAGTTTATCCAGAGGGTTTGGACAGAGTGTGACTCCTGGAGCTGTTCTGTGCAGGGCCAGGAGTTGGACTTGGATGATCCCTGTGGCTCCCATTACTCAGAATCTCTGTGATTCTCTGTGATTCCTGTTACACCAAGGTTTTTGAGGATCAGAACCCCAAGAACCCCGAGGGGCTGATGGCCACTGTGTCTTGGGGTGCAAAGGGACAGTCCCCACTTCACCACAGCCAGGTTCAACCCCTAAACCAGGCACTTCATGGCCCTCCTGGTCTAAATATGTGTGGGGAGAACCATCCTGGACAGGCAGTGACTGCAAGGGAATCACCAGTTGTACCTGAAACTCAGGGCTGGAGACACAAAATCCAGCTCGGTTCTCTTGGCAGCCCTGCAAAACCAGGCAGTGACAATAACCCAGGACTTCCTGAGCACCCCAATTACCCACTTTGTAGAAGTTTGAGGATGATGAGGTTTATTAAAGAGATGGATCTTTCCAGTGATGAAAACTGCAAATCACACAGGAGAGATGGTGGAGCCTCATCCTGACAGGCTGAGCACTGTCAGGGAGGAAGATGAGGGATACAACTGAGTGTGCAAGAGAGCCAGTTTGCTTCAAGGAACACATGGAACAGGATTTCGTTTCCAATAGAGGCAGAGAGCAGAGAAGGATCAGGGTAACGCCTGAGAATGTTACTATATCATTTTTAAAAAACTAAAACATAATAAAAGAATTCCAAATTAGTCATTTCCTGCTTCTTCCAACACTGTTGTGCATGTGGAGTTAAAAATGTCTGATTTTGCTGCTTTGAAAAGGCTGATGGTACTTGTCATTCACTGCAATTTCTCCAAGCACCCTGTTATTATCTGTTGATTATGTTCTAAATGAACTTTGTCACGTTCCCACATCTGTTCAAAACCAACTCGATTTTTTCAGCAAAGAGCTGTTTCAGGTCAGAGGGATGGAGTTTGAGGAAAAAGTTAAGTAAAATAAGAAAAAGTAAGCCCAGGAAGCTGTCTGGCCTTTCTGGGGAGCATTAAATTTGCTGTGCAAATGAAATCTGTAGGGACATTGCACAGAGACTCTTCATGTTTTCTTGAGCTCTTGGCTCTTTGTATTCAATCTACATCACACGTATGTCATCAAGGAGAGAAATATTGCATTGCTTAGATTAGCATTTAAAGAAGAGGAAGCAGAAAAAAAAGTGGAGAAGTAATTCTGTAAATGTGGACAGAAAATTCCCCCAAATAAAAATGCTTAGAGAAAGAAAACAAAGCTGACAGAAAGGAGGGGGACAGGAAGCAGAAATATTGCACGGTAGCTTTGAAATGAAATTGTTAAATAAACCATCATGTCAAATATTCAAAATGCTTATAAATATTTACCAATTAGCTATCACATGAAATATACACAAGCCAATATAGAAAAGCTGTGAGATCAACTTCCTTCTGGGTATTTACACTGTCTTTGACTGGCCATATGTCTGGGAATGAAAAAAAAAGCACAAGGCCTGTGGGAGGGAAGGCAGTGAGAGGAGATGTTAAGAAAGGGCCCTGCACTGATCCTGCTCGTGTAGCCTCTAAAATGCACTGAGCAACTTCCAAATTGCTCTGCAAGTGTGCCCAGAACTGCTGCCCCCCCTGACCTGGGGGCATTCTGTGGTTCCCAGACTAAATGCCAAGGCTGTACAGTTGATTTTCCAGAGGGCACATCCACTTGGTTTTTGTTCTCTTGTTAAGTGGCAGCACATCAGTGAATTATCGGAGCTCTGGGTGTACTGTGTCATCCCCAGAGGGCACAACTCGGAATTGAAAGCCAAGAGCTCGTTTAACACATTTCACTACTCAGGTGAACATTGCTGAGAGTGTCTGGAAGTAGGAACTGATGCCCCGGTTCGTTTTTCCAGTGATGCAGACTTTGATTTCTTCATTTCCAGCATAAAATAACAAGCAATCTGTTCGTATGCAAGAGCCTGACATTTCAAAAGTGGATCTCTGTTGCTTTCCAAGCAATTTGGACCCTTCTAAGTGGAGCCAAGCTAAACATGGTAATGGTTTGTGCACAGGAACCTCCAGGGAAAGCAGAGTTTAAATCCTGTCAGGAGACACTGAGAGATGTGTCCAGAACAGAACCCAAGGAAAAAACAGGCTGCTGTCTCTTGGACACTATTTTTGTCCAAAGAAACCCAGAAAACAACAGCATGATTTGATTGAGGACCAAGAATTACAGGAGTTCCAACAAGCCATGAAAAGAACATCCCTTGCATCATCACAAGGATTTTGGTGTTGGTGGCTCTGATTGATTTATCATAAGACTTTTCTTTTTGGTGCCTCTTTTCTCTCCTCAGCTTTAATTCAGCTCTTCATTTGCACTGATATGTTCATCTCTGAGCCAGCACATCTCTCCAAGAGGATAAAGCAGCAAGAAATCAATCAAACCACTGACTTTGGGCTTCACCTGATACCTATTGACTGGTAGATTTATCAAGCCCTTAAAGAAATAGCCAAGATGGTGTTAATGATTTCATTTGTGGAGTCAGAAAATCCCTTAGAATTTGTTACCAAGCTTTTAGAGCATCATCTCCAGGTCCAGAAATCTCTGTAATCTTCAGCAGTAACATTCCAAGAGTTTTCAAGTGGGAATTGTCAAAAGCAGCAGAAAGGAAAGGTTTGCACCTTCCTGTTTTATTTCTACTCTTTTGTGCTCTTATTAATCTACCAGTTCTACCAATAATTTCTTCTGGTAAGTTATTCATTTTTGTGATAAATGCAGCTTCTGTGGGACCAAAACCAATGAATAAATTGAGTTTTGTGCTGAAATCCCTGTTTTCAGAAGATAAACTCCNTCTAGGAGAATATTAGAGGCTGAGACTAAACACAATTCCTGTCTCTTTAAATCTTTTTTAAATGTTTTGTAAATCCTTTTTAAATATTTTTTGGATTCCCAAGAATAAGAAATTTCAGAATCAGTCAACTCTCAACATTTTTTATTAATTACGCTGAATTTTCTTACTATTTGATACTTAAAATAAGTTTCCTTTACCTTTATTTTTTTTAAATGGGAGTATTTCAAATCCCAACGTTGGCATAGCAGCTTTTCAGCATAAGATGGAATTTGGTGCTTGATGTTCTCTTTCATATCACCTGAGCTGCTTTTCAAACACACATCACAAACAAACCACATGCTTCTGATTCCTCAACTAAATGAATAGTGCTTTTTTCCTGCAGATTTTCCTAAGCTCAGTTGAGTTTTGTGCTGAAACCCCTGTTTTCAGAAGATAAACTCCCAAGTCCCTGGGTGTCACATAAACAGGACAGGCTACACAGAGGCATTAACTAAACCCTCAGGATACAAAATGTAGGGAACACACACATTTGGTGAAGGAGAAGGTCTGTCTCCCTGTGTTCTGCAAGAACTTCTCTTTGTTAAATGCAAGATATTTCAAAATAATACTCTGCTAATTTTCTTGGTAAGAAGAGTTTAAGGTCTGCTCATGTCGGCAGCAAAATCAAGCTCATGATGATGCAGAGCAAGACTCCAAATCCCTCTCTGTAATTTTCAAATACCTGCTTCTTGTGGGGACACCACACTGAGAAACAGTTTTTCTTCTTTTAAAAACCAAAAATGCCCCTTGAATTAGGGGAACCTTAATTTCAGCCTTTCATGCAGAGAGAATCCCTCTTTTCCCCCAGGTTTCACGAGGGCAGGGATTAGGGTGAACTCTGTCTTGCCAACTATTCATTTCCAGGTGAGACAGTGGGCAGCAAATCATGGAATCATGGAATCACTAAGGTTGGGAAAGACCTCCAAGACCATCAAATCCAATCTTCAACCCAATCCCCCCGTGCCCACTAAACCACACCACGAAGTGCCACGTCTGCTTGTTTTTGGACACATCCAGGGATGGTGAGTCCACCACTGCTCTGGGCAGCCTGTTCCAATGCTTAACCACTCTTCCAAGGAAGAAATTTTTCGGGCTATCCAACCTAAACCTCCCTTGCTGCAACTGCTTCCCCTCTTGTTACCTGGAGAAGAAGCCAATCCCCACCTCACACCCCCTCCCTCCAGGTGGGAGCAGCTCTGCTCTGACTGAGGTATCAAAGCACAGAAGTTTGGGCCAAGCTCCTCATTCCACGTGCCATCCATACCTTTTCCCGTGTTTATTACATTCCTGATCTGTCTCTTACAAGCTCTGCTGGGCAAGATTTCCACTTCCTATGCAATTTGAAATGGAATAGATGGTTTCCTTGCACTAATGCTCACTCCTTCAATTGTTTGGCTCTTTGCAGCTCAGCTGCTTGAAACCTCTATTTTGCTGCAAATCAGATGGGGGGAAAAGGGATTTAAATTTAAAACAATTGTTTGCCCAATGCTACTTCATTTATCCCCAAGCTGAGCTGAATTTGGCACCTTCATCTTGCTTAAGGAACACACTTATGTGTTCAAAGGTGCTCTGAATTCCTTCTCTCATGGGAATTTTGGCTACAAGTAGCACCTGAATATCAGGAGAAAGACTCCTCCTAAATCCATCCTGCAAGTGAATGCTGCCTTAACTGCAAGCCAGCATGCAAATTACATTGATAATTAAAATAATAATTTGTCTTCGAGGTCTCAAACTGCCAACTACCACAGTTTCCATGTCCAGCAAGAACAGCTCCTTGTAGAACAAGTCACAAGGATCAGAGTGCATGAAATTCTGGTCCCCACAGCACATAAGAAGTGATCAAGCACTTTGGAAAAATGGGATCCCAACTGCAGTCCTGGCACAGAGCACTCTTGCCCATATGGAAATCATCCTCTCTCTAAGAAGAGCAGATTTAGAAGTAATGTTGCAGAATTTCCTTGAGCAGAATTAGGAATATAAAAATGTAGGTTTATATCTCTCTGTTCTGAAATGGGTTCAGATCCTGACATGAATGCTATGGGAATGAAATGACACAGTTTGCATCCATGTTACACTGCTGAAAATTTCCCTGCAACAAACTATATTGTAGAAAATTTCCATTTTTGATCATGTAGATGCCAAAAAAAACATGAATGCTATAGTACCTAACACCATTTTGTGGCAATATAAAATTGTTTGTATACCATTCCTATTTATCTACAATTCATTGGATAGTCTGCCTGGACACAGTGAGGATGAGTTCTTTATAATTATCTACAATAACAACAATTTACAATACAATGAGTAATAAACTAAATCAATTCCCATCTGCATCTTCTTTAATGTCAGACTTGAGATCCCCAGAATGTGTAACTTCATTTCCATTTATTAATATGATATGAATTCCCTACAGTGCCTTGGATAAACATACCTGACTCCATTCTCCCATCTGCTGATCCAACATTATTATTCTATCCCAAGCCATCATCCTAATTATCCTCATTTATAGTTCCTGTAGATATTCCTTCCCAATGAGAATAATGAGCAGCAGTCTTTGGAAACCAGTCATCTTGTTCATAATAAACCTCCTGGCTCCCAGCTATTCCCAAAATCCCAGTGCTGATCCCAGCTGAATGCTTGGGCATTTGGTGTTACTAATGAAACACAAAGCTTACCAATATTGGACTGATATTACAGGAGGGAGAGAAGCCTTTCCTCTCTGTTTTCCTCACCAATAATTGTATATTGGGAAGTTATTTTATGTCTTCTTTAAGGTGGAAAACTTATTGCTGAGGGGAGGAGGAAGGAATTGTATTACTGTGTTATTTTATATTGGGAAGTTATTTTATATTGGGAGCTTCTCAGCAGTGATTCCCTGGGATGAATGGGGAGTGTGTGGGGACAAATTCAAAGTCAGATAAGCCCTGTACTCCTTGCAGAAGACCCAGGTGCTGGGATGGGAAGGGGCAACATGTCATTCCTTTCAAACAGTCACCTGTGGGTGACAGGAACCCTCCTTTCTAGCCATGAAATAAATCATGGTTTCAACAAACCTGAAGATTACCATGATTTTGCCAGCTACTGGGGCTCTTATCTCATGTTAAAGTTGTTATAAAACCCCAAATGTGCCATTAACAACATTGTGGTAAGCTGAAGGTTTTAGGTTTAAATTTAGAAAGTGTTGCTAAATAATTTGTTGCTTCTCTGCTGGGTTTGTTCTGCCATTGTACATGTTAAATTCATCCTCCTAAGCATCTGTATTCAAAAAGCAGTTGCTGGGTAGTGCTTGCACACAAAGTCCTAACACAATTGAAATATTCCCAATTCCAACCGGTTCCAGATTTTACATTTATTTCTCCACCTGGCTAAAACATCACAGTGTTTGGCTTAAAACTCCTCTGGATAAAAATGCTTCTGAGCTTCTCAGCAGTGGTGATGCAGCTGCTGTGCTACTTCCTGAAGTGAAACATTCCCATTGCTCTCCACTTCCCACTTAGCTGGTGAACCCACCCGTTGTGTCCCTTTAAGGATTCTAAGGAGATTCCGTGTTATTTTATATTTTGATGATGGTGCCTGTTCACCTAAACTGGAATCCTGCTCTGGGGATGTTGTGCTCAATCAAGCTGGAAGCAATAAGCTGTTAAGTGCTGCAGTTGCAATGTTGTTCATCCTTAACTGAGTAGGACTAAAAATGACTTCGCAGGGAGCTGTAAAGGGTAATAAACATTGCACTGATTGTGTGCAAACTGCCTTTGCCAAAAATCTCACTTGCAGTAGCATCACAGGAATCAAAAATATCCCAGCTGTACTCCCTGGGAGGGTCAAATATTTCCAGGGTTACATCTGTCTTGCCAGCTGCAAATGTTGAAAGTTTCCTCCAATTATTCTTTTTTTTTTGAGGAGACCAAAACGTTTCAGGCATTAATAAAAATATTACATTTTCTTACACTGATGTATCATCTCTGATTTGATGTGTAGAAGGATCTCTTTACCCCTCTACTCTTTCAAAAGAGAGACATGGGAAAAGCAAAGAGAATATTTTCCTGCAGTATTTTGGCAACTTTTTAAGAGGTTTGCTGGCATATTTTTGACTAAAGTTATCTGGGAGATTTTAACATAAATCACTCATAAAGTAGGTCAAATAACCTTGGGGGCAATGGGCATTACCCAATTTTATGTGACTGCTCAGTGGCTTGTAGTGCCACCAGAGTTACAACTTCCATGAGTAATGATCTTATTTTTTCCAGGTACAGCTGTGGGTTGGATATTGAATTATTCCCTTCACTGTGAATCACAGCATCCACTACTGTGCTTGGCTGTGAATAGGCACAGATGCCAACACACCTTCACACACACAGATACAAATCTGCTTTTTTCAAGACACCTCTCTGAAGATCTCTGAAGATTATCATCCCATACAACATTTGAAAACCCTTTTGCTTGGCAACGTGCCAGGCAGCAAATGATTTAATCACACAACCTAAAAAAAGCACTTACAATAACACCTCTCAAAATGTAAGGGTATTTCTTAATGTATAAATATTTAAAGAGTCACAAATTTGGTGGGTTTTAAGGGCAGGAGGGTTTTTTATATCCTTTTTCCACAGTCTTTGCTATGTATCCACACAAAACATAACAGCAATTAATTAATTTAGCTCTCAAGACAAAGTCAGTGCAGCATCTATTATTAGTGAATTTGTCTCTGAAAAAGAACAGCATAGAAAATGAATTCCTATGCACTGAGTCCCACTTAGTGAACCAAACACTAATTTCACTACAAGGTTTAAATATATTCTTCTTCTCACAGGCTATTTCCATTATAGTTTTTAATTTCCTCCCTTATTTCAATACCTAATTTGTTCCAACAATAAGTTAAATTTCTGGCAATAGGAAATTTGTTTTCCTGCTTTACTGGGACTTGATTCTTTCCTATATTAAGAGCTGGGTAATTGGTTGTACCTTTTTATGCATTTGCTTTGCACAAGTGATATTGAAAAAAAATCATAGGTTCTAAATACACGTTTTGAAGGCAGAGGGAAAATTGGTTTGTAGGTGAAAGAAGGGGAAAAAAATCAGTTCTTTTTTTTAAGGAAAAAAGAATCCATCTCTAAGAAGAAATAATGTTCTTATGAAAGACTGATCTGGAAAAGTTTATATCCAAAAAACTCTCATTTGGGAGTAGTGACTGTTCATATACTCGTAAGTGTTTCTAATGGTGATGCTTAATTTTCCAAACAAGCACTAGGTGAGACTGGGAGTTGTGCAGGAGAAAATAAAAACAGTAGTAAAAAGCAATGAATATATTCTGTCTGCCAGACCAAATTTCTGAATTTCCCTTCTGTCTTGCCTTCCTAATATCCAGCTGAGTGAAACAGGAGAAAAACCCAAAAACTTCTTGAGTAAAAGACATCTCTCAAAAATGCAATTATTGTCTGGAAGGAAACAATAGAAAAGAAGGGGAATTCTGGAAAATTAAATGAACACCCAAACAAAGGCCATAGAATCCCACTAAAGCCTCAAAGAGCAGCTTGTTGAAATAATAAATATGAGCCATAACAGTATTCCCCAACATTTCAGAAGCAAGATGTGAGTGTGCTGAGGTCAGAGATGATGGAGAGATTAAAGGATCACTGGAGGAAGGATGGGCCAGAGCAGAAAAATGAAGGGATTGATTTACAGCACTGTTCTCAAGACTAATTAGGGAGGTTCCCACAACAATTTCTGGTTTTAATGAGATGAAATACAGGCACTGTCTCCCATCAGTCAGTGCTGGGAGCAAACAAATCCAAGAGTCTGTTATGTTTGGGACAGTTTCTAAGTGCAGAGTTCTAACAGTTTCTAAGTGCAGCCCTTCTGGTGGTTCTCAAGAAATTTTCTCTTTCCAAGTTCACTGCCATCCTCCACTCTTACAAAGTATTTCCATTTCCTACTATTTCACTTCTTAATATTTTCTGCTCTTTCCTATTTTTATCACTCATTTCAAAAAGCCACAGTGTAATAATGATTTTTTTAAGTCCATGCAGTGTGGAGCCAGAATATTGATCCAGCAATTGGTCCATGGAGCAGCACAAACCCAGAATATTGACAAGGTCATTTCTCTTAAGGAGTTGAAGTTAAGCACATCCTGTGAAATTAAAAATGTATAGGTAGAAAATACATTGAGGCCAACTTACTGTGGCAAGAGCTGTGCTGCAGGAATGCCAAGGAATGCTACCAGTCATTGAACCTCCAGGGCTGTTTTCCCACCCTTTCAGCATCATGGGAATGTAGGGATTTGAGCCTCAGGTGTTTTGCATCCCTGCAGCCCCAGTGGAACACCAAGCAGGAATATCTCTGCAAGCATCTACACCTTGATTTGCTGCCCCACAAGCCAAGCTGAGCCTGGACATGAAGGTCACCTCCCCGTGAGAGCAGGCTCAGAGCTGGGACCTGCTCTGGGATCCCAAAAGCTTTTAGAGAAAGGGCAACACTTTGAAGAAAAGCACAGCAAGAAGCACATAATTCAGAAACAAAATGATGTGACAATGTTGGTGGGGTTGGGAAGTAAAGACCACCCCCGGTGTGTCCTCCAGGTGGGGTTTGGGTTGTGCCTTCAGGAACATTTTAATTAACAGGAGATGACATCTTATTTGCCAGTTGTGGTTGGTGAGATCTCTTCTGAGTCTCCTTTGTGAAGCTATAATTTGATTTGTCTGGTTTGCTAAATGGAATGAATTGGCTGCTTTTCTTCATCACAAGCATGTAGTGGAATTTGAGTGCAAGGCTGTAAAACAGACCTGGGAGTGGAGTGGGATCTCACCAGAAACAGGAATGCACAGTCACAGCTCTAAGGGAAGTATTCGGAGCTCTTATTCTGAGTCTCACAGTTTCCAGGACGTGGACTGTAATTTTAAGATGCTAAATTCAGTTGCAAGGGCATTTCCTGCAGGCTGTTTGCTAGAAATCCAATCTCCTGAGGGTTTTGATGGACAGATAAAAATGATTCTGTTGACTCTGCTTTTAATATTGCAGTTTTAGAGACGAGTCACCAGGCTGTGAACAGCTGGGAACTGGAGACATCTGCATATGGTTTCACACTGAGCTGACACGGGCAAGATGAATTTCTCTGCACCAGAGAGGAGAGCAGTTGTCACCAGCCTGGCTCACGGTGACCACTTGCTCAGCTGGACAAATCCTGCCTGTGTTATTCATCCTGGAAGTGGCAGCAAGCTTATTTATATGAGCAAAACAAACAGGATCCACTGGTACATGACAGAAGGATTATTTGCTTCATGACTCAGGCCCAGGGTCTGCCAGCTTTGAAAGAAATTGGAGTGTACACAGATTGTTTTTTTTAATATTTGAATAAAAGAGTGAGAAAGAGAGGGAAGAATTCCTCCTGTGTGGATTAGAGGGATCCCAGCTCTGCTAGGCTGACATTAAATGTTTTCTCCCTCAAAACAGCTTCATATTTTAATCACTACCCTGCTGTCTGTTTTCCACCCTTCATAGAAAACTACAAAGCACATTGACTTTGTCTTGGATTTCTGTTTTAATTTTACTTGTGATTTTTAATTGAAATGCTCAGTTTTCCACTGCAGCAGGAGGTGACTGGGAACCCCCCAACCCACACAGGAAGGAGGGCTCCTCTCCTCTCCCTCCCCAAGGCCAATACACATGAGGGAACTAATCCAGTGGACAAAATCAACCCCCCAATCTCCATTGTCCTTCCCCCAGTGGATGTTGGTTTGGCTTTTTTTAAACACAAAAGGAGAACTGGGATGAAAGAGAAAATCATAAACTGCTTCTTAATGTTGAGCTTAATTTTGTTCTTCATTTTGAGCTTTTGAGTGGGATATATAAAAGTGGCAAAGCACTTAATTATGGTTGTTTTTCAGCTTGGGCTGCCCCAGCTACAGAAGAAGGTCATGGCATAAAGACCTACAAACTTACACAGGGACTCTGACCTGACTTCTCTCTTTTCTAAAATGTTGGGAATCCTTCTCTCAGGGGTTTTCTACCCACCCCATTTCTATATGAATTGCAACCACATTGCAATTTTCAGTAGAAAATTTTCAGTATTATATTTTTCATCTTAGTTTGGGGAAGGGCATTTATTTATTTCTAAACTCGTGGACCCCATCTTTCAAAGCAATTTTTTTTCCTCCCATTTGTGAGGAAAGTTTTTTGCAGCCTTTTGCAAAGCTATTTCATTGGAACTACAGCATATTACTGAATCTCAGCAATTTAGGGTGAGAACAATCAATTCAGCTTCTGCTGCAAAACCAAATTAATGGATAAATGGATTTACACCCAATAAACTTTATTGTAGTCTCTCTCAAAGTGTGGCCAACCACAGCAGACACAAGTTTTCTTCTTTAAAGTGGCTGTTTTGTTACACTTTTCACACATGGACAGAGAGGCAACTTCCTTAAAAAATGTCATATTCTCTAAAAAGATAGCACATGTATTGGCTTCTCATTGTGATGTGCTGAAAGGTGCTGTTCATAAGAAATTTAGGGCAGCAAGCAGCAGGTGAGAGGCACTGCATTTATATTTTAATTAGCTCATGCCAGGAGTTTCTTCAGAGGTTACTAAATTACTATTTGTCCACCTACATTATTAAAATCTTGTGGCTTTCCCTTTCAAGAACTCTTTGTACCATCTGAAAACTGTATTGCTACAATTGCATATTGTTCTTAAATAATGTTCTTAAATAATCCCAAGTGATAATTTTATAAACCTGTTCAGTGCCAATTGTAATTACAGAACTTCAGCAATAAAAAATAGAAATTCTAGGGAAGTACTATTTTAGACACAAAAAAACCCCTCTAGAGCTTGTCTGATTTCTTAAATTCTCATTATTCATGGGCTTCTTAAATACATTTTTAGCAATTGTGTTCTTTTCTGGAAATACATTCTCAAATTGTCACATCCTGTGAAAAAAGCCCATTGTTTTATCAATACCTCATTTCACATCACACTCATTATGTTAATAAGGACAAATATTTTTGAATAAATACATATCTCTGGAGGTTTTTTTGCTACAGTGAGAATACATTAGAATCTTGAGAAATTTATTTCTGGAAGCATTAATATACTAAAGGACTGTGACATTTTCAAAGTGAACTAATGGTGTGGGTACTTCTGAGGTACTTCACTAATACATGTTGGTGTGGGTTGCACACAACTTCCCAATAAGGCAAAGAAATTGGAAAGCAAAGAGTTTCTAAAGATTTGGGGGGGGGGTTTGTTTTTTTGGGGTGTTTGTTTTTTGTTGTGGGGGTTTTTTTTGTGGTTTATTTTTTTGTTTGTCGTTTTTTCTTTTGTTCTTTTTTTTGTTGTTGTTGTTGTTGGTTTT